>CM038119.1:7498757-7909869 GCA_001642375.2 Mentha longifolia
AAATACATGATAAGCTTATATATATATATATATATATATGTATTAGTACATAATACATATGATATATATATAATACCAACTAATTCATGCAAACACGTAATATTAATTACTAATTCAAAATATCACAGTTTTAATTATAAAACTTTTGCACTAATTGTACTTATAAACTATTATTATTATACTTCTATGCTTAAACATACAATTATCAAAATTAAGAAAGGGAATATTCTTAATAGAATATATCATCTTATTTTAATTCCCCTAAAAAAAATCGGAAAAATTTCTAAATTTTTTTAACTAATTAAATTTAATAAGAAAATTTGGGATATTACATCCCTCCCTCCTTATAAAAATTTCGTCCCGAAATTTCACGTACCTGGGTATTCTAAGTCGGGATACTCGGCTCTTATCTTTTCCTCTAACTCCCATGTAGCCTCTTCTTGGCCATGATGATTCCAAAGTACTTTAACTTGTGGAATTTCTTTGTTCCTCAAAATTCGTACCTTGCGATCGAGTATCCTTATCGGTCTTTCCTCATACTGTAAGTCCTGACTTAGGACTACCTCATCATATTTAATTACGTGTTTTGGATCAAACACGTACTTTCTTAACATAGAAACGTGAAAAACATTGTGAATACATGTTAAGTTAGGTGGTAGAGCTAACTTATAAGCGACGGGACCTATTCTCTCAAGAATTTCGAAGGGCCCGATGTACCTAGGGCGTAACTTACCTCGTTTTCCAAATCGTATAATTCCCTTTGTAGGAGAAACCTTGAGAAACACATAATCTCCAATCTCAAACTGAAGATCTGTGCGTCTTTTGTCAGCATACGATTTTTGCCTATCTTGTGCCTCTTTTATCCTCTGTCGAATTAAATCAACAGCTTCTACCATGTCCTGAACCAAGTCTGGACCTAATAGTTTCCTTTCGCCAACTTCATTCCAATAAAGTGGCGATCTACACTTCCGTCCGTATAAGGCTTCGTACGGTGCCATCCCTATAGTTGCCTGATAACTATTGTTATAGGCAAATTCTACAAGTGGTAGAACATCCTCCCAGTTGTCACCACGATCTGTGACAACCGCTCGAAGCATATCTTCTAGAACTTGTATTGTTCTTTCAGACTGTCCATCCGTCTGAGGGTGGAAAGCGGTGCTGAAGTTCAATTGAGTTCCCATTGCTTCCTGTAGGCTCCTCCAAAATTTTGATGTAAATCTCGTATCTCGATCTGACGTAATCGATACAGGATTTCCGTGCAGTCGAACTACCTCTTTAACATAAAGATGAGCTAACTTATCTAGTCCTAAAGTCATCTTCATTGGTAGGAAGTGGGCTGATTTCGTCAATCGATCCACTATGACCTAAATAGTTGTATTCCCTCGTGTTGACTTTGGAAGGCTCACCACGAAGTCCATATTGATATGTTCCCATTTCCACTCTGGAATTGGCAGTGGTTGTAACGCTCCATATGGCCGTTGGTGTAATGCTTTCACTTGTTGGCATGCAAGGCATCGTTCCACAAATGATGCTATGTTTTTCTTCATGGCCTCCCACCAAAAGTTTCGACGTAAATCCATTTACATTTTTGTGCTTCCGGGGTGGGTGGTGTATGGTGTATCATGAGCCTCACTCATAATCTCATTTTTCAACTCCTCATTTCTTGGAACACATAATCTCTCATTATACGTAAGAGCTCCATCTTTTGCAATTGCAAATCCTTCTGAAAATCCCTTGGCTTCTCCCGTTTCAACCTTTGAACGCATTTTCTCTAAGAATTCATCTTTTTTCTGAGCTTCAATGATTCTCTCTCGTAAATCTGGTTTAGCCATTATTGCTGCTATGTAACTTGACACTGTTTCTGGCGGGCATACAACTTGTAGTTCGAGAGTGGCAAATTCTCGAATAAGTTTTTCTTGTTCCGTGATCAAACATCCTAATTTTCCTTAGCTTTTTCGACTGAGGGCATCAACTACTACATTAGCTTTTCCAGGATGATAGTTGATGGTACAATCGTAGTCTTTAACCAATTTTAGCCATCTTCTTTGTCTCATGTTTAACTCCTTCTGCTCGAAGAAGTACTTTAAGCTCTTGTGGTCAGTGAAGATTTCACACTTAACTCCATAGAGGTGGTGCCTCCATGATTTTTAATGCATGGACAACTGCTGCTAGCTCCAAGTCATGAGTAGGGTAGTTTAACTCATGAGGTTTCAACTGTCGTGAAGCATATGCTATCACCTTCTTCTTCTGCATTAGCACGCATCCTAAACCTTGTTTTGACGCATCAGTGAATACAACAAATCCTTCATTGCTCTCGGGAATCGTTAATACTGGAGCGGTGGTCAGTCTCCTTTTTAGCTCTTGTAAACTTCTTTCGCAATCTTCAGTCCATGTGTACTTAACTCCCTTCTTGAGTAATTGCGTCATTGGTTTAGCCAATTTGGAGAATCCTTCAATGAATCTCCTGTAATAACCTGCTAAACCAAGAAAACTCCGTATTTCATTAGCATTTGTTGGGGTCTTCCATCCATTGACTGCCTCGACTTTGGCAGGGTCGACTTTTATGCCTTCTGCAGAGACGATGTGGCCTAAAAACATAACTTCCTTCAACCAGAATTCACACTTGCTGAATTTGGCGTATAACTTCTCTGCACGTAATGTTTCTAGTACGATACGTAGGTGTTCTTCGTGTTGGCTTTCACTTTTTGAGTATATTAGGATGTCGTCAATGAAGACAAGGACAAAACCATCCAGATATTGGTGAAAAATCCGATTCATTAGATCCATGAATACTGCTGGGGCGTTAGTTAGTCCAAATGGCATAACGGTGAATTCATAGTGTCCGTATCTGGTTCGAAATGCCGTCTTTGGGATGTCTTCTTTTCTCACTTTAAGTTGATGATATCCAGATCGAAGATCGATTTTCGAGAATATGGATGCTCCTTTCAGCTGGTCAAAGAGATCGTCTATCCTTGGTAGTGGATACCTATTCTTGATTGTAAGCTTGTTCAATTCCCTATAGTCGATGCACATCCTCAAACTTCCATCCTTCTTTTTCACAAAGAGTACTGGTGTTCCCCATGGCGATACACTAGGTTGTATGAAACCCAGATCCAACAGTTCTTGTAGTTGAACTTTCAGCTCCTGTAATTCTTTTGGAGCCATCCGGTAGGGTGCTTTGGAAATTGGTGCAGCTCCTGGTTCTAGATCAATCGAGAACTTAACTTGTCTATCTGGGGGTAATCCAGGTAAGTCGGTAGGAAATACATCTTCATATTCTTGTACAACGGGTACTGTATCAATCTCTTTCTCCTGCTGAGGTTGTTCTTTCAAAGTAACCCAGAAAGCTTGACAATTCCCCTTTCGCATAATTGATGCAGCTTTTATTGCCGAGACGATTGGTACCCTCGTACCACTTCTTATGCCATGGAGACTTACTCTATCTTCATCATTTCCTTGGAAATAAACTTATCTCTCCTTGCAATCAATCGTTGCCCCATTCTCTCTAGCCAATCCATTCCCAATATTATGTCAAATTCTTTCATGGATATGACGTACAAGTCTGCTACAAAAATCTGTTCAGCGATTTTAATTTCTTGATTCTCAAAGGCTTTTTCTGATAACATGGTTTCTCTTGACGGAATGGTTATTTGTAGGGCTTGATCTATTTTTCTAGGTCTCAAGTCTAGGATATCACATATAATTTGTGAAATGAAAGAATGTGATGCTCCGGTATCAAATAATGCTAAGATAGGTATGTTGTTTAGGTAAATCATACCTGCAAGGTTCTCAGGTGCTTTGGCTACTTGCTCCTGGTTTATGGCGTACGCCCTAACTTGTTGAAGAGGTTTTGGCATCGGCTTCTGGTATCCCTGATTCATCCGTGGAGGTGGAGGTGGCGGCGGTAAAGGTTGGAATCTTGGCATTCCCTGGTTCCCGTTGGAAAAAGGACAATTACGGGAAAAGTGTCCTGGCCTTTTGCACCTAAAACAATCGTTGGTGCCTTTTCTGCATTCCCCAAAATGATACTTTTGACAAATACGACAAAGCGGTTTGTTTTGCCCTGGCTGTTGGAATTGTTGAGGATATCCCCTCCATGGTTGTTTTCCATTGAAACTTCCTGAATTCTTTTCTTCCCACTTTCTTTTTTTATTGGCTTGGTTTGGTACATGCTCAGGTGCCCTCTCTCTTTCTCTTGGAAGCATAGACTCTATATCCATAGCTCTGCTTAGTATCTGAGCATATGTAAGTGGTCCATGGCTGGCTAAGGAAACCCCTATCTCGTGACGTAAGCCACGTCGAAATCTGTCGGCACGACTTGCATCAGTATTCACCAAATGTGGAGCATAACGTGATAGTTGGTTAAATAGTTGGTCATATTCCATGACCGTCCTCCTTCCCTGTTTGAGATTCCAAAACTCGTTCTGCTTTTGTTGTTGATAACAACCTGGTATATATTTTCCACATACTTTTTTGAAATCTCCCCAAGTATATTCCTCCCACTGCTCCGGAGTTATAGTCCGTTTTACTGACTCCCACCAGAAGTCAGCTTCACCCACCAGTTGATGAGTTGCTAAAGTTAGTCGGTTCTTGTCCCCACAATCGATATAGTCGAAAATTTTCTCCATCGATCTGATCCAGTTTTCAGCAGCAGTTGGATCACCAAATCCATTAAAGGTAGGTGGATTTTGTCTACGAAAACACTCATCGATCCTAACAATAGATTGGGGCTCTACTCGTTCCTCACGTTCTGGGGTTGCCTCATGGTGTCCATTTCTTGCTGGTTCCATTTCTGTATCATAACTTTTGTTAATATGGTTTGTTGCGAAATAAAAGGTTATAATAATAAAGGCATGTTGTGGGTAAATAGATCTTAAACAACATACATCTATTCAAACATATTTCACATAATATACATATGCCTCCGTCTATCAAAATAGGGGTATGCCTTCTTAAAGGACTTTTTAAAACAAGCAACATATATATTAGTCAAAAGATGTGAAGTCAGAGTGGCTCGTAAAATGCCCACACCAAAAATTCTGACTTCTCCTGCAAAATACGTTAGTAATATATTATATGGTTTTCTTCGATCATCTTCATCTAAGAACTGTCCTGAAATGAGCCCTGGTGGCTCCCATCTTTATCTGGATCTGAGTCTGAGTGATCATTTGCAACTTCATTAATATTTATTCTTATACGATCAGTTGGTGCTATAGTTTGCATCCTGGCTTTTCTGGTAGGTCCTCTTCCATTTTCTACTCTTGGTGTTGGTGATGCAACCGTTTCTCGTTGCTCAAAACCTGGTGGGGGTGTCTTCGTCCGAACTCTAACTCTAGATGGACCCGCCTCATCATCGTTCCTACCTACTGTAGGGGGGAATGAAGGTGGTGGTGCTGGCGTACTAACAATATCAGTCTGTATGGGAGATCCTAACATGATCCATTTTGTAAAGATCAGGTGAACAAACTTTGAGAAATCGAGTATCTCCGCATCTGTAACCGGATCTCTTACACATATCTCTGATCTAAGATATTTTGCCCACTCGCTCCACTGAGCGGGTAGTTGTAGAATCATTTTACGAACGGCTTCGACTTCACTAATCCCTCCTAGTTTTGCATTAGTGTAAAGCGTCGCCAAACGCCCGACAAATTCTCCTACTGATTCATTAGGAATTCTTTCGCAACTTCTGAATTGGTTTCTGTGATCCTCTAATACATAACGGTTTACCCACTGTCTTCTTGGATTCATCTTACAATACCTGTAACTTAATATGTCATGTGTATAACAATAGTTCAAAAACTATGTATAACCATGTGTGACCATTTTCCGACCTACTTGTATATTCTTGATGTATCCTTGATAATAAATTTTTAAACTCACATTGTATAACATGAACCATTTATACATGAGTTACTTGGGTTCGATTGTCCCAAACATAACTATAACATGAATCATGACCCATTTACTTCTATACATGCTCATAAAATAATATCCTTTACCTTCCTCTCTTTTTTTCTTTTTTTTTGGAGTCTGGTGCAGCAGCGAGCTTGAGAGTTGCTGTTATTGTGCTTTCCTTTAAAGAATTGAAAATATAATTCTAATTTTAAAATAAAAAGAAAACGATTTCAGAGCGGTGAATTGCTCTGATACCATTATGTCACGCCCCAGTTCCCGAGGGAAGGCACGTGTGCCGGGACGTGGCAAGGGATTGGAATTAAGAAGCGGGGATAGAAAATGAATCATGGCTTGGGATAATATAATATTATTTATTAAGAAATTAAATACGGGATCGGGACGCACAGCACGAACTACGAGGTAGGTAATAAGAAAACCATACCACTCGTACCGGCCGCCTATATCTGAATACCCGTAGACATAAATAATAAAATACGGGATCGGGACATACAGCTCAAACTATGGGGTTGGCTAAGCCAAACAACCCATGCTAGCCGACTTGTCTGAATACCCGTAATATATATATATATATATATATATATATATATATATAATCAATGGTGTAAGAGGAACGTAGAGATTTTATATCAAAATACGAAATTAACTTAGGATATTATATATAGGGAGATGAACTTTATTATAGGCGTAGCGGAAGCCTTTATTCTTTTATACAGCAACAACAACAGTCATCTCCAGCTTCGTCTGCTCCACCAGCTCCCTAATCTGCAAAACATTTGGAAAGGAATTGCAGGGCTAAGTACTAATGTACCCAGTGGACTTGTGCCAAAAACATTTTATCATAAAAAGAATATCCATGATAATAAAGTATACATAGAAGGGCTTTGAAATTAAATTTACTTCCATGCATACCAAACCTTGATTTTCATGATTGTGCGCACATGTGTATTACCCTGTTACTCTTATACTAATCCCGGGACCTTGCCACAGCCGGATTCCTTTTCATGATGGAGCCATAGTTTGGAGGCAATGAATATTTTATCCAGAGATTCTCCCCTCGAAGTTAGAATCAATTGGTGATCAACCCAACAATTTCTAACTGTGCGCACAGCCTCCCGGTTAGTGTGTGAGACCAACCGAAAGACCCGATCGCATACATTATAAGAGCATTAAACATGTAATAACACATTAAAACATTTTCATGGATAATCCCATTTCATCAGAGCTTACTAACTCAAATAATAATTTGCAAGAATAAAGCCCCACCTATACTAAAATAACTCGAGCTTTTAATTTCAGATGCTAGCGATCCTCCTTGTCAATACTGCAGAACACATATATACTAAGTTTGATTTCTATGATTTGACTAGGACTTTAAGGTAGGATGATCGAAAATGAATGGTTTGGGCCTTCTATTTATAGAAGGATACAACAGGTGGATGTTTATGAGACACTTTTCATAGGCCTTATTAGTCATCACCTATAGCCTTTACTAATCATCCCTCCCTCAGTTGTTTAATCGCCACGTAAAACTGAATGTACACGTACATATATGAAGGGTATGCCATATTTGTGACTCAAATATTGTACTATTATCCATCTACTATATATTAAATAAATAAATATATCTAATTAACTAATGGATATGTGTGTATAATGTATATACACGTTTCTAAATACATGATAAGCTTATATATATATATATATATATGTATTAGTACATAATACATATGATATATATATAATACCAACTAATTCATGCAAACACGTAATATTAATTACTAATTCAAAATATCACAGTTTTAATTATAAAACTTTTGCACTAATTGTACTTATAAACTATTATTATTATACTTCTATGCTTAAACATACAATTATCAAAATTAAGAAAGGGAATATTCTTAATAGAATATATCATCTTATTTTAATTCCCCTAAAAAAAATCGGAAAAATTTCTAAATTTTTTTAACTAATTAAATTTAATAAGAAAATTTGGGATATTACAAAGTGGGACGGAGGGAGTATATTACAAGTAATTCATTTCTATTGTTGAACTAAATATTCAATAAAAGTAATGGTTATTGTTTCCATTCCCTAATTTTTTTCGATCTTATTCCATTTCTATTACCTTGCATGAATCAAACGTGGGCTAAATTACAAATCTTTTTGCTTGTCCCACCTGTGGAACTACACGTGCGCCACTGCCGTGTTGGTGCTAGATTCTTTATTTTATTTATTAATGATAGGATATGGCCCAACTACTAGGCCCAAGCACTGGCCCAATATAATTGGACCTCGGCAAATAAGCTCGGCCTAGATGAGCTCGGCCCACTGAATGGCCCAGAAGACACTTCGGCCCAATCCAGCAGCGCAACCCAAGAGTATAGAAGTTCGGTCGACCCACGATCTCCAACCCACGATCTCTAACCCACGACTACTGATGTGGCGCCCCACGACCTCGGCTGTAACTGCTACGACCTTGGCTGTTAACTGCTGCTGGGCGCCTATAAATAATGATGCTAGGATAGATTGTTGGGAGATTCTGTAAACTCGAGAGTATTAATATAAACTCTCTTCTCTGTGGACGTAGTTGTGAAACCGATCAGAATTTTTGAGTGAAGATACGATGGTGAAACAAACTCGCTCCACCGCCACCGCTGCTGCCGCCAAGGCAAAACAGCACCAAACCGACCCGCCCACTGATCAACCTCACAACGAGGAAGAGGCCGACGTGAGTCAAGCTCGGCACACTGCTTCCCAAGTCCGACTTGGAGAACAACCCATAATCCACCAAACTCCCTAAGGCCACTTGGAGGACGTCTCATTGGGCCATTCTGGTGACTCAACTAGTAACGGTGGGCAAGGCCAGGGCGGTCGCCGACACGGAAACGCCGCACTCCAACTCGAGCTTGGAGATGCGCTGAAAGCGTACTTGGACCTCCATGAACAAGACTTTCGCAAGTTCGTCGATCAACATCGACAACAGAGTCAACGCGGAGAGGACGGAGCCGAACCGTCATAGCGGCGATCCTCTAGTCTCCAGATTGTTGGAGATAGGATCGCCGAACTTCCCCGAAGGCGACAGAACAATAATCGCCGTGGGAACAACGGCCGCGCTTCACCGCAGCGCGGGTCGACATCACCTCGTCAGAACGCCGTTCCACCTCAGCGTGACGAAGGAAATGTCTACCAGGGAAGATTCACCGTCTACGGTCGAATCTCGACTCCCTTCACTAATAGGATACTCTATACTCCCCTCCCGTCGACGTATAGAGTACCTCATATCCCGCCTTATAACGGGTCACAAGACCCCAGTAACTTTTTATCCCAGTTCCAGTACAATATGATGAACCAGGGACTTGCCGAAGACGTTTACATGTGTAAAGTCTTCTCCGAGCTGCTAGTGGACAATGCTAGAAGCTGGTTCGATAGCCTGCCTAATGGCAGCATAGGGTCGTATGCCGACCTACTTGACGCCTTTGAGCGTCGCTTCTTTCAAAAAGCCGAGGCAAAGATCAGCCCAGCCCAGCTCCTAACCTTAAGGCAGGGGCGAGGAGAAACGATAAGCGACTTCCTGGCCCGTTTTTACAACGAGAGCCTTAAAGTCGATCGTCTCTCCGACGACGTGCTTATCTCGGCGTTCCAAAACACCATTCAGTCCGGAACTCTCTTTAGAGAGCTCGTAAAGGCACGCCGGACGACCTCCAGACAGCTATGGAGGATTGCTGATTCATTCGCAGAGACGGATGAGGCCGATCGGAAAAAGCGGGCAACAGATCAGCCCGAAAATAACGATAAGAGGAAGAAAGAGGAGCGCACCGACCACGGGCAAGGTCGCCGAAGTGCCCTCGAAAGGTTGCAGCGAGGACCCCTCGAGTCCCGCTTAGGACCTCGGCCCAACCAAGACCGAAGTCAGTACACACCACTGACAAAGTCCAGGGCCGAAATATACGAGCTTCATGCGAACTTGTTCGAGAAGCCGCCACCTTTGTCCCGAGGTGGATCGAAACGCCGGTCCAAGGAGAAATACTGCAAGTTTCATAATGACTACGGTCATGAAACCAAAGACTACAGGGACCTCGCCTCGGACATCGAGCATATGGTACGCGACAGTACCCTTAAACTGTACCAAAGTCGCAACCAGAAAGAGGCCCGACCTTAACAGAAGGGCAAGAGAAAGAAAAATAGGGGAGGCAACAACTGTGCTCCCCATCATGACAAGAGGCCAAAGCACGACGACGAGGATGAGGATGAAGACCAGCCTCAATATGATGCAGTCATCACTGCCATCACCGGGCTGCCCGAAGGCGCGACGAAGTCATCGTTGAAAGCCGAGGCCCGAAGTCAACAGCGGGAAGAACCTGCCCAGAAAAGGTTCAAGAAGGACGAGATCGTCACCTTTTCCAGTAATGACCCAGTCCCCCATGCCGTACCTCATCAAGATGCCACCATAATTGAGGCCGTGGTAGCCAACAAATTGGTCCACCGCATATTTATTGATAGTGGAGCCTCTGTGAGTGTGCTTTTCAAAGACTGCTTCGATAAGCTCGATATCGAAGAAGCACGTCTAAGGCCGGCACCCATGCCGCTAAAGAACTTCACACAATAAGAGACGACGACGGAAGACATCATTTCACTGCCCGTGACAGTTGGAAAGAGCCCGTTATCCACTACGAAGATAATCCACTTCTTCGTCGTAAAAGCCAGCTCTCCCTATAACATCATCTTAGGAAGAGATTGGCTAATAGCGACGAAGGCGATTTGCTCGGCCTATCATTTGCCGATCAAAATTCCGTCTAAAAACGGAGTGATCACGCTTCGGGGAAACCAGCTGCAGGCCAAGGAGTGCATGCATGTCGCACTCTGAGGTGCTGGGAATTAGCACCCTCAAGCATAGCAACTACAGAACCCCGAAGAGATGGAGCTGACATCGCCTTCATCTGTCGAGCCGGTCGAAGACGTTGCATTATACGAAGATGACCCTGCCAAGGTCGTCAAAGTAGGGTTCGTCGGAGAAAACGGGCTCCGAAGTCAAATTATCCGGCTACTTCGGGAATATAGAGATGTCTTTGCTTGGTCGCCGCTAGACATGACCGGGGTGGCACCAAGCGTCATCACTCATCACCTCAACATCGATCCCGAGGTGAAACCAGTTCGGCAGAAGCAGCGAGCCTTCGCAGCCGAAAGAAATCAAGTGATCCATGACGAGGTTCACCAACTGTAAAAGGCCGATATTTTATTCGAAGTGAAATATCCGACCTGGTTGGCCAACCCCGTGATGGTGAAAAAGTAAGGAGGCGGGTGGCGGATGTGTATTGACTACACCGACCTCAATAAGCACTGCCCAAAAGATTGCTACCCCCTCCCCAATATTGACAAGAAGGTCGAAGCTCTTGTTGGCCACAAGATGTTCAGTTTCTTGGACCTATACAAGGGTACCACCAAGTCCTCATGAACGCCGAGGACGCACCGAAGACTGCCTTCGTCACGGACTTCGGTATCTATGCATATAAAAAGATGCCCTTCGGACTGAAAAACGCTAGAGCTACATACCAAAGGATGGTCAACAAGATATTCGAAGCCCACATCAGTAGAATTGTCGAAGTGTATGTAGACGATATAGTCGTTAAAAGCAAGGGAATTGCCACTTGTGTAAACGATCTCAAAGTTGTTCTTAGCTTACTTCGTGAAGTAAATTTAAAGTTAAACCCAGAAAAGTGCACTTTTATGGTCCGATCTGGAAAATTTCTAGGGTGTTGGGTTTCACGTGAAGGTCTAAAGGCTAACCCATCAAAAGTTCGAGCCATCCAAGAAATGCAAGTGCCGAAGTCAATCCATGTCGTGCACAAACTGACGGGCTGTCTAGCCGCCTTAAGTCGTTTCCTATCTAAGGCCGCCGAAACATAACTCATGTTCTTCAAGATACTAAAGAAGGCGCCGAACTTCGAATGGAACGACGAGCACAGGAAAGCTTTCGACGGCTTGAAGAAGTACCTCGCAAACCTCCCTACATTATCTGTACCAAAAGAGGGCGAGGTCCTCTCCCTATACCTCGCTGCTTTGGACGAGACAATCAGTGCAGTCCTGGTACGAGAAGAAAAACGTCGTCAGCTACCCGTCTATTTCATAAGCCGAGCCGTAAAAGGCCCGGAGACGAGGTATCAACCTCTGGAAAAGGTCGCACTTGCATTGGTGAATGCAGCAAGAAGACTTCGACCGTACTTCCATACGCATCCAATACAAGTGCTGACCGACCTCCCACTTCGGCAAGTGCTTACAAAACCAGAAGCGTCCGGACGAATCGCTAAATGGGCTGTAGAACTCGGCGAGCACGCGATTTCCTTTGTACCTCGCCAAGCCATTAAAGGGCAAGCCTTGGCCGATTTCCTAGTAGAAGCCAAGTTCACGGACGCACAGCAGTCCGCCGAACCTACTGAGGATAAATCAAAGGCCGAAGCACCGAAGCCACCACCGCAAGACTGTTGGAAGGTCTACGTGGATGGGGCATCAGGCAACAAAGGAAGCGGAGCCGGGGTCTTACTCATCAGCCCGGAAGGAAAGGAGACCATCTATGCACTCCGGTTCAACTTCTCGACCACAAATAACGAAGTGGAGTACGAGGCTATAATCGTTGGACTTCGTCTAGCCCAAGCTCTCCAAGTACAAGCCATTCAAGTTCACAGCGATTCTCAAGTCGTAGTGAGCCATATGCTAGGCAAGTACGAGGCCAAGGGTGAACGAATGAAAAAATACCTCCATACGGCTAAATGCCTACAACAAAGCTTCTCATACTTCGAGTTGGTACGGATCCCAAGAGGAGATAATGGCCGAGCTGACGCACTAAGTAAGCTCGCGTCGTCTTCAATAACCTCTCCGGTGGAAGAAGTACAGCTCCGAAGCATTGATGAAGCCGAAGTTAATGTAGTAACCGAAGATGGACCGAACTGGATGACTCCACTTCGCAACTACTTAGGAAAAGGCGAACTCCCAACCGATAAGGTCGAGGCTAGGAAGCTCCGGGCTAAATCCACCAAGTACGTCCTGGAACAAGGAGTTTTGTATAGAAAATCATACCTCCAACCTCTCCTAAGATGTGTGGGGCCCAACCAAGCGAACTACGCACTGCGCGAAGTCCATGAAGGCTCCTGTGGCAGTCACATCGGAGCCCGCGCCCTGTCCAAAAAGATCATGAGGTGGGGGTACTATTGGCCCACTATGTTCCAAGACGCCATCGACCTCGTCAAACAGTGTCCGAAGTGCCAAATCCATGCGACGGTTCCGAGGTTGCCACAGACCGAACTGGCCAGCATGCAAAGCCCTTGGCCGTTCATGCAGTGGGGAATAGACATCGTCGGCCCGTTCGAAAAAGCTCCCGGCCAACTACAGTTCCTTATTGTAGCCATCGACTACTTTACGAAGTGGGTCGAAGCCGAACCACTGGCGCGGATCACAAGTAAAAACGCCCTAAACTTCATTTGGAAGAACATAGTTTGTCGCTTCGGCATACCTCACATCCTCGTCTCAGATAACGGAACCCAGTTCACAGACAGGACGTTCAGAGAATGGTGTGACGAACTCCACATCCAACAAAAGTTCACCTCGGTAGCCCATCCTCAAGCGAATGGTCAAACCGAGGTTACGAACCGAACGATAGTCAAAGGGTTAAAAACCCGACTCGATAAGGCCAAAGGAGATTGGGCAGCGAACTTACCCCAAGTCCTGTGGTCGTATCGAACCACCCCCCGGACATCACACGGTGAAACACCATATAGCTTGGTGTATGGAACCGAGGCGGTGATCCCGGTAGAGATCGGTTTGCCGAGCCCCGGAACGCTTAACTTCGCAGCCCAAGACAACGAAGAGAGACTTCGAACTAACTTGGATTTGCTAGAAGAAAGACGGGAACAAGCATACATACAAGAAGCTCGATACAAACAGCAAGTAGCCCGGTATTATAATAACCGGGTGAAGCATCAGCAGCTCCAAGTAGGCAACTTCGTACTTCGGAATAACGAGGTCAGTAAGGCGGAGAAGCTCGGCAAATTAGAAGCCACCTGGGAAGGACCATACCGAGTTCAAGAAGTCCTCAGAAAAGGGTTGTACAAACTCGCCCACTTATCCGGTGAGCCCATACCCCGTACATGGCACATTACTCACTTAAAGAGATATTTTTTATAAGCGGAGAGTAATGTTCAAGTTCATTTAGGTTGTAGGAGTCGGGTCGTCTTGTTAAGTTTTGTCTTATTTTAACTTCATTCAATTAAATTTTAATTTTTCATTTACTTGCTTAAATCTTTTACATACATTTTGCACATCTCTCTCGTTTATGTTGAGTATGTCGATTTTAAAATCCTGACGAGGATAACACAAATAAACTCCGCTTCGGAGTAACACCTAAATGCGCGTAAGGGGACCACCCCTATCGATAAATTCGACAAATAAGGAACCTAAAAGCCTTAACTTCGTCTTCAGACGAAGTGGCTACATGAAGCCTTAACTTCATCCTCGGACGAAGTGGCTACCTGAAAGCCTAAACTTCGTCACCCAACGAAGTGGCTACATGAAAGCCTAAACTTCGTCACCCGACGAAGTGGCTACCTGAAAGCCTAAACTTCATCACCCGATGAAGTGGCTACATGAAAGCTGCCTTCAGTTTAAAACAAGGGAATCTACCTTAGTTAAAGACGAGGATGAAAAGCTTAATTACAAGTGCAAAAATTTTCGTTTTATTTGAATGGAAAAAAATGTACAATTGTTACATTAAGAAGACAAGGAACCCGGAGGTTTTGGCTGACTAAAACTGAGCCAATCTCTAGCAAAATCCCTGCCAGAATTAAAGTTCAAGATGTCGTCTACACTAAGCCTGCCTCTACCTCGTCCAGGAGCTGAACTTCGACCTCTACCTCAAACACTTTGGCTCGCTTGACCACGACCTCGTCCAGATGCCAACCGCCGCTCTTGACTATAAAATTCTCGAGAATGGCGAGTGACGATCCTAGGATCAGGGTCAACAGACCTCGAAGATTCCCCTTCCAAGAATTCTCTGGAAGTACGGTCAAGTAACCTCGGATCCGAATCAGGGGTCACCGAAGTCGAGAACTCAGCCTCTGGCAAAATACGTCGCTTCAACTTCAGAAAGCGATCAAGAATTGTCTCGTAGATGCTTGCCACATGAATGAGTTCTTCAAATTCATCCCGAACCTGCCAAGAATCTTTCCCATATTGGTCCCTATAGCTTCGGCACCGAGCCTGAAGTTCCTTGACTTTACTATAGGTCTCAGAAATGGTGGATCCTCCAGCTCGGTGAATAATCGCCTCATACTCCGTATGCTCCACGACAATCTCCTTGCAAGTTTTGATGTCGTCCAAAGCTTGCTGGTACTTGTCATCGAGCTCCAGATACTTCGCATGCACTTCATCAAGCCTTTCCTGAGCAGTTCGAAACTTCACTTCAGCCTCGACCTCGATATTATCAGCTTGCTTCTTCCAGTTCGAAGCATTGAGCTCAGCTACCTCTATAGCTCAGCGAAGCTCAGAAATTTCCTTCACGAAGTGAGAAGTATCGAAAAAATCGGGAGCAGACTACAAGGAATAAATACAAGCAAGTTTCAATAAAAAGCCTTTTTATTTATAGCCGAATACGGCAAATGAAACGCCACCCTAATGGTGACGAAGTACAAGGCTACAAAAAAAAAAAAAAGGGATAGAGGAAAAGAAGCAAAAAAAATCGTGAAAAGCGTCAGTTGACCCCATCATAATTTTCTCCTTCTAGGCCGACCTCTGATTCAGCTTCAGGCTCCTTGGGTCATCGCGAGCTGGCTCCTCGGTGGTCCCCTCCTCAACCGGCATCTTCAGCAGGTCGGCAATGACCGTCTCCAGGAGTTCATACCTGTCAACGGGACATCGCCGAATGGCATCTTCGTTGAGCGGACTCCTCTGCGCGGAGAGCTGCTCGACAACCGGAATTGAGAAGGTGTACTTCAAAAGCACCTCGACGAAGTCACGCAGTGTCTCCTCCTCCGTCATGGTAGCATACCCGTACTTGGATTTGTCCAAGTCCGGGATGTCCTTGGCAATATCATCAATCACCGCTGAGACAACCGGGGTGCTCATGGCACTCACAAGCTGAACAACCATCCGAGAGAAGTGCGTAGACCGGACGACTCGTTCCACCAACGCACGGAACACGCCTCCCTGTCTAGCTACCACTCCAGCAACTTGGGTCCTCAGCCGACCCACTTCTGCCTCAAGCTCGGCAGCCTTCTTTTTCGCCTCTTCGGCGACAGCCAAAGCTGCCGCCTCCCTCTCCGCTGCTGCCTGTGCCGCGGCCTCGGCGATAGAGATCTTAGCCATTAGCCGATCCTCCACCGCCGCGACCTCAGCAGTCTTTCTCTGGAACTTGGCAACTCCACTTGTGATGAAGTTCGCCAAGCCTCGCAACCCGTCCAAAGCCACCTCGACTTCCTAAAACCCAAAACCAAAGGATGAAATTTTTTATTAGAGGGTACCATCACCATATACAAGTACTTCCAGTTTTACACTTACCTTGGGGAATGACATCTCCCGTGCATGTCCTTGGCCCGAGGTCGGGCCACTCTCGACGATCGTCACTTCGTCATCCAACTGAAAGTAATGTTCATAGAGGTCGTTGGCCCACCAACGGCAACGGAGGGGAACTTAGGACGGGAGCGTCCAGTTGCGAGCTCACAGACACCGACCTCCCTAGGTCGGTTGTCCTTTCCGATGACGTCGCCGAAGTCGCATTCTCCACCACCGAAGCAGAGGTTTTCCTGCCTCTTTCTCTTGTTCTTGTTCTGGAGTGCGGCCTGGATAGCTTGAGCGTCCACTACAAAAAAAAAAAAAAAAAAAAAAAAAAACATCAGTCAACACCAACCGAATACCTAACACAAAATAGTAAAGCAGGGCCTCACCCAAGTCCGCAGTGGATACGAAATTATATGGGCTTAGCCCATACCTTGCGAGATCGGCCTCCGAATAATCTCTCTCAATGAGGCTGACGCTCATCAAGTCCGTCTCGAGCACACCGGCGGGTTTCCCAGTGTCTCGAGACGGGAACTTATCCTTGGTCCAAGGATACAACGGTACGCCTTCAGCCCGGCAGAAGAAAAATTTCTTCTGCTCGTTAGGCACCTTGGTGGGCGTCCCTAACTTGAACCTATTAATAGGGGAAAGGTAAGCCCACCCCGTCGGACCAAGCTTAGGTCTAAAAAACCTAAGAAACGAATCTACCGAAGGCGTACCACCACGGCGGCTGACTTCAACACAGAAACCGACGACCTGCTTGATGGAGGGTGGTTGCAACTGACCTACCGCCAGTTGAAGCTCTTCTAAGAGCTCGACAAAAAAAGGATTTAAAGGAAACCGTAGACCGAAATGAAGATAGTCTTCATATACGGTAAAAAATCCTATGGGAGGCAAACTACCCCTATCGACATCACGAGGTAGAAGCAGTTCGATTGACTCGGGAAACAAAAAACGATGAGCCAAATCCTGCATATGAGAGATAGACATGGTGGAGGCACATGCCAGAGAGGCATTGGACCCAACCAACGGTGGGAATTCGATTTCTTGAAACGCCGGAGGGACTAACGCGCGAGTATGTACATTTAACCAAACCTTCGCCGGAAATCCCCTAAATGGCGAAGGCAAAACCTCTATGTTCGCACTATCAGTACCTACTTGGGGAGAAGAAGAAGAATCCATTATAAAAGAAGTACTTACTTCTCACAGTTTTTTTTTCCCGACTACAAATCACCGGGAAATAGACTGAACGGCGGCGGCGGTTGCAGAATTTTGGTCTAGGGTTTTTCTCTCTTGCTAGCAATTGGAAATAGATTGAGGGGGAAAAAATATTTTCTAGCGTACCTTGGAAGCTTTTATAAGCAAAGGCATGCCTTTTCAAATCCCGCCTCTCCGCCTGCTCCAACAAAAAAGCGACGCGTGTCCTACTTACCCTGACACCAACAGTCGCGCCTTTCATATCACGACTATTCAAGCCCGACTTTGTTAGACGAGGCGGTACGCATTTTGACTTCGTCGAAATCCTAATTTCGACGGGGCAGTGCAATTCAAGTTCGACCTCGTCTAAACGAGGCGGTACGCATTTTGACTTCGTCGAAATCTTAATTTCGACGGGGCAATGCAATTCAAGTTCGACCTCGTCTAAACGAGACGGTACACATTTTGACTTCGTCGAAATCTTAATTTTGACGGGGCAATGCAATTCAATTCGACCTCGTCTAAACGAGATGGTAAGCATTTCGACGGGGCAATGCAATTCAAGCTCGACCTCGTCTAAACGAGGTGGTACGCATTTCGACTTCGTCAAAATCTTAATTTCGACGGGGCAATGCAATTCCAGCTCGACCTCATCTAAACGAGGCAGTATGCATTTCGACCTACATCCCCGCAATCACTCCTGTCCTCGCTTCCATACTTTTGGGGGGGGGGATGTGATAGGATATGGCCCAGCTACTAGGCCAAAGCACCGGCCCAATATAATTGGACCTCGGCAAATAAGCTCGGCCTAGATGAGCTTGGCCCACTGAAAGGCCCAGAAGACACTTCGGCCCAATCCAGCAGCGCAGCCCAAGAGTATAGAAGCTCGGTCGACCCACGATCTCTAACCCACGACTGCTGATGTGGCGCCCCACGACCTCGGCTGTAACTGCTACGACCTCGGCTGTAACTGCTGCTGGGCGCCTATAAATAATGATGCTAGGATAGATTGAAGGGAGATTCTGTAAACTCGAGAGTATTAATATAAACTCCTTTCTCCGTGGACGTAGATCTAACCAAAAGATCGAACCACGTAAACTCTTGTGTTCTTATTTTTCTGCAAATCTTACTATCGCATAAACACTCTAAAATCCACGATCGATCAATTAATGTGTAAACTAGTGTTGCGCCCGTGCGTTGCACAAAAAATATAATAAATAAAATATTTAAAATTATATATTTATTTTATTATGTTATTGTTATCTTCAATAAAAATTTAATTTTTATAATTTTAGAAACCTAAAATAATTTTAATAGAATATAAGTAAATATAATTTTAAATATTTATGCGATAGGAACATAAACTCCCTATAGGCTATTATAGTGAAACTACTTTTGAAATTAATATATTTAAATAAATATTTTTTGGTATTTTAATTATATTATCTAAATAATTAGTAGTAATTATTATGTTCTTTTAGTAATTTAATACATTTCTTTGAAAAAAAAATAATACATCAAGAAATTAAGCAATAAGTCATGATTACAATAAATTCATCGATCAATAGTTTTAAATCTAACTTGATATTATTTTACCAAGTTCAAATAATAATTAATTTGTTTGTGACAATGTATCCAAATTTTGTATTGTCACAACAAAATTTTACAATAAAAAAAATAGGAATGAAAAAATAAAAAAAAATACTAACATATAGATATAGCATAATAAGAAAATTAATAGAATAACTTAATGCAAAAATAGATATATTAGCAAACAATGAAATAATATTTATAATTTAAAATACATTTATTATCAAATGCATGAACAAATCATAACTTTTTAAAGTAAATCTCCATTGAACAATCCATTGTTACCTTTGGAGGGACAATGACATTGTTGTAATTTTTATCAACGATTCTTCTTTTATACTAATATTGTATAGATTTCAGTTTTCAACAACTGGAAATTTCAATTTTTGATACGTGCACCTACGAAAAAGAAAATAAATAAATTAAATAACATTAATTTTTGTTTGCAATTTCCATTTTATAGCAGCAGTAGTAGTAGTCAGTCTACACAGCATAACACCCAAATCCACACCTCTGTTTTTTTTCTCACTCCTCCTTTACGCACTCGAAAAGTCACAAATCATGGCGGCGGCTGCACCCACCTCCTTCTCCACCACCGCTTCCACCGCCGGTAGACCTCTCAGTCCTCCTTCCAAACCTACACCTGCATCACTGGGCTTCCTATCGTCATCATCCTCTTCTTTCAAGGCGCTCCGCTCCGCAGCAGCCTCTTCCAAAGCCGCGTCTCCTGCTTCCGGCTCCGCTGCGGCGGCTCGCATGGTGTCGGTTCCCGCTATCAAGCCTGAGGAGGTTCTCGATTTCCAGACCTCCGTCTTCAATAAGGAGAAGGTCAACCTCGCCGGTCACGATGAGGTATATTGTTCTACTGTGAAACGTCTGATATTTTTGGCAGAAACCTTATGCCGTTTGATTGATGGATTTTATTTGGGGAAATGTTGCTGAGAATTCTTATAATCTCTGCTGTAGTACTAGACTACTACTACTAGGTTTTATGCTATTTTTCTGTTCCAATTAAACGAATATCTGCCGCTATTTCTGTTAATGTAATGTATACTTGAACTTTGAACTTTGAAGCGTGCCGGCATTGATAGTTAAGTACACAAACTTAAGCATTTTGGTTGGATAAATTTTGCAAGTTGCGTTTCGTAGAGTCCATAACATGTGAAAAATTTGTATGCTTTCACTGATTTATGATAAATTTATATTTCGATTCTTGTGCAATTGATGAATTGGCTGTGCTGTATTTGTATGTAGTACATTGTGAGAGGAGGAAGGAATCTGTTCAAGTTGCTGCCAGATGCTTTCAAGGGCATTAAGCAGATTGGGGTGATCGGTTGGGGCTCGCAGGTACTTTATAAGTGCACTTTACTACTAGTTCTTATTGAGATATTTTGTCTTAAAACTTGTCTATCCATTAACTTCCTTTATTCTTGTTACTGTGTTGAAACTTGATTCATTGTCTTGACAATTTGACTCTTGTTTTGTCACTTGTGTAGGGACCTGCTCAAGCTCAGAACTTGAAAGATTCTCTTGCCGAAGCAAAATCTGATATTGTTGTTAAGGTAATCATATGTTTTATATCATCAAGTCTGCCCTCATAATGTGGACGAGAGAGTATGAATTCATTGATTGATTGATTTATTGTTTGTGATTGATGCAGATTGGTTTGAGAAAGGGTTCTCGTTCATTTGCTGAGGCCCGTGCTGCTGGCTTTACAGAAGAAAGTGGGACTCTTGGAGACATATGGGAAACCATCTCGAGCAGTGATTTGGTGCTTCTCTTGATCTCAGATTCAGCTCAGGTATGAATTTCCTTGAACCTCTGTTGAGGCCTCTGATTACATTCCCATTATATGTGCATTTCATAACTACATTCTTCACTCTGGTATGGTACACCTTCTAGAACCTTGAATGATTTAGATTGTGTAGAAACAGATTCTGGCTGGAGTTGATGGTGTCAATATCCGAGTCTCGGTGGCATTGTTACGATGTTCCCAGAAATTTGAATACCCGATCTTTTATGATGTTTGCAATATTTCTTAGAACTTCAAATATTTTTGTTGGAGATTTGTTTTTACTAAATTCATTTACTGTTGCAGGCTGACAATTATGAAAAAGTGTTATCACACATGAAACCGAATAGCATCCTTGGACTTTCCCATGGTTTCCTGTTGGGACATCTGCAGTCTGTAGGTCTTGACTTTCCAAACAATATTAGTGTGATTGCTGTATGTCCCAAGGGGATGGGACCCTCTGTGAGAAGGTTGTACGTGCAAGGGAAAGAAATCAATGGTGCTGGTATCAATTCAAGTTTCGCAGTCCATCAGGTGTGTATCTTGTTTGTGTGTCTGAAATTTAGTATATCCGGTGGCCGGATTTATGCAAATGGGTTATTCTTTGTAATGCTTGATGGTTTTTTTTTTATTTATTTTTTATTTATTTTTTATTTTCTTATTTAAAAGGATGTTGATGGCAGAGCTACCGATGTTGCCCTTGGATGGTCAGTGGCTCTTGGTTCACCTTTCACTTTTGTCACTACTCTGGAGCAGGAGTATAAAAGTGATATTTTCGGGGAGCGAGGTAAGAGTATTTTTGGAGTTTACTTGCCATGTTGGATTGCAGAATTCTAATTTGACTTTCAACCATTAGGCATTTTGCTTGGTGCTGTGCATGGTGTTGTGGAGTGCTTGTTCAGAAGGTACACTGAAAATGGAATGAGTGAAGATCTTGCATACAAGAACACGGTTGAAAGCATTACAGGGACAATATCAAGGACCATTTCAACAAAGGTTAGTCTAAGGCCAATTGGTCATGTCATCTAAGTCAACGATGTATGATGATTGGTGTTCTTAGTCCATTCAATTATTCTTTTTAATGTACTATTTTGGCTTACAATATTGTCTCAGGGTATGCTAGCAGTCTATAATGCCTTGGATGAGCAAGGCAAAAGGGACTTTGAGACAGCATATAGTGCTTCATATTATCCATGCATGGACATCCTGTATGAATGCTATGAAGATGTGGCTAGTGGCAGTGAGATAAGGAGTGTTGTCTTGGCTGGACGTCGCTTTTATGTATGTCCACCAATCACTCATTTTGATGAGATCTGTCATGTGTCACCCTTCCTATCTCTGTGACCAATATTTATCTTTTCTTTTTCTCCTTCAGGAAAAGGAAGGTCTTCCTGCTTTCCCTATGGGTAAAATCGATCAGACCCGAATGTGGAAAGTTGGTGAGCGTGTTAGAGCACAACGTCCTGCAGGTGACTTAGGACCCCTGTATCCCTTCACAGCCGGAGTCTTTGTGGCACTAATGATGGCCCAAGTGAGCTGTTTCCATCTAAAGCTCATATTCATTTCCTCATTGACAATCACAAATTTATATGTCATTCTGTATATGGAACTTAAGTAGTAACCAAAGATTCCTTTTGAGGAAAAAGATTCTAATAAACACAACATATGCTTAAATGACTTATGACTTGGTGTCAAAGTCTCTGATGGTTCTTCAATTTTGTCCCATCAATTTCGAACTCAAAAAGATGGTCAAATGTGACTTAATGTTATTAAATCTGCTCATCTGCAACTCAGATTGATACTTTGTGGGAGAAGGGGTACTCTTATTCTATGATTTATTTCCTCATTGGCTAGTATAAATTTATGGACATAGCTTGAGTAGTAATGGAAATGAAAGATTACCTTTTAGTCTGAGGTCTTGAGAAAAATATTTAAATATAGAGCATATGCGCTTGAATGACTTGATTTTAGAAGTATATGATACTTCTATAAATCTCCCCTGTTAATTTCCAACTCCAAAGATGCACATTTTTCTTTTTCCTGACAGTGGAACGCTCGGACTTTATTTTATTTTATTTTTGTCAACTATGGTATTCTGATACTACCGTTAATCTGACCCTATGCTCTTAAATTTGTTCATCTGCAACTCAGATTGAGATCTTGAGGAAGAAGGGCCACTCCTACTCCGAGATCATAAATGAGAGTGTGATAGAATCTGTGGACTCGTTGAATCCTTTCATGCACGCTCGTGGTGTCTCGTTCATGGTCGACAACTGCTCGACTACTGCACGGTTGGGATCAAGAAAATGGGCCCCGAGATTCGATTACATCCTCACGCAGCAGGCACTTGTAGCAGTCGACAGTGGGTCCCCAATCAACCAGGACCTGATGAGCAACTTCCTATCAGATCCCGTCCACGGAGCAATCGAAGTGTGCGCGCAGTTGAGGCCCACCGTCGACATCTCGGTGCCTGCAGATGCAGACTTCGTGCGCCCGGAGCTCCGGCAATCCTGAACTGAAGGCATAAGCGTTCATCATATCTCTACGTAAGTCTGTGCTGTGAGCTTTAGAAATCAAGAAATGTTTGAGTTGAACCTAGGAGCTTTAATTTTTTCTTTGGTTGTATGTGTTGTGTGACTGACGGTTTGTTCTTCTAGATGGTAATAATATTATGATGCTTGTTGCTCCGATTCCTATAAGAATTGTGGTTAGTGTTATGGTAATGAAATTGGATGATTTTGAGCAAGTAAAAAATTAAATTTTACTTGCATTTTCATTAGTATGGAATATGGCATGAATTATAGGTGAATTATTGAGTTGACCTTGGTACAATTTTTATGTGGTGTTTTGCTACGCTTATAGAGTTTATAAGATGTATCAAGAGTTTATAAAAGGGTAATTTATAATTTAATTTTCAAACTATCCAACTTTTTACAATTGTGTTCCATATTATATGAAATAGCAATTAAATGTCCAAACTATTAATATTTTTACAATTGTGTTCCTATACCTTAATTTTCGGTGACGAAAAACACCCGTGAGAAGTCGAAAAATAGAATTGGACATTAAATAATACAAAAAATTGATTTGTTATTTATTCATATCTCAGTTTTGGCTTGCTTACAAGTGTTTTTCGTCAAAAACTAAGGTATAGAACACAATTATGACAATATTGATAGTTTGGACATTTAATTGTTATTTTGTATAGTTTGGAACACAATTGTAAAAAGTTGAATAGTTTGACAATTAAATCGTAAATTACCCTTTATAAAAAGTTATGGTGATAAGAGTTAATAAGTTGTCAATGTGTTTCGGTATTATAAGAGAATAATAAAAAAAATAAATTAAAATATCAAGATTAAAAAAAAAAAATGAAAGTTTTGGAATTCATAATTTTATGAAAATCAAATGAAAGTATCTATAATACTAGAAATATAAAAAAATAATATAGTTATCTAATGAAAAAGTAAAAATATGAAAAAAAAAAGTTGGGCTGAAGAAATTTATCTTTCGGAAAGCTTATTTTGCCAAATACTTTTAGGAGATTATAAGTAGTCACACACTTTATAAGTTGTTTTAAAAAACTTATAAGTTCAGTGGTTAAGAGGATTATTTTTACTTTTATTGTTTGAAAACATCAAGTAAATCACATGTTATTAAACCATTGATTTCATATATAAAACAAACGTTTTAATGAAGTATCTCCTTTTGTACGAAATTGGTGATAATAAATAATACGATTTAACAATGTGTTTGTTGGAGCATTTCGAAAGTTAGAAATGATACTATTTTTAAAAGAACTAACTAACTAAGGTAGATGTGGAAAATATTTTAAATATGATCATGTTTAGATTTTGAAAGTGTGTTCGAGCTTTCTTCTCTTCGTTTGGTACTCTAGTCTTTTATTGTGTACGAGTTTTGAGTACCCCTTGTATTAGCATTTATACTGAATTTTCTTTGACTTCAAAAAAAAAAAAAAAAAAAAAAAAAACACGATTTACTAGATGAAGCTAAGCAGCTAGGTAATTAAGAGAGGTTTGATTGTACTTCCATAAAGCTGAGTCTAACTATAACTGCCGATTAATTAATTCTAACTTTTGTTTGTTTTTTATCTTTAATATTTAAATTAACACTTAATCTCTCTATCTCTAGCAAACTTTTTTTTTTTTTTTTTTTTTTTTTTTTTTTGTTTTTTTTTTTTTTGTTTTAAAGGGCTATATGAATATTTTATTCGCCGAGGTTTGGTGGGAGGTTTGTTAGACCTCTAAATTGGCGGATGCGGCAGGTGCGCTGATACGAACCTTCGCAGATCCGTATAACTTACGCACGCGGAAGACTGAGTCGAACTAATGGAAGTCCCAATACGTCTACGAACTAAACCCCCTAAGTAATATAGATAAGCCGAAACCTCTATATCCCAAAGAGACGGTCGCCGAGCCACACGGGGACGCTGAATGACACACAACGAGGGATGATGAACTCGTTGATTCGCCGGGTAAAGAATTCGTCTTGGAAAAATCAAGAGGAATTCGAAGAACTCTTAAGAGAGAATAAAACTCACAATATTATTAATGATCAATGTTGATTTTCGGCCATGACATAAGGGCCATATATATAGTGCTCAAAAACCTATCTAAACCTAGTCCAACTATGAAATAACTTAAGTATAGTCAAACTATGGGTCAAACCCATCAAATAACATAATAAAGCCAAAAAATAAAGCCTTTTAAGGCACAAAACGTGGGCTGCAAAATAAAGTCACGAAAATAATAACTAAGTCTTTAATCTTCAGCCCGGTCACACTTGATAAGATTAACTACTCGCGGGCTGCCCGATCCACCATCTCTAATGGGCTTCTTCATCAACTCTTGAGCCCAAACTTCTTGAACCAACCCTTGCAAAGCTTCCTTAAACTTCTTAGCTCGAGCTCTTGTCACCGGCCCACTTGGAACTCGAACAGGATCTTGAATAAACGATCCTTGGACTCCATCATTCCCCTCCTCTGGAAGAGGATTTGTCCTCAAATCCAAGTCGTCACCTATATCAAAAGGACTCAAATCAGTAACATTAAATGTAGCACTAACATTATACTCACCGGGCAAGTCCAATTTGTAGGCATTGTCATTGATGCGCTCCAACACTTGAAAAGGTCCATCGCCTCGAGGTAGTAACTTCGAACGCCTTTGCAACGGAAACCTTTCCTTGCGCATATGCAGCCATACCCAATCACCGGGTTCAAACACCACCTTGCGACGTCCCTTGTTTGCTTGCTTGGCGTACTGCTCTGTTCGCCTTTCAATGTTCATTCTCGCCTTCTCATGAATCTGTTTCACAAAATCAGCCCTTTTCCGGCCATCAAGATCAGTATGCTCATGCTCAGGTAAAGGAGATAAATCCAATGGAGTCAAAGGATTAAAACCATAAACAATCTCAAATGGCGAAAATTGAGTAGCAGAATGAACAGAACGATTATAAGCAAACTCAACATGTGGCAAACATTCTTCCCAAGACTTGATGTTCTTTTTTATGATAGCCCTAAGCAACATAGACAAAGTCCTATTGACTACTTCAGTTTGACCATCAGTTTGTGGATGACAAGTAGTAGAAAACAACAGCTTAGTACCCAACTTACCCCACAACGTCTTCCAAAAGTAGCTCAAGAACTTAGAATCCCTATCAGAAACAATAGTCCTAGGCATACCATGCAGTCTAACAACCTCTCTAAAGAACAAATCAGCAACATGAGATGCGTCATCAGACTTATGACATGGAATGAAATGTGCCATCTTAGAGAATCTATCAACAACCACAAAGATGGAATCGCTACCACGCTTACTCCTAGGCAACCCTAAAACAAAATCCATAGATATATCAATCCAAGGTGCATCAGGAATAGGCAATGGTGTATACAGACCATGGGAACTCACTCTAGACTTAGCTTGCTTACAAGTAACACATCTACCACAAATTCTCTCAACATCACGTTTCATATGAGGCCAAAAGAAATGTTCATGCAAAACAGCTAAGGTCTTAGCAATACCAAAATGTCCCATCAAACCCCCACCATGAGACTCAAGCAAAAGCAATTCACGTAGAGAGCATTTAGGAACACACAACTTATTCTTCCTAAATAGATAATCATCATGCCTAAAATACTCTCCACTAGCAGATTTCTCACATGCTCGATAAATCTCACCAAAATCAGCATCACTCACATAAAGACTCTTGATGCACTCAAAACCAAGCAACTTAGCATCTAGAGTAGAGATCAAAGCATACCTCCGAGAAAGTGCATCAGCCACCACATTCTCTTTACCTTGTTTGTACTTGATAACGTATGGAAACGTCTCAATAAACTCCATCCACCTAGCATGCCTCTTGTTTAGCTTGTGTTGCCCCTTCAAGTGCTTCAACGACTCATGATCGGTGTGAATGATGAACTCCTTGGCCCATAAGTAGTGTTGCCACGTTTTTAATGCCCTCACCAATGCATACAACTCCTTATCATACGTCGGATAGCTCAAAGTGGGTCCATTGAGCTTCTCACTAAAGTACGCAACTGGCCGCCCTTCTTGCATCAAAACTGCACCAATACCAACACCAGAAGCATCACATTCAATCTCAAAAGATTTAGAAAAGTTAGGAAGAGATAATACCGGGGCGTGTGTCAACTTGTACTTCAACAACTGAAACGCCTTTTCTTGCTCTTCTCCCCAATGAAACTCCACATTTTTTTGATCACTTCCGTCAACGGGGCTGCAACACTGCTGAAATGTGGCACGAATCGCCTATAGAAGCTAGCAAGTCCGTGAAAACTTCTAACATCTCCAATGCTCTTCGGACTCGGCCACTCTTGGATAGCTCGTATTTTCTCCTCATCAACCTGTACACCCTGTGCACTAACAACAAAACCAAGAAAAATAAGCTTGTCCGTACAAAAGATGCACTTCTTTAAGTTAGCATACAACTTCTCTTTCCTAAGTACATCTAATACAGACCTCAAATGCTGAACATGCTCATCATGACTCTTGCTGTATACTAGAATATCATCAAAATAGACCACAACAAATCTGCCTATGTAAGAACGCAAAACATGATTCATAAGACGCATAAACGTACTAGGAGCATTAGTCAAACCAAAAGGCATAACCAGCCACTCATACAAACCAAGTTTTGTCTTAAAAGCAGTTTTCCATTCATCTCCTTCCTTAATCCTAATCTGGTGATAACCACTACGCAAATCAATCTTAGAAAACACACAAGAGCCATGCAATTCATCAAGCATATCATCTAAACGAGGGATGGGATGTCGATACTTTACCGTTATGTTGTTGATGGCTCGGCAGTCACAACACATCCTCATCGTCGAGTCCTTCTTCGGCACAAGTAACACAGGAACTGCACAAGGACTCAAACTCTCCCTCACGTGCCCCTTTGCCAACAACTCTCCAATCTGCCTCTCTAATTCCTTCGTCTCTTCCGGATTGGTTCGATAAGCTGGCCTATTTGGAAGTGTCGCACCTGGCACAAAATCAATCTGATGCTCTATCCCTCGAATTGGTGGTAAGCCTGAAGGTGTTTCTTCGGGAAAGACATCATCAAATTCCTGCAAAACAAAAGAAATAGAAGGGGGAAGAGAGTCGAGATCATTAGTAGATAAAAAGTTCTCCTTGTACAAAAGTACAATCAAGGGTCTCTCCTCATGAACTGCCAACTTCAGATCACTCGCCCTTGCCAAACACAACTTTTGCACCACTCCCTTCTCCTTATTCTCCTTTTTCTGCTCCTTTGACTTCGCCAACTCTGCCTCTTTTTGCAGCTGCACTTGGTCTTCATACACTTGTTTTGGGGTAAGAGGAAGAAGCGACACCTTCTTCTGCTTATACTCGAAGGAGTATTTGTTGGTGAAGCCATCATGGTTCACTCGTCGGTCGAACTGCCACGGTCGTCCCAACAAAATGTGACTCGCCTGCATCGGAACCACATCACACAAGACCTCATCCTCATACTTCCCAATGCGAAACAGAATCTTCACTTGCTTATTAACTCTGACAACACCAGCATCGCTCAACCACTGCAACCGGTATGGCTTGGGATGCTGCAACACAGGAAGCCCTAATTTCTGAACCATGTACAAACTAGCCACGTTTGTGCAACTTCCCCCATCGATGATCAAACTGCACAACTTATCTCTCACATGACATCTTGTGTGAAAGATGTTCTCTCGCTGCACCATCTCATCCACATGATTGTTGACGCTCAAAGCTCTTCTTGCAATGCCAATGAGACCAGTAGGTGGAATGATCTCCTCATCTTCTTCAGTATCTTCCTCCAAAGCTGGCATCTCCGGGTCAACAGCCTCATCATCTGTAACCACCTCTCCATTATCTTGCATGATCATCACTCTTCGATTTGGGCACTCGCTCATAATATGCCCGAAGCCTTGACACTTGAAACACTTACGATCACGATTACGAATATCAGGCATTGATGTTTTGCCTTGAGTTGTGGGACTCGCCGAATCTGATCGCGCCTTCACAATCGGCTTCTTCTCTTCTTTCGGCCAATCCTCCTTCTTCCATTGGCTTCCTTTGGATGAGGAACCACTAGCAGTTGTTTGATTCTGCTTCCAATTGCTCTGACCTTGCTTGAAATTGGCCTGGTTCTGCCTTGCACTGCCCCTCCTCTTGAGCTGGTTCTCTACCTTTTCCGCCATGTGTACCATGTCTTCCAGCTCAACATAATTGTGCAATTCTACCACATCCTTGATCTCTGTTCGCAGACCATTCAAGAACCTCGCCATCGTAGCCTCTCGATCTTCCTGAATGTTGGCTCGAATCATGGCTATCTCCATGTCCTTATGATACTCATCCACTGTCCGGTAGCCTTGCCTCAAAGTTTGAAGCTTATTGAACAACTCTCTGTAGTAGTACGCTGGTACAAATCGCTTCCTCATAATGGCCTTCATCTCGTCCCAGTTCTGAACAGGACGCTCGCCATTTCTCCGCCTACTCGTCGCCAACTGATCCCACCAGATGAGTGCATAATCCGAGAATTCAATTGCTGCCAACTTCACCTTCTTCAGCTCGGAGTACTCCTGACACTCAAACATCAGCTCGACCTTTCTTTCCCAGTCAAGATAAGCCTCTGGGTCGTTCCTCCCTTGGAAAGAAGGAATATTCATCTTGATGTTGCCCAAATTATTATCTTGCCTACTCCAACCTCTGTAACCTCCATAGCCGTCTTCATCCACTTCGAGGTTCATATACTCATCATCACAATCAAACTCTAGATCTCTACGTGGCCTGTCGAACTTTGGATCTCTGCGTGGACGCTGAAGTGGAAAACGTAGATGACCTCTACCTCTATCTCTACCAAATCCTCCACCTCTATTACCGCTGCCGTGAGGAGACTCAGCTTGATTTTTCTCCGAAACCTCATGGATCCTCTCATACACATCATCCAATTTTTTTGTGAGCATCTTGTCCAATTCTGATTTCATTGCATCCCACAATTTTTTTTGCTTTGGATCTAAATCAGGCTGATCTTCTGGATGTGTGTTGTTGCCGGAACCATCGTTTGCTGCATTACTTGCCATACCTGTAAATTTTTTTTTTTTTTTTTTTTTTTTTTTTTTTAAACACAAAAAACAAAGAAAAGGTTAGTTAAAAACAGGATCCTCACCACCTCACAAGCACTCGTATATCGCTCAAGGATGATGCACTCAGCACTCTTGTATCACTCGAATCAATGGCTTTTACCCTCTAATAATCTCACCTCTCTTGCCTTTTTCCACTCAATTCTCTCTTACAAGCACTCAAACCCTCTCAATCTACCACTGAACTCTTACCAACAAACCAAGGAACACAGAAAGGAATTACCAATTTTTTTTTTTTTTTTTTTTTTTTTCAACTGGACGGTATGACCTTCAGACGGGTGTTTTTGGGCCTAAACGCAAACCGAACACGGCAAAGCAATGTTAACTTCTTGGTCTCGTCGAGACGTTTCCGAAATGGTATTATGGAGCTTGAACGGATAAGCAGATCAAAAGTTACATCCGTTTTAAGTTCTACCAACGAAAACTCGAAAAACGAATACACAACTACTACCCAATACAAGAATGACTCAAGAACCAATCAAGAAACGAAGAAATTACTATGAACCAACGAATGACACGAAGAAACGAAGCAACAAACGACTCGATCAACTAAAAGATGCAGAATATGGACTTCTCTTATCTAAGGAAACAAATTGACGAAAGAAAGGAAACAAATCAAATATCCCTTAATCAGAAGATCAAATCGAACAAAATTTCTCCTTCAGGATTTAACACACTAGAACAGATCTGAATTGTTCAATAAACGAACGTCCTTTTTTTTTTTTTTTTTTTTTTTTTTAATGTGAATTCGACTCAACGAATGAACACAATAAAATTAACGAGACTCAGATATACGACACGAACGAAGAAAGCAACAAAATTGACGAGACTCAATTCGACTCACAACGAAAACTGGACAAAAGACACGAACGAAAATAAACAAAGGAATAGATACTAAAACCTGAACGCCCGGAAGACGACCTGGCTCTGGTGCCAAATGATACGAACCTTCGCAGATCCGTATAACTTACGCACGCGGAAGACTGAGTCGAACTAATGGAAGTCCCAATACGTCTACGAACTAAACCCCCTAAGTAATATAGATAAGCCGAAACCTCTATATCCCAAAGAGACGGTCGCCGAGCCACACGGGGACGCTGAATGACACACAACGAGGGATGATGAACTCGTTGATTCGCCGGGTAAAGAATTCGTCTTGGAAAAATCAAGAGGAATTCGAAGAACTCTTAAGAGAGAATAAAACTCACAATATTATTAATGATCAATGTTGATTTTCGGCCATGACATAAGGGCCATATATATAGTGCTCAAAAACCTATCTAAACCTAGTCCAACTATGAAATAACTTAAGTATAGTCAAACTATGGGTCAAACCCATCAAATAACATAATAAAGCCAAAAAATAAAGCCTTTTAAGGCACAAAACGTGGGCTGCAAAATAAAGTCACGAAAATAATAACTAAGTCTTTAATCTTCAGCCCGGTCACACTTGATAAGATTAACTACTCGCGGGCTGCCCGATCCACCATCTCCAATGGGCTTCTTCATCAACTCTTGAGCCCAAACTTCTTGAACCAACCCTTGCAAAGCTTCCTTAAACTTCTTAGCTCGAGCTCTTGTCACCGGCCCACTTGGAACTCGAACAGGATCTTGAATAAACGATCCTTGGACTCCATCATGCGCCTAGCCACGGGCGACTATATCCGATTTTGAGATGGCCCGTTGGTCAATACATTCTTGTCTAAATCGGCAGATACAGTTGGTGCGCGTAGCCACGGACGACTCATATTCGATTTTGAGGTGACTCGTTGACCAATATTTGAGGTGACCCATTAGTCAATAATTTTTGGAATTCTTTTACTATGTATCGATAGTTATAATTGTAAATTCTTTGTAACAAAAATGTATATTTTCAATTTAAGACACTTCATAATAAATTAAAAATAAAATGAGAATCGTTTTAACAAATTATCATAATACTATCATTTTAATAAATATACAATAAAATGATACCTTATCGAATTTCGACGGGATACAAACTAGTTTTATCATCGTAAAAGGAAAAAAGTGCATAATGAGGGAAGATTGAATATAGAGATTCATGGATCGCGCTCCTAATTAGAATATGATAATAATTATATTAATGAGTTAGTTCAATATATATAGTCTTAGAACAAGGGCATTAATTCTCGATCATCTCCTATTTCTCATCATGTAATAATGTGTCTTTTGTTCTTGCATTAACTGCATACTTCCTTTTGAATATATTCACATCCATCAAAGATGATCCATTCACGAACTTACCACAAGAAAATATCAACGATATCTTCTCATTTTAGAATACGCTAAGCTAAGAACAGAATTCATAGAAATGCAGAAAGGAAAGTTGCTTTATTCATGAACCACTACAGCTATTTATACAGTAGCTAGATATATAAGCTGTGCATGTGTGAACGCTCGTGAATCTCACATGATTCCTAACTAATTCATGCTGACTCAACACTTACTACACCTTTAACTTCTTTGACTTTCATCTAACTAAACTATTTAACTAATATACACCAACACACCCCCACAGAGACCCAACGTCTGTCATTTGCCGACAGTGTGCACACAAAGTTTTCGACGAAGCTCTGCAAACCGATCAGCCGTCAATGGTTTTGTGAAAATATCAGCTACCTGCTCCGCACCAGAGACGTGACTAACATCAAGGAACTTGGACTGAACTTTCTCTCGAACGAAGTGCACATCAACTTCAATGTGTTTGGTCCGTGCATGGAAAACTGGGTTCGAAGCGAGGGCAATAGCACTGATATTATCACACCACATGCGATGTGGTGTGTGAACGATGATACCAAGCACTGTACACAGCGAGTGTAACCAAAATAAATCGGCAGTGGTGTCTGCGAGAGAACGATATGATACTCGGATTCCGCATTGCTCCGAGATACCACGTCTTGCTTCTTTGAACTCCACACTACGAGGTTCACCCAAAGAAAATGCAGTGGCCACCAGTGGACCGACTAGTGTCTGGGCATCCTGCCCAGTCAGCATCAGCAAAGGCCTCGAGACAATTTGTGGATGACGGTGAGAACCTTAACCCTAGTGATGCAGTCCCTTTGAGATAACGCAACAGTCTCTTGCATGCACTCCAGTGATCCATACTCGGAGAGTGAAGAAATTGACTAAGTTTATTCACAGAGAATGCGATATCCGGCCGGGTGAGAGTTAAGTATTGCAGTGCCCCCACAGTGCTTCTATAGAGGGAGGGATTATCAAATGCTTCACCACTGTATTTGGAGAGTTTAGTGTTGACAGCCATGGGAGTGTTGGAGGGTTGGCACTGATCCATTCCAGTCCGTTCAAGAAGATCATTGAGATATTTCTGTTGACTCAACACAAATTCATCACCAGCCATCTGCACTTCGATCCCTAAAAAATAGTTGACTGAGCCTAAGTGCTTGAGCTTGAATTTTTCCTTCAGTAACTCAATCATATGAAGAGCAGTAGAAGTATCATCACCAGTAACCAAGATGTCATCGACATAAACCAGTACAAGCAACAACCCAGTATCAGAGGATTTAAAGAATAAAGAATAATCAGAGGTGCATCGTTTGAACCCAAAAGCAAGGAGAGAGTCCTTGAGAGTGTCATACCACGCCCGAGGCGCCTGCCGAAATCCATAGAGCGACCTCTTGAGTTTGTACACATGAGTAGGATGATGTTTGTCTTCAAATCCAGCTGGTTGAATCATAAAAATTTTATCCTCAAGAATCCCATTGAGGAAGGCATTATGGATGTCCAGTTGTTGAATGTTCCAGCCCTTAGTAGCAGCAAGTGCGAATACAAACCTTATTGTAGTAGCTTTAACCACTGGACTGAAAGTCTCAAGAAAATCAACTCTTGCAAATTGCTCAAATCCACGAGCTACCAGCCGGGCTTTAAGCTTGTCAAGATTGCCATATGCATTAGTCTTCACCTTATATATCCATTTATTGCTTATAAGCTGCATATCACTAGAATAAGGAACAAGATCCTAGGTGTCATTATCCACCAAAGCCTGAAATTCAGCCTGCATGGCCTCTTTCCAAGCAGCAGAAGCTAAAGCTTCTCTAGTAGAGGTTGGTGCAGTAGGCAGTGGTGCACCAGACAGTGAAGAGTTGGAGTTTACAAACACCTTGGGCTTGAAAATACCATGTTTAGCTCTGGTAACCATGTGATGACTGTTGAGAGGAAGGTGAGGGGTAGAATAAGAGTGAGAAGAAGCTGAAGAGGATGATTGAGCAGGTGAAGAATGCACAGAGAGGGAAGGAGAAGAGGCAGAAGAGGAGGGAGAAGAGACAGTAGAAGATGGTGGAGAATCAGAGGAGGTAGATATGGTAGTAGACTGGGAGGATGCAGCAGGTGTGGGAGTAATAATAGGAAGGGAAGGTAGGGAGGGAAGTGTAAGGTGGGGTGAAGTGCTGGTAATAGTAGTAGAAGAAAATAAGGCTAAATAGGGAAATTCATCTTCATTGAAGTGAACTGTGTCTGCAATATATATCCTACCAGACGGATGGAGACACTTATAGCCTCTGGGATTGGGGCTATATCCAAGAAACACACACTTGGAAGATCTAAATTGAATTTTGGTTTTATTGTATGGTCTGAGAAATGGATAGCAAGCACAACCAAAGGGTTTCAAAAACTTGTAGTCTGGAGAAGAGTGATACAAGAGAGAAAAAGGGGAAGAATTGGAGGTAGTGGGAGAAGGTAGTCTGTTAATGAGGTAAACTGCAGTTTGGAAGGCATCCCACCAAAAGGAAAATGGTAGACATGCCTGAGCAAGTAAGGTAAAACCCATGTCTATAATGTGTTGATGCTTCCTTTCAGCCTTCCCATTCTGAGGGTGGATATATGGACACGAATGCTGAAGATGAATACCAAGTGGCTGTAGTAAAGGAACAAGAGGCTTAAACTCACCCCCCCCAATCAGACTGAAGAGACTTAACTATGGTGGAAAATTGAGTTTGAACTAAGGCCAAGAAGTGTTTGACAGTTTGTACAGCCTCAGATTTCTATGTAAGAGGGTAAATCCAAGTGTATCTAGTAAAATCATCCACAAAATGAATGTAGTATCTATATCCATGTGCAGAGGGTGCACTAGAGGGACCCCACAGATCAGTGTGTACTAATTCAAAAGGTGTAGTGGAATTGGTAGGTTTAGAGACATGTGGAAATTAATGCATCTTCCCAAGTTTACAAGCATCACAGAACTTTAATTTAGATACAGAAAAAAGAACTCTGAGTATAGAACAAAGTTTAGTCAATGTAGTATGATTAGGGTGTCCAAAGATCCTGTGTAACACATTAACATCAGAATTTGCAACAGCAGAAAAGGCTATAGGTCTATTTATTACATTGGAATCACACACAGTAGAGCTAGAACTAGCTAGGCTAGAACTAGAGCTAGGAGCAGAAATACTAGACTGAGAATGAAAACATGAACTAGTAGGAGGAACAACAGCATGCAACTGAATGGTGGAAACAGCAAGTGAGGGCTTCAAGGTGGAACCAAGTGCTGCAACCTTGAAAGATGGAAGCCGTGACAGATCCAATTGATACAATCCATTAACCAGATTTCCTTTTAGTAAGATCCTGTGACTGATCTTCTCCTTAACAAAACAATAATTATGATGAAATTCAATTAGTACATTATTATCTAATGTGAATTGAGAGATGCTTAAGAGATTTTTGGTGATATTAAGGACAAAAAGGATATTATTGAGCAATAGAGAAGGTCGAGAACTAGAAGCAGACAATGGAATAGAAGAAGAACCAATAGAATGAATAGAGAGACGGTTACCATTGCCAACCATGACAGATTCAGAGCCGGTGTAATCAGCAGAGAGAGATAAATTTCCAAGCTCATGAGTGATATGGTTGGTGGCGCCACTGTCAATGTACCAGGCTGAATCATCACCAGCACCTTTCTGTGTCATAGATTCAGCAGCAAATGCCTGTGGAGAAGAAGCATCAGTAGGTATAGGTCCAGTAAAATACACATCGATGCCCTTGAAGCACTTAAGTGCAACATGACCAAGTTTTCCACAGAGCTGGCACAGAAGAGACTTGTTGGTTGTAGATTTGGAGAAACCACCACGAATGCCACCAGAGCCGCGACCGAGAGCACCTCGGCCACCACCATAAGAAGCCACATGAGCACTAGGATCCACAATAGCATATTGATTGACATGTTGAGCGAGGCGTAGTTCATATGCTTGAAAGGCCAGCTGCATCTCTTGTAGAGAGACCGAATCAGAGCGCTGCATGAAATTAACCACCATAGCTTCATATTCAATACCGAAACCAGCTAAAATGTACATCTGCAGATCATCATCGGTAACAATTTGACCAACAGCCGAGAGCTGATCGGCGATGCTGTGTATTTTGAGGAAAAATTCCTCAACAGAGAGAGAGCCTTTGCGCGTGGATTGGAGCGCCATGCGAAGCTGCATGATACGTGACTTGGATTGGGAGAATGACAGACGTTCGAGAGTTACCCAGACTTCACGAGCAGAAGTGCAGCGGATGACGTGACCAAGTATGGAGTCGCCGATGGAGGTAAGGAGCCAGCTGAGAAGAAACTGATCACGGCGAATCCACGTAGAGTACTTAGGATTCAGACGAGCTGGAGCGCCGGACTGAGAAGGTAGAAACGGTGACGGCGGCATTCCAGTAGCAGAGATGAAATCCTTGAAGCCATGAGCATGGATGGTAGGGAGCTCTTGCACGCGCCAGAACGAGTAGTTGGTGCGATCCAACTTCAATGGAATGGGATGAAATTGGGGAAGAACAGTAGCGGAAGCGGAAGTAGATCTGGAATCCATCACAGCAAATGTGGAATAAGACGATGAAGAATAAAAAAAAAAAATGCAGATCTAGAGGTGATCAGCGATAGAAACGCCGGCGATTGAAACGCTCGAGAAAACCCTAGATCTGAGTGGCTCTAGATACCTATTTGATGATGTTAAAAAGGGGGAAAGAAAGAAAGGGAAATGCATTCTGAAGAAAAAGCTGCCTGCTGATAAATCAATGGAGCCACTTGTATCTGAACCTGAAGCTCACCCCTCTTCATCTGGTGCTCCTCGTAAATAGGTTGATGAGGATGTGTCCAAGAAGGCTGAAGCTGCTCACTCCTTCATGGTGTCACAAATGCTATCCCAGGGTTAGTCCATGGACAATGTATCAAATCCGGAGTTAGTTCGTAAATTCACCAAGGAACAAGCAGATCAAGCCAGAGGAATGAAGGAAATCAACGCTTGGGCAAAGCATACCAGGACCTTCTACCAAGGGAACCTTCAAGCCCAACCTGCTATCTCATGGCTTGATGATGAAGACGCCATCAGGTAGAGAGACCTCAACAACTGCTTCATCATGGAACACTATTTCTTGGGCATTGAAGAGCGACAGGGTGACACTGAATTTGGATTCTCCTAATATATCAACGAGTACCCTGACCGAGAGTTCATCTTGAGAGTGTGCAATCGTGCTGATGTTGCTGGCATCCAAATTCAGGCCCTGGCCAAAGAATTTTTCTCTCATCCATCGCTGTCGGATGGAAAGCATACAGATCGCACCAAGATCAACAACTATGTGATTGCCACTGCTAACCATTTCAATGTACATTGGAGACAGTGAAGCATTTAAGCGGATTCGAGATGGTATTTATACTAGTGTGAATCTAGTCTCTAATGAAAAGAAGATGGAAGATGCGGCTGCAAAGCAGAAGTTTAGGAGATGATCTGTATTTCATTTTGTACTTGTTTAATGTATCGAGCTATAATATTTGTACTTATCATCTGCTCTGATACCTTAATGAAAACGAGATCACTTTTTGCCCTGATGACAATACCTCTTTGTCCAGGCTAATGCCTTTACTGCTTTTCATATCTGCTAAATTTATTGTGATCTTATAACTTGTTATCTGATCATTAATTTATCAGTTATAGGACCTATCTGTAAAGTGTTGGGTTTCAACATCATCAAAAAGGGGGAAATTATTGGGAACCCTTTGCAGTTTGATTTTGATTATGTTTTTTGAAACCACACTTAGTTTTATTTTACTCTCTTAGAGTTTAGGTTGATTAGAACGACCTACCTTGTCTTCTACAGGTCGACCCTACGATCTGTAATAGGTTGATCACCTAGTAAAGGTATGATCGTGTTCAACGATCTATCCTATAGAGATCGACCTAACCTGTTGTTCTTAAGTCAACATGTCACAAGGAGTCCAGCTGCCTTACCTTGAAGACTTCAAGATTGCTGGAGCTCTACAGTTCGAAGGTCAAGCAGATTCACCTACATGAATCCGGACGACCTGTCCTCTGGTATCTGTTGCCAGCTTGGACGAAATCTCCCAACGGCTAGAAGTGAGTCAGCAGTACAGCCTCTCTACCATCACTGACTTTTCCAATGGCTAGAATTCAAATTCGAAGCCTATAAATACTTCAAGCCTCATTCCAAAATCCTTACGGCAAATTTAATATCAAAGCTCAACTTAACACTCGAAATAAGACGATTTCCCAAGTGTTAAGATCTCAAAAATTTTGATTCTGGAATCCTTTGTTCTTAAGTATTCATTGCTGCTTAAGAACATCTTTATTTCTTCACTTAAAAGTTTGTAAAGTCTGAAAGTGTTAGAAAGACTGTTAGATCTCTCAGTTGTTAGGTTTGGATTAACTTAGCATTTTAGAGGTCTGATTGGTCAAAGGTTTGAAATCTCTGTATTAAGAGAAGTCTGTAAGGGTCACGACCTAAAATTCGTGTTTAGTTTTCGTCAAGATTAGACAGAGACTGAAACTGATTCTCAGTCAGTCTAAAGAAGAAGAGAAGTAAGGAATTTTAGTTACGACGGTAGCTGACGTGGATGTAGGGGGATTTCCCGAACCACAATAAAAATCGACTGTCTCAATCTCTCTCTCTACTCTACTTACAGTTGATCTTACTTCTTATTCACTAACCTGCATACATAGCATTCAAACTCTTCATACAAACTTGCAACCTGTTTTTGAAAGAAAAGGATTTTCTAAGAGTAGGCAAACTCACTCACCAACTTCCGCACTGCACCTACGATCTGTAAGCTCAACAGTGAACCTATCTTAGCTAAATAGATCATCCTCATCTGATACTAGTTGACCCGACGAATCAATCTGGTTGTAGATTTATTTTGAAAGTCAAAACTGTTGGCAATTGGTGTATTCCCCCCATAAACCAAATTACTCTTTCTGGGACCAACAAGTGGTATCAGAGCGGTGGTTCTTTTGACCATCGCATTTGTATACTGAAAGTTTTTCAACAAATGGAGGATTACAAGAAGCTTGCAACCATGTTCAAAGAACTAGTCTTGGTCGGAAAGGAATTGGAGGAAGAAAATGAAAAATATAATTTGGTATTAAAAGAACAGTTTGTGCCTTATGATGCTGACAAGGAACAACAGGTGAAAACCCTAGAATCACAAATTGATCAAGCTACATTAAGAGAAGAACATCTAAAGGAGATGCTTACTGAAAAGGATGGAGAAATCAACTCAATGTCACAAAAATTGATAGATCTTCAACAAAAGGTTGACCGCATGTTAAAGGGAAAAGAGAAGCTGGAAGAGATCCAGTCAGTCCAAAGAAACTCAATTATCAAAACTAGATTAGGGTTCAAAGGTCAACAAAAGAACAAAAGTCAATCTGTTGATGGGAGGATTCACTTTGTCAAATCAAAAGACAAACAGATCATCAAGCCATCTCAGCAGACCCTACCAGACAAAAAAATTGAACTGAATAATCCAGCCCGTCAACCTTAAGCTATTTTGATAAAAGAGCACAAGGCTTTAACTTTGAAATATCAGTTCAAGAAGCCAGTCCAGAAAAGTCCAGGTCAGCATGAACCTGTTAAGAAAAAGGCTGAGAAGAAAAAGAGGATTAAGTCTGCTCCGAAGATGAAAAAGAGACAACCTGTCTTCCCAAGACATAAGTACTATGAGCAATGGCCAAATCATCAACATGGCCACCATAAACAGTAGAACGAGCCTCACTGTTCACAACAACAGTTTTACCCTACAGAGCACTACTACCCGTCCAACCAACAGACCATTTCCCCAGATCAGTGGTACCAGGGAGGTTACAATGAGCAGTTCATGCATCAAAACGACTACTATCCTGCTCATCAACCATTCCTTCAATCTGGTTACCATGAGGACCCATTCTTCTATGCAGATCAGTATCATTTTGCACCTCAAATCTTTAGAAAGAGGTCAAAGAAGAAGAAGCTCCCCAAACCTGCAAAGGAATCACAACCTGCTAACAAAGCACCCAAGTTTGAATGGGTTGCTAAATCTATTTAATTACAGGTAGGAAAGCATGAAAGGAGGCGTCAAGCTGTTGGTGGACTTGTCTGGATCATCGACAGTGGATGTTCAAAGCACATGACCTGCAATAAAAGCTTGCTGACAGACTTCATCAAATATGACGGACCTAAAGTAACCTTTGGAGGCAATGACAAAGGAAAAACTAGAGGCTACGGTAAAATTTATGTTGGTAAAACAACAATTAATGATGTCACATTCGTTGAAGGTCTAAATCATAACCTCTTTTCTGTTAGCCAACTGTGTTCGAGTGGTAAAAGAGTGGAATTCACTGCTAATAAATGTTTTGTGAGAAACAAAGAAGGAGAAGAAATTATTCTTACGGGAGTTTTGCAGGACAATCTCTACATAGTTCAATGGACTAATGAACAAGAAACCTGCCTTGTCTCCAAAACATCAAATGAGCTGAGCTAGTTATGGCACAAGAGATTGAGTCATCTAAATTTCAAATCAATCACTAAACTAGCTCGTAGCAAACTGGCGTTAGGAATACCAGATCAAGTATTTCTCAGAGATCATGTTTGTGAAGCTTGTCAAGCTGGAAAACAGATCAGGGCGTCCTTTCCACCTGTAACAGCATAAGCAACTACCCAGATACTTTAACTTCTCCATCTGGATCTATTCGGACAAGTTACTCCTCTAAGTATAAATGGTAGAAAATATACTCTTGTAGTTCTTTTGACCATCGCATCTGTATACTGAAAGTTTTTCAAAAGCTTTTGGTCAAATTGGACTAGATCCAAGAAAATCTTTTCATTCATTATTTTACTACCTGTTATCATGGAAGTATCACTTCTCAGAGTTTGTGAAGACTTTTCTATTCAGGGTTATGAAGATTGGAGCTTTAGGATCAAGATGTGTCTTGAAGCGTATCATATTTTGATGTGGAACGTTATTGAGAACGGTCATACCCCAATCTACATCCATCATGACATTGATGTCATGGACAGATCTGAGTACGTGCCTAAGTTAAAAGATCCACGCTCGTACACAGCTGAAGAAAGAAAATAAGCTAGTCTTGACAGTTTTGCTAAGGGACTGATCTCCAGCACGGTGCAAGGAGTTCATCTTGCCAAAATCAGAAATCTCAAAACTGCCAAGAAAATGTGGGATACCTTGAAAGTAATAAGTCAAGGATTGAAAGAAATGCTTGAAAACAAACTCTCTATGGCTTGCAGCAAACTTGATGATTTCAAAATGCAGCCCAGAGAGACAATAGAACAGATGAAAAATCGCTTTATCAAGATCATGCTAGAGATTGCAGCCATCAGACCCAACAAATACTCTCAGCGTGAACTGAATCAGAAAGTATTGCATGCCTTACCTGCAAGCTGGCATGTATACACTGCTTATCATCCAGACCGACCCGACTTCAACGACCTGCAAACTGATGATCTCTTTGATCTTCTCATTGGAAACAAATATGAGATGATTCGTCTTCACAGATCTAACCAACCTTCCAACAACTCGATTAAATCGACAGCTAAGAAGAAGGAGGTCGAGACAGCCTTCAAAGCTGAGGTCACAACAGCAACTCAAACTGTCAAGTCAGATCAGCCTACCAGGATGGAAAAGCTGATTCAAGATTTCGCATTACTTGCTCGACGGAATGAGAGGATTGAATCCAGGATGAACAAATTTTGAAAATTCTTAAGGATTCAAAGAGAAGCCACAACAATCAAGCTTCACCTCAAACTGACAAGAAAGGTCAAGGTAATCCTAGCCCTTCTAAATTCAATTCTACTAACACTCCACCTGGAGGTTGCTTTGAGTGTGGTGAACCAGGACACTACAAGACAGACTGTCCTGAGCTGACTCAAGAATAACATGACGCTTTGCGTGCAAAATGCGACCGCAAACTCAAAGAAAGAAGGGAAGCCCTACTCGCTAAAAAGGCATCCAAAAAGGAGTCCTCACTGTCTAACACTTCATAAGAGGAAGATTTCATCGCAGATGTAGACACTGATGATGAAGTATTCATTGTGGAACAAGCCTACCTTGCTGATGAGGTAGATGAAAATGATGATGATGAAGAGTGCTGCGTGGGACTCGAAGATAAGATCGAGGAAACCAAGGTAGATTTTCAACTTCCTCTCTTAATTATTTCTGACGGCAAAATTGTAGGTGAGGACCTTCCCGAGATGGTTCCTTGGGAAGAATTCTATCAACAAATGGAGGATTACAAGAAGCTTGCAACCATGTTCAAAGAACTGGTCTTGGTCAGAAAGGAATTGGAGGAAAAAAAATGAAAAATACAAATTGGTATTGAAAGAACAGTTTGTGCCTTATGATTCTAACAAGGAACAGGATGTGAAAACCCTAGAATCAGAACTTGATCAAGCTACATTAAGAGAAGAACATCTAAAGGAGATGCCGACTGAAAATGATGGAAAAATCAACTCAATGTCACAAAAATTGACAGATCTTCAACAAAAGGTTGACAGGATGTTAAAGGGAAAAAGAGAAGCTGGAAGAGATCCAGTCAGTCCAAAGAAACCCAATTATCAAAACTGGATTAGGGTTTAAAGGTCAACAGAAGAATAAAAGTCAATCTGTTGATGGGAGGATTCACTTTGTCAAATCAAAAGACAAACATATCATCAAGCCATCTCAGCAGACCCTACTAGACAAGAAAATTGAACTGAATAATCCAGCCCGTCAACCTCAAGCTATTTTGATAAAAGAGCACAAGGCTTCAACTTCGAAATATCAGTTCAAGAAGCTAGTCCAGAAAAGTCCAGGTCAACATGAACCTGTTAAGAAAAAGGCTGAGAAGAAACGAGCTCAAAGATGGTAATCTACAGGTCTAAATTACTGGAGTGGTATCCCGTTCCTCTTGCTCGAACAACAGAGTGGGCGTTGAATCGAGATCGGATCTTGGATCATGCCTTGCACTTGAGTTGATCGAGATAAACTTATGTTCTTCTCTTGAAGAATGCCGCCGCCCCTCTGCTCTCTCTCTCTGAGATTGTGAAAATCTCGTATATTATGATACGGTACTGATTAGGTCAAACCTAATCCCTTTATATAATTAATAATAATTATACCTGAGAGAGACTGCGTGTGCGTGCATAATTAAATAATTAATTAACACACATTAGACTTAAGTGCAAGCCTTGGGCTCAACTTGGCCCAACTGAGAGGAGGAGGCGTCCCACCTAGGGTTTCTCTCCCTATGTGGCGCCACTTATGGGCCCATAGCCCACAAGTCTGCTCTCTTGGTCCAAACCAGCTATTGGGCTCAATATTTAACTTCTGATCCATCCTGAGGTGTTTGGGCCACTTCAGGGACCTAGATACCAGACAGAGTTGGACCTTACCTAATAAGATAATTACTATGCTCTCCCCTAGAGTATTTATCTTAATTAGAGCTATAACGCATTCCACTAAAGAGTTATAATTGATTTACCGCTCTGTCCCAATTATGTAAATCGGGGCTGGTATTTTGCTTAGTGCGATCCTCGTGTTTAAGAATCCTGATATCTGTTAATTAATTAGAACTCGTATGACTGCTCATAATTAATTAACCTCTTATACATCCTTATGTAGTTGACAAGTGCCATCTGAGGGTCCCTAGTGGGTGAACTGATAGGAGAATGGATTTCCCCCTCAAAGCAAGCAGCATTGTACAAGTCAGCTTGGTTGGCATAGAAAGGCTTCAGATCAATACCTAATTCTTTGGCTTCTTTCTTCATCCTTGAAAGAACTAAGGTCATGAAGAATTCCCGGGCAGTGGGTACATCTAGAAATTGGAACTCCGTCTCCAGTAGAGCTTCCTCAATAATTAACTCCTCAAAAGTTCGAGCAATAAACACAGTAGACAAGTCCTTAAAGGAGCTGTCTTTAATGACCAAGTATGTATGTAGAGAAATAGCTAATTTCTCTGTCTGTGGGGTGAACTGAATACCAGGGATTGTAGAATGAATGAAAGCAGAGGATTTGTTGTCTTGTACCTGGAGATCGACTAGAGTATCCTCACGGGCAGGATCATACTCATGATCGATATTACGAGGAATAACTTCAGCTTGATGTTGAATAAGCTGATCATTAAGTACTCCAGCAGTCTGCTTACCTAGATTCAGAGAAGACATCTCCTGGTGTTCCATATACTGAACAGGGGATGGCGAGTTGACCTCCATTGCCTCGATTTGTGTTTGAGGGATATGTGAAGATTCCTCAATGAGAGCGGTAGACAGTATGATCGGTTGAGAGCTTCATGGAGAGTGAATTACTTCCTCATAAACTGGTGATTATGAAACAGACTCTGTTTCCAGTTCGGATGATAAATTTTGTATTCAAAGGACGATGTGCAGGAGAGGGGACGGATTTTGATTTCTTCCCTTGCCTACCAGCACCTCCACCCTCTCTCTTCTTCCCAGCTTCTACCTGTTGACCAACAGGTTGATCTCTTACACAAACCTCAGTTGGTGACTCAGCGATTTCCTTACCTTTGGGAATTATCCAAGATGGGTTTGTCATTCCTATGGACACCATGAGAGGCTGAGTGGCTTCATCGGCCTTGCTACCCATCTGAGACTCAATCTAAACTTGAGAGTGCGGCAACATCAACTTGTCCGCTCGGAAGGGCGAAGTCTCAGACCAGTTCCGTTGTGGAGAATGAGCGTGAAGCAGCACACTGACCTTGCAACCATGACAGAGTGGTCTCCCAAGGTTACCTTTACAACTTTGTCTCCATCCTTTGTCTGAGAGATCTGGCCGGCTTCCTCCAGTAGTAAACTGACCAACACTTTAGCCCAATTGACATTTAACCGTCGTACAACGGCAGTTATGCATTTAAATTTGGGCAGTGTGACTGATTCATGAGTACCAGAGAATGCCATGAACACTTTTTGGACAAAATCGAAGAGAATCCTATACTCGGGTTTCAGCCTCCTTCGATTAAAGGTCTTTAACTCAGTGTTATCTTCCGGCGACACTATCACTTCTTTGTATGCTTCCCGAACTTCATCGAATGGAACATCATCGATCCAACAAATCTCTCATTCATCTCGTAAATTGTAGGTGCGTATAATCAACAGTAGAAGGGAAAAGATCTCGTTGGGAGGGCTTCTAGTGGGCATGCGGAACGCCACTGTGATGGGGTCGTATCTCTTGCGAACATAATCAATTTCCTTCGTCGTGAAGGTATAGTAGAGAATGGCGACATGTTGAGGCAGAACCACCGGCGGTTGGGCAGTGATGATGGAGTGGAAACCCACATTCTATCGGATGTGATTGGACATGGGATCCATACCAGTGAATCCATAGTTGTTGAGAGTGGTGACGCATTTTTGCTTTATTTCTTTCTGGATGATGGCAATGCATTCATTCCACTTCAGGGCTCTCATGGTGGTCTCGGATCTTCATTCGTGGCCGGAGGTGGAAGTTTCCTGAGGCATTTGAGAAGATAACTGTTAGGGCTTTTCAAATTTGGAAGAGTTCTGAAATTTGGAAGTTTTGATTGAGGATGATGAGTCCTAGAATGTGTAGGGAGTATATGTGTAGTCTTTGAATCTCCGGTCTAGATTAATTTATGTAATCTGGACGGTGTAGATTTTGTGCGTGTGTGTGAGATGTGAGATCGTGGGTATGATAGTGGGCGAGCAGGCGAGTAAGCAACACGCGGTGTGCCTTTTCACTCAACAATCGCATCAGAATTAAATGTACCCTCAATCCTCATGTATATCTCTTGACATTCTTGACAAAAGTGGTAGACTATCATTAGATGTGTCAGAAAATATTTCAATAAATTACTACACACATGCAACAATAAATAATCATGATTGGAAATATATGACTATATTAAAATGTAATGAAGACTGATACATGGCCCGTTTAGGATGACATCCCACATCAGGTAGTGATGTGCTTGCAGACACATCTTGATTCTAAAGCTCCAGTCTTCATATCCCTGAATGGAAAAATCCTCGTATGCACGAAATAGAGATGCTTCCATGATGACAGTTCAATAAGACAAAAGGAAATTTTCTTAAAATCTAGTCCTAATTGACCACACACTAAATACAAACAAAAAGAAACTTAGTATGTAGAAGCGATGGTCAAAAGAACCATCACTCTGGTACCACTTGTTAGTCCCGGAAAGAGTTCATTGGTGTATAGGGGAGGGGGGAATACACTAATTTCCAACAATTTTTGAAATAAGATTGAAACAGATCTTGTTATCTGACTAGCGAACAGAGTCAGGTGAACTGATCAGAGTGAGTTCAGTTTATTCAACTCAGACAGTGAACTGTTGAGTTTCTTAAATTGAACTGTGGTGCGGAAGTTGTTGGTTTGTGTTGGAAAACTCTTAAAGAAAATTATTTTGACTTATACTAACAGTTCGAGAAGTGAAAGCAAATTGATAAACTAGTTAGTGTGACAGATTGTAATGGAGTAACAGTGAAAGCAGAACAAGACAGAGAGAGAGAGATTGAGGCACGAAAATTTATTGTGGTTCGGAGATAACCCTCGTACGTCCACGTCAGATCTTGCGATCTGAAATCCCTTAACTTTGGTTTTCTTTCTCTTCTTTATACTGGTTGAGAACCAGCCTTAACCTTCGCCAGTTCTTCGACGGAGACTAAGCACGAGTTATGAATCGTGACCCTTACACACTTCTTTACAACTTGCTACAAATTCGTAAACTGCTAACTTCCTATAACTCAAAGTCTATCTTAACTTTGAAAAAGGATAAATATTGCAAAGAACTTTTACAGAGAGATAACAAATGTAAAATCGTAGAAATACTTCTAGTAATTACTTGAGCAGCAGCAAACACTCAAGTAATTTAAGTACAAAACTTCGAACTCTCAGTAATCACTCAACACTTAGGAAATTTATCTTGATTTTGACCGTTGAGTTTTAAGCTTGATGCGCTAGAGAATTCGGCAGAGTTTTGGTTTGAATGCAAACTTTCCCGTAAGAATTTCTTCAATGGAATGGACTATTTATAGGCAAGAAGTCGAATTCTAGCCGTTGGAGTGTGTCAGATCCGTACTCTGACACTTGTCATTTCTTCCCGTTAGGCTAGTTCTGTAGTAACAGTTTAGGAGCAAGAACAAATCAACCCATGGAGGCAAGTTAAGGTTCTTCTTCCATCTGAGTCTTCAGCTTCCTTCAATTCTTCGACTCTTGAACTCTTCAAGTCAGGTGCTGAACTCATAAGGTTAGGTTGGCCAAAATCTGCCTAGTGAGAATACAAAATTGTGTAATACATGGCAGTAAGATCTAGCAACCTTGAATCTAGAAAAGAACTTAACCAATTCTAGATGTTGTTTCGATAAACATTATCAAAACTCTTAATGGAGTTCCCAACAAAGAGCTTGTAACATTCTTCTAGAACTTCTGTCACACACAAATGGGCCAGGAGAAACGGGCTGCACAAGTGGGCTGGGCGAACTGGGCTTCAATTATTATTATTATTATACAAGCCCAAAACACTATACATTTGGGGGTAATTCTATACACAACCCCCATTTTACTCCATACAACCCCCAATTTATTATAATAATAAAATTAATTTTGACATTTTCAAATATACCCTTTGCCACTACCGTCACGTGCAACCCCTTCTTTCTCATCTCCAATAACCACCTCTATTATGGTAAGAATAATGATCAATCTTTTAATTTATACTATACTTCTCCTTCTCTGCAATTTTTCCAACCACTAACATTAGAGTTAGAAGTCAAAGGTTTCATTACTCAAAGGTTTCCCTTACCCGCTTTTCTTCATTACAACACCGTAGCTACTAGACAGTCTACACCAATGCCGCCTCTCTCTAATGAAGGACCACTAACAAATTAACTCAGAGTATTTCATCTCATCTCCTTCAATTCATCATTAAAAGAGGAGACACTCTTGTATTCCATACATAATATATATACTCAGTTTCCGAATGAATTTCATCTCAAAATTTGTGTTTCTAGTAAGATATCCTGCATCTTCTTCTCTCCTCTTTATTTGTCCGTGGAGTGTGGAGAGCATTCATCGAGCACATTGTAGGCATAGAGGCGATCTGGCGGCTGTCGACGAAATCGTCGTTGGTGGCACTCTTCTTTGGTCTAGAAATTTAAACAAAAAAAATTAAAAAAAATAAATTTGAGATACATAAATTTTAGATTTGAAATTTGAAATAGTTTGATATTTTCGACGGCTTCATGGTGAATTGGTGATGATGGTGCCGTGGTGGTGGACGTCAGTGGTAATATCATTGGAAAATTGGAGGGGATGAATGCAAGATAGAGAAAGATGGTGGCTGTGAGAATGGCAAAATGGGGTTACTAGGATAAATCCATAAATTCACTAGTATTTATTTTTAATTAATTAAATCGGAGGCTGCACGGAGAAAAATGGGGGTTGTGGATGAACCACCCTACATTTGGAGGTCCAAAAAATATAATATACAAAGCCCAAGTATAAGCCCACGAACAGGCCCAAAGACCATCCCAAATGACCAATTGCAAAGATCCAAGTCCAAGTCCAAGTCCACGGCCACGGAACCCGAGGCCCGTGCTGGAGCCGTTTGTGCCACCCGGCACAAACGGCGGCGGCACGTGTGTGTGAGTTCGCGTGAGAGAGCCCAACCACTCACTTATACTCTTGGCCCATTTGATACTTTGCCCACTAGTTTAAACACATTTAAACTAGTCTTCACATTGATAAACAATCAATGTGGTACAACATACACTTCATTAAATAATGAAATAACTCTCCACCAAACTTTGAATATTTATATCTCACTCACCGGAAATCGGTTTTGACCATATAAATATACCACGTTCATCTACTCTGTGAGTAGATCAATAATCTAATATTTAATTTAATAAATAAATTAAACCTTAATTATTATTAATTTGGTCAAAACAAAATTTCCAACAGATTGTACTATTAAGGATGCAAGGCAATCAAAGGATAGTGAATCTATAATTTTCCTCTTTGCCTTGAACTAATTTCGAAATCATTTTTTATTTTTTTTTAAATCGGAAAATAGGAAAAATTTATTACGAGAAATCGGGTAATAGGATTTTCGAGAGAACTAATGAAGTTGTAAGCTTCACTGGTTGTATACCTTTCCCATTTCCAGCCATCTTTAGAACTCGTCGTAATAGGAGTAAAACTACTGATGAGAGAGAGAGAGAGAGAGTTAAATGAATCAATATCTCTACCAAAAAATGGTCTCCTCCATAACAACGTCCAATCAATATATATATATATATATATATATATATATATATATATATATATATATATATATATATATATAATATACGTTCCGCTGCGAATTTGGAGCACCACATTCAACTACATGCCTACGTAGAATTTTCTTTATTTTTCATTTCTATTTATCTAAAATGTGTTATCCCACATCAAAATCTCAAAGCTAACCACATACATATAGTTGCATATAAAAAGAGAATTTGGATAATATATTTACACAATATTATTTTGATCTTTTGGCTAAAATTATGAGTAGTACTATTTTACAAGATTTTTTTATTATCGAACATGATTTATAAATCGTGTATCATATAACTAAACTATGTAGATACTAACCGTAACAAAATTATTAAAAATTAGTATTCATAATCGTGTATCTACATTACTATCTACATGATTTAAATTAGATTATAAAATTATATTCAATATATATATATATATATATATATATATATATATATATATATAATAGCAAAATAAAACTTCATCCTACATGGCATTTTCATGAATTTTCATGAATATTTTTTTAAATTCTCATAGTTTTGGCTCTATAATTCATTAATTCTATTTTATTTCCACTATCCAACATCGATTAATTATTAAACTCCATCAATAAATAATCAATATAAAAAATATACCACACTTTTGAAATTATTTGTCTCCAATTAAAATTACAAATACTATTATAAATATTGTATTGCAAATAATTGTATTGGATTACTATTAAATGTGAATTTACACGCATAAATGTAATCACGGTGCAAGAGAGATTACAATAGAATAAATGTAGTCAAATACCTATTTGGACTAAGTTTTCTATCCTTATGCCTACAACTTAAGAAACAACAAAATATACCTAAAATTTTAAAAATGTGACTAAAATACCCCCAAGTGTATTCTCTCTCCTCTCTCCCTTTTCTCACACACACCTTCCGTTTACTTCTGCAATCTGCTTCCCCCCCTCTCTCTCACCTCCTTCCTCCTTTCTCTCCTCCGCCTCTCCTCTCTGATTCTCTCACGCCGGCGTACCGTCTTCCACGTAAAGATTCCAGCGCCGCCACGTAGAAGAGCTTCGCCCGGCAGATCGATGGAGGCGACGATTTTGGGGAAGGGATTCCACCGTTCAGCAGCACTGCACAACTATAGGCGGCGTGCTCACACGGGTTGTTCACGTAGAGGATGTCGCTTATGCAGCCTTCGCAAGGAAGCTCCGCCTTGAGAGAACGGCGCCGGTAAAACCAGAGGAGGGGAGTATTTTTTAGGGTTTTCAATTTTGGGGTCTTAGGGATGAGATGGAGAATAGAGGAAGAAGAGGAAGTTCTCACGTTCTGTGAGGAATTGCGAAACCCAATTCTCAATTTTTTTTTTTGGTGTGAAAATTCATGTTCTTGGCTGTAATTTTATCTATAGGAAATGAGGAATTTATTTTTGATGTATTCAAGTGGACCAATCCCGGTTGCAATTATGGAGAGATTTGGGTAATTCAAAAAAGTTATTGAGCCAGGTTGCCACTGAACGATGATGAAGAAGTTTCTTCTCATTCAAGTTGGTTGATGAGTTGTTTAGTAGTTGGTTGTTTCTATTGGAGAAATGAGTTCGAGTTGATTACGTGAGATAGTGATAGTGATGAAGTTGGGGCCTGGACGGTGCTGGTGATTTTTTTCTTTCTCTCTTTCTTTCGATAATTTGCTTCATCCATTCCCACTATATTTAAGATGAGTCGCTTCATACAATTGTTGGTGAGAAATACGAATTCTTATCAAATAATAGGTAAGAAATTGAAATTACGGCCAAATAATAGGTAAGCAATTTCAATAGAAATACGAATTTTTATTGGTTTCACTGGTTTTGTATATAAAAATATAGGTAATAATTTATAAATTCTTATCAACCATATGTAAAATATAATTGTGGTTATCAATGAAAAATATGGTGGTATTGGAAACTTTTTTTTTTTTGGTTGCTTACAGTTTCATGTTAGGAATACAAATTCTATCCAAACAATAGGTAAGAAATTAAAATTTATTACCAAGTTACGGTCACACATACAAATTGAATTGTAAAAAAAATACGAATTCATACCAAATAATAGGTAATAAATTGAATTTGCTTACTAACTAACATACAAATTTTCGATCATACATACAAATTAATAAAAACACAGTAAGGATAGTAAGAAAATACGATTTCGTACAATAATAGGTAAGGAATTGAATTTGCTTAGCAACTCACATATAAATTTACGATCACACATACAAATGAATAAAAACATACAGTAACGATAGTAAGAAAATATAAATTCGCACTAATTAATATGTAAGAAATTAATATTTTCTTAGCAAGTTTGTTGGTTTGTAATTGGAATAATTTGTTATTAGAAATTGTTTTTTTTTTTTTTTTTTGCTTCATTTTTTTTCTTCTTCTTCTTTCTATCGGTTGGATGTTGCTGTTTTGCAATTTTTTATGTTTACGTTTTTATGGTATTGCGATTTTTTCCTAATCCTTACCAAATACTCCCTCCATTTCACTTAAAATGACACATTTCAATAGTGGCTTTTTTGGCACGCTTTTCCACGCTTCTCGTTGATGGGTTTTAAGATGGATTTTTGAAGAATTCTTTCTTTTACGGAATACTACGACTGTCATAGTATCCCGTAAAAGAAAGAATTATTCAAAAATCCATCTTAAAACCCATCAACGAGAAGCGTGGAAAAGCATGTCAGAAAAGGCAAAAAAAAAAGTATCATTTTATATGAAATGGAGGGAGTAATAGGTAAGAAATTTCAATAGAAATACGAATTTTTATTGGTTTTACTGGTTTTGCATATAAAAATATAAGTAATAATTTATAAATTCTCACCAACCATATGTAAAATAATTGTGGTTATCAATGAAAAATATGGTGTTGTTGCAAACTTATATTTTTTTTGGTCTTTTGTGATGATGCAATATTTGTCTCTTTTTTGTTTGATATTTCTTTCCAATTAATAAGTAAGAAATTGATATTTGCTTACTAATCACATACAAATTTAAGATTACACATACAATTTAATAAAACACAGTAATGATGGTAAGAAAATACGAATTCGCACTAAATATTAGGTTTTTAATAAAAAAATTTATCAAGTTAAAGGTAAGAATTCAAAATTTCTTACCAAGTTACGGTCATACATACAAATTTACGACCACACATACAAATTAAAAAAATATAGTAAGAATGGTAAGAAATACAAAAAAAATGTCAAATTCTTATGAAACGAGTTTGTAAAGGTAAGAAATTGAACTCCATTGTTGGCGTAAAAATTTGGTAAGAAATTGATATTTCTAACCAAAGTTGGAGGTAAGAAATTAAAATTTCTTATTAAGTTACGACCACACATACAATTTTACGATCACACATATAAATTTCGTTCCAAATAATAGGGTAATAAATTCATAATTCTTACCAAATTTACGATCACACATAAAAAATTATCAAATTCTTACCAAACGAGTGTGGGTCAGTGTATGTGTCATGTGTGACAGAGATGAGGAGAGTGCATGTGGTGTGTCAGTGAAAGAAAAGAGGAGGAAGGAGAGAGAGTGTGATGTCATGAGGGTATATTAGTCCCATTTAGGAAAGATTAGGTAGATTTTGACTTTTTTTAAGTTGTAGGTATAAGTTGATTTTCTTAGTGTTATATAGGTATAATAATTTCTGCCTCATTACAATATCAAGTTAGTTCATAACTACTACTACGTCATGTTCAGGATTTCTGACCCCTTTCGTTTCAACATGCATTTTTCATGTTTCTCGATGATGGGTTTTAAAATAAATTTTTAAAATATTTTTTATTTTACGAGATAGTATTACACTCGTACTATCCCGTAAAAAAAATTACTTTAAAAATTCATTTTAAAATTCATTATCGAGAAGTATAGAAAATGCATGCCGAAACGAAAGGGGTCAGAAATCTTGAACATGAGGAAGTATAATTTATTATATTTAATTTCAATTATCCCACATCGATTATTTATAAAATCCCACTAATAAATAACCAATATAAAAAAGATACACATCACACTTTCGAAAGAGCTCACTCGAAGAAGTAATCGAGTTCAAATACTTTGACAATATTTTTCTAATTGGCTCTATAATTCATTAATTCTATTTTATTTCAACTATCTCACATCGATTATTTATGAAACTCCACCAATAAATAACCAGTATAAAATATAACCACACTTTTGAAATTATTTGTCTCCAAATATAAAATTTAAAGAAAATCTAAATTTGATTTTGTACTTCTTTTAAATGTTTATGTTAATTTGTTTACAAATACTATTATAAATAATTGTATTGGATTACTATTAAATGCGGATTTACACACATAAATGTCCCTAGATGTATGATCAGTGCAAGAGAGATTGCAAATATCAAGTTAGTTCATAACTGATCGATCTTGTTTTCCAAGGGCGATTAATACACGTAGACGAGGAATTAATGAACACGAAAATAAGAGGACACGAAGGATTTACGTGGTTCGATCTACCGGAAAAGATCTACGTCCACGGAGCAAAAGAGAGTATGGATGTTATTGCTAGTATGCGTGCATTGTTTACAAAGATTGTTCCCCCTCCTCAATCTATTCTAAGCCCCTATTTATAGATAATTACATGGAGTTCAACTATAATACCTTCTCCTATTTAGACTCTTTGGCTTGATCTCCTCCTTTATGGATAAACACCGAGCTTCTATATCTCTCTTAGAGCTTGAGTTGTAGTCGATGTAGGAGTCTTGGTGCCTTGGTGATAAAGTCTCTTATCTTCAATTGGGCTGAGCTTAACTGTCGGGGCCCAATTATTTTGGGCCTGATGCTTTGAGCCTAGGTGCTGGGCCATATCCTATCACATCCCCCCCCAAAAAAAGAGATGTAGAAGCGATGGTGTGATTTAGGGGAAATAGCTGAGGTAGGAGTGATGTCAAGTGCGTTGCCCCGTCAAAAATAGAATTGATGAAGTCAATGACGTACCGCCTCATTAAGACGAAGTCGGTTTGAAGTGCATTGGCCCGTCAAAAGTAAAATTGACGAAGTCAATCGCGTACCGCCTCGTTAAGAAGAAGTCAGTTTAAAGTGCGTTGCCCCGTCAAAGTAGAATTAATGAAGTCAATCGTGCACCGCCTCGTTAAGACGAGGTCGGCTTGAAGTGCGTTGCCCCGTCAAAAGAAGAATTGACGAAGTCAATCGCGTACCGCCTCGTTAAGATGAGGTCGGCGAAAAGTAGTTTTCCCCATCGAAAAATAAATTCGATGAAGTCAAGGTCTACAGTCCTACCGAAGCCGAACAAGGAGTGTCAGTTACTTTCATTAATGCGCCGGTTGGACTCCCGATAAAGTGAGGCGTGATTGGACGTGGGGGGAAGGCGAAAAGGTGGAAGTTCTGATAAAACTTCTTTTGTACGCCATCTCTTTTATACTCCCCAGAATTTCAAAATCTTCCAATTTTCAGCAATTTTCTCTCTCTCTCCGCCTTTCGCAATTTGTAGCGCCGCCGCTCATTTTTCAGTCAGAATTATCCGTAGCGTTTGCGCAAGTAAGTTATTTTCTAACCATGGCTTCTTCTTCCTGGGTCAGTGGTAGTCATAGTGACGAGAACCGTGACGAGTCCGTCTCCTTGGCAGCGACATTTATTCCGTCGCCATTTGTAGATATTGAGGTTTATACCGTAGATTCAGCCGTGCCTGTTGTCCGTAGTGTTCGGTATCCTTCCATAGATTAGGATTCTGGCAACGTTCTTGAACATGCGTCAATTTTGAACGCATCTAGGGTTCAAGAACTTGCTAAAAGATTTTTATTTCCTGTTTCTACTTTACTTGTAGTTCCCTGTCCGGAGGATAGGGCTTGTTCACCTCCGGTCGGATTTTTTACCGTGTACGAAGACTGCTTAGGTTGCAGTCTTCGTCTTCCCCTATTTCCTTTTTTCGATAAGTTATTACGGAAGTTCGGCATGGCCTTAGGGCAAGTTACGCCAAGCTCGTTTAAACAACTCATCGGTCTTGCTGTCGAGGCCGGTCGTCGCGGTGTCCCTTTAACTCTAGGATTGATCCTGAGGTTTTTCAACTTTAAAACAAGTACAGAGTGGTTTTACCTCTCCCCTAATTTCGGATTTAGGGTTAAGACGAAGTCTAAGCACGCGAACTGGCAGAAAAAGTATTTCTTCTGTCTGTTCAATGAGGTGTCCCTGTTCGTCTGGAAAACGGATCCATTAGGGGACCAGAACACCGAAGAGAGGTTCGATGATCTAGAGAGAATTTTGAGGGAGCTCGGCGTCACTTCTGGGGAGTATGACGAGGCTGAGCTCGCTCGTTTGGGGTTGAGCCCTTTCGACCCTAAGTCCATGCTGGATCCGGCAAAGGGTGAGGCCCCACCTCGGCATTCCTCTTTTTCTGCCCCCATTTTCTCTTTTTTTTTTTTTTCTGAGTGTGTTTGCGTTTCGATCTGCAGTGAAGCTGTTCAATAACCTGAAGAGGCCGAGGTCTGTGGAGCCTTCTGCCTCCGAGAAAGCACCTGCCGAGGCAGTCTTCAGAGCGGACTGAGAGCGGGCCGGTCTCGTCACCGGTAGGGTCGCCTTCCAGGCAACCCCCTCTACGTCGCAAGAAGGCGCTGAAGGTGACTATGGCTGCATCAGCTGAGGGTGGTCGTGCCCTAGTCACAGGCCGATCTTCTGTTGGGTTATTGGATCAGCCAGTTGGAGAACTGGTGAATCGGCGTTAGCCATTTCCCGAGGTATGATAGCTAGTTGAGAGCCTTAATGTATCTCTTCCTTCTGTATAATAATACTTTTAAGGGTTTTTGTAGGGCGCCGAATTCACTAGTCAATTCACCGAAGCATCTCGGGTCCAACGGGAGTGCTGATGAAAGAGGCTTCGAAATTGTATAGTTTCTTGACGAGGGGACTAGTCAATTCACCGAAGCATCTCGGGTCCAACGGGAGTTGGAAAACAAGAAGGTCGGTCTCGCCAACCGGCTGGCTGCTGCTGTGACCGAGGCGAAGGTTGCCTCGGCAAAGGAGGCTGAGGCTCGAGCTACAGCTGAAGCAGCTAAGTTGGAGACGGCTTCGTTGAAGGCCGAATTGGAGGCAACGAAGCTTCAGGAGGCCGAAGTGGTGGCTGGGCAAGGACCGCTACTTCGTGCATATACGGAGAGGCTGTTCCGGTCCGAGATGTTTTCGGAACTAGCCGGGTAGGTAGCTATGGTGTTGAACGCTCGCGTTGCTGCCGACACCATCGACAACATTGCCGCTGACTACCCGGACTTGGATAAGTCTAAGTATGGGTATCAGGCGATGTCGGATGATGCTGTGTACCGTGCTTACACCGGGGCCCTGTTGGAGGGTACAAAGGTCGTCCCTCTTCTGGATAGCCTGGCCTTGTCATCCGACGTCCTGACAGCTGAAGCTGTGCGGGACTGCCCGGTCGACAGGGATGCCGACTTGGAGGCATTAATCGCCAGCCTCAACAATTTTGCAGAGCTCGAGGCTGAAAATGCCGAGCAGCGAGGAGAGGAGGCCGAGGTTGGGGTCGGCACGGAGGTTGCCACCGAAGCTACTCCGGCGAATGATGAGACACCTCTTCAAGAGGAGGAGAACGCCGGAGTGGTCAGTTGATCACTTCCCTTGTATTTTATTTTTTTTTAGATCCTTGTATTATGTCGTCACTAGGATGGCGCTTTCTTTTGCCGAGATGGCTTTTAATGAAATTCCAACTTTAATTGAAATCTCTTTCGTACTTTTGTAGTCTTCTCCCGAATTTTTTGACGCTTCACCATTGGTTAAACAAATATCCCATTTAACCCGAGCTCTTGAATTGAACGAAGCTGAAGTCTTACACTGGAAAGGCCGGGCTGGGCATGTTCAAAACGAGGCCGATGTCAAGCTTACTACTGCTAAGCTCAAATGTGATGAGCTATAGGCTCAGTTTCTAGAGCTCGAAGAGAAGTTGGAGATTGATGAGGATGAAGCCAAGAAGGCCGAAGTAATTTCTCAGGAGCATGCTGAGTATGAGACTATAATTCACCGAGCTGGGGGGTCTACTATTTCCGAGACCAATAACAAAGTCAGGGAGCTCAAGGCTCGGTGCCGAAGCTATAGGGAGCAATACAGAGATGACTCCTGGGAGCTTCGGGATCAAGTGAACGAGCTTATGCGAGTGGCGAGCACGTACAAGACAGTTTTGGCTCGTCACCCAAAGTTAGAGTGTTGTATCTTATCCGAAGCCTGGTCTTCTCCTTCAGCCAACCCTGGTCCAAACCTGGGGCTTCTTGACCGTACTTCTAGGGAGTTCTTGGAAGATGGACCTTCAAGTTTGGCGAATCCTGATTCTAGGATTGTCAAGCGCCATTCTAAGGAATTTTATGATCGAGAACGATAGTTGGCGTCTGGACAAGGCCGAGGTCGATCGAGCCAAAATACCCGAAGTCAGGGTGGCCGAGGTAGGGGAGCTGCTAGACGAAGTAGAGGCGGAGGTAGAATTAATATAGATAATATCCTGAATCTGAACACTAGTAGAGATTTTGCTAGAGACTGGCTCAGCTTTAGCAAGCCTAAGCCTCCGGGCTCTTCGTCTTCTTGATGTAATTGCACTTTTTCCTTTTTATGAAATAAAATGGAAATTTATGTACTGGTATTCAAGCTTTTCATCCTCATTTTTAACTAAGGTAGTTTTCCTTATTTTAAACGAAGGTAGGCTTTAGATAGCTCGACCTCGTCATAAGATGAGGTTTTGGCTTTGGATAGCTCGACCTCGTCATAAGACAAGGTCTTGGCTTTAGATAGCTCGACCTCATCATAAGACGAGATTTTGGCTTTAGATAGCTTACTTCGTCATAAGACGAAGTTTGGCTTTAGATATTTCACTTCGTCATAAGACGAAGTTTGGCTTTAGATAGCTTACTTCGTCATAAGATGAAGTTTGGCTTTAGATAATCCCGGTTTTAAGTAATCCGTCCTCATCATAAGACGAGGTTAGGGTATTAAGGTTCCTTATTTGTCAAGTTTATCGATAGGGGTGGTCCCCTTACGTGCGTTTGGATGCTACTCCGGTTATGGAGTTTATTTATCCTTGAAAGGATATTAAGTTTCAGAGTTTTAGAGTAAAAGGGGCGAGATAATATGCATAAGTGGAGTAGCAATATTCATAAATGCAAAATGAGATATGCAAGACCAAACAAATTAAAGGAGAAATCAAGAATTTATTAATAGAAAAACTGAAGTTCGAAAGAGAACAAACATCATAAAATGACCTGACTCGCAACCTAGACAAACTAAATGGACTTAAACATTACTCTCAGCCATTTATGCAAAATATCTCTTTAAATGAGTAACGTACCATGTACGGGGTATTGGCTCACCGGATAAGTGGGCGAGCTTGTACGACCCTTTGCTGAGGACTTCTTTAACTCGGTATGGTCATTCCCATGTGGCTTCTAGCTTGCCGAGCCTTCCCGCTTTACTGACCTCGTTATTTTGAAGTACGAGGTCGCCTTCTTGGAATTGCTGATACTTTACTCTTTGGTTGTAGTACCGAGCTATTTGTTGCTTGTACTTGGCTTCCCTTATGTAGGTGAGCTCTCGCTTCTCTTCTAACAAATCCAGATTGGTTCGGAGGCCTTCTTCATTGTCTTCGGCTAAGAAGTTGATAGTGCGGGGGCTCGGCAGGCCCATCTCTACCGGGATCACTGCTTTGGTTCCGTACACCAAACTGTAGGGCGTTTCACCGTTCGAGGTCCGGGGAGTTGTTCGGTATGACCATAGGACTTGGGGTAAGTTTGCTGCCCAATCTCCTTTTGTCACGTCCCGACTCTCGAAGGAAAGAAAGTTTAGTCGGGCGTGACTTGGGTTTGAAATAAAGAGATGGAAAATAGAAAGAAGAAGATAACAGAAAAAGGTACGGAAGGGTACGAGCGTATAAAATCTCTATTCGAACAAATGCCAAATAATCGAAAGAATTCAAACGAATAATAACTATAAGTTTCACAAGAGGCATTTGGAATTTGTTACCGAAAGAAAAGTAACAACATCTTATATTCGAGAAATGAATATTTACAATGAACGAAGTAGCCTAGGATTCAAATATATTACACGAATTTCAAAAGGTTAATCCTTATAAGACTATATAGCTATTCATAACGAAAGAAGAACAGACAAACTACTGAAATACGAGTTCAAGCGTACAGCGGAAGAGTTAAACCAACATAGATACATATATGAAGATATATATCTCTTTCTGCACCAAAGTTCAAAAGAAGAGTAACATTCTCTCTCAACACAGCCGCCGTCACCACCTCGCTCAACCTACAAGTTTTTGGAAACACGAGCAGGGCTGAGTACTTGATGTACCCCGTGGGTTATGTCCAAAACATATATAAATCATTTATTATTCATGCATTCATCAGTATTGCATAAGGTTTTAGGAAAATAACTCATGCATACTAAAATCACATTTTGTTCACAGCTGTGTGGATGTACAACTCCTTTCGCATCCTTAATGTATTATCCATATCTGTTTCTCTCACGCCGTGAAAGTTGGCCACCTCTCACGGTCGCAACTAATCTCGTAAACCGGCCCTCACCTCCCGGGCACACAGCTTACAACTTCGTGTACACTCTCTGGCTAACAACTATTACTTAGCACAGAGCCGATCGTCATTGGCGAACCAACATAGATAGGAAACATACAAATATTTTATGCATGAATAACCGTAAAAACTTGCACTTCATGTCAAAACATGCTTTATTATAGCAAAATTATACTTTGCTTAGGAAAATAATGCCCACCTGATTATACAAGTGTCTGATTGATTCTTAGTTCTCCTTCAAGTCCCTTGATTCCTACCTTGTCCTTGACCTTTAGGAAGCAAAGTTCATTTATTTAGCAAAGGTTTGAATCTTATAGAAATATGTAATTTCTATTTCAACATAAATATGTTTCTAACTCTAGATTTTCGAGGCTTTAGGATTCTATATCCCTTCTAGTTGATCTTTCGATGTAAGGTTTAGTTCGGTTAATAGTTAAGCCCGATTGATTGCCTTTTTATTAAATTAATTATAAGAATCTAAGTCTTTTGTTGAAGAGACGGAGAGTCAATCCATTCTTATTCCTAATATAAGACCATTTATATTATAGTTCGTTCCTCAAGTATATATCTCTATTCGTGGAAGGATTAAGTGGAATTAATAATGATATAAGAAAGGAACGAATATGTAAATAACTAACTGGTCGTAATCTATATAATCTATATAAGTTTCAGTAGATGTTGGAAAGGAATAATTTGATAAATTTCAATATGGTTCCTACGTATTTTAAATTCTCCAAAAACTCTCTAGGTTCTCGATTAGACAAGCATCAGCTAAAGTGTTCGATTAGTTCAATGAGAACTCCATATCTCCATTTGAACTAATCCCAAAACTCAGTCCTCAACAATAATATTTATTGAGCAATAATAGGTCCGTCAAATAAAATAAATAAATAAATACAAAGGTTCCAACCTTACATTAATTCATAAACCGTATCATAATATCATAACAACACTGCTCCATCACCCAACAGGAATCTATCTCAGTGTTCATGTATCAATAGTAATTGGTAAGCATTTAATTAACTTGGCTAGATAATATATATTAATTAATAACTTAACAGGTCTCAATTAGATCTTAAAATAGATAAACCAACATATTGTTAAGTTGAGCATATTCCCCTAATGTACGAACAACATTAAATTTTCAAAATGCAATTACATTAACTAATGATCAAAATTTTATAACTAAAGTCTTTAGTCTATTAATCACAACAATTGGGGCTGATTGGGGTATGCTCATTTTCTACATCAGTTGGGCCCCACAATTAAAATACTAGGTGTGGCTTATTAAGAAAAGAATTGATAGAAAGTCATGTTTCTTCATTTATCCTCCTACAGCACACACAACCTACACGCCCCCTTTCTTTCTTTTAAACAGAGTCCAACATTTCTCTCTCTCTACTTCATCTTCTTCATCCAGCCATTGTTCCTCTCTTCCTCTTATCTTCCTTAACCACGGCGTCTATGGCATCACCCTCATAGATGTCATCGAGATTTTTCCTTTCTTCCCTATTTTTTTTTCTTCTGAAATTTTTCTGTTCTTTAAACCCCCAAAATCTGAAACTAAAATTCCTAATTCGTCCCTCCCATGGCAAAGGATCGAAACGCCGTTCTAAGGAGTCGCCGGCACTACTGCGACCTTCGCAGTATCGCACCTTCACTATTATGGTTACTAGTGACGGCAGCAGGGCAGAGGCGCTTCCCCGTTTCCGCGCTCCCTCAGTCTTGGCGGCCACCATCGCCGTCGACCTCTACAGGCCGGCAACAATTCAGTTTCACCGTTGTTGGTGGAAGCAACAGGGTAAGGATGCCGCCCCTGTTCCTCGTCGCCGTCGAGCTCTACAACAGCTAATACTCACAGTCGACAACAATTAAATGCCGCTGCCGCCGTGTTCTTCTCCCCCACCGACGGCAGCAAAGGCAAAGCCCTTTTCTCTTATTTATATAAAATCCGATTTATGTCCCTCCTCTTCCTACCTCATATCAATTTATCTCAGTAACCCAAATTCAAGTTTGTAGTTGGTTAAATATATATACATGGATGGTTTTGGTAGATTCTAAAGCTTATGGAGGTTTTCTACCAATTAAACTAGAATTCATTCGTACTTAAATTTAATTATATGAACCTTGCTATGGATGAAGTGAGTTGTCTTTTTTTTTTCTTAAGCTTTGAGTATATATATATCACAATGAAAATTAGAAAGAGTGGAGGATATGGCTTACTGATTGTAGATTTATATTTTGATGGATGCGTTCTGGTTGGGGAGGATTAGATAGCAGAAATCCTTCTTTCTTTTGATTCTGTGTTCTCCTCCTAAGCATAAGTAAAATCTGAATTAATAAATTGGGTATATGTTGTAGGCATAAATATAGAAATCCCTTACTACGATTTGATTATTGTAGTTGCAGGCTTGAAGTGAAAACAATTGATTCTTCCTCCTCTACTTTGGATTTTCTCTTCTGCTTCTCTCTCTGCTTTCTTTTTCGATTTTTACTTCTTCTGCATGCTGGTGGTTACTGTAGAAATGGTAAAGTTTTGGTATGGTAATCTGTTAGAGTGAAATATCAGTGTTACTTACATCATCTCCACCGCCTACAGTATTCTGAATAAATATCTATGGGCCTTAAGGAAATGGGCTGCATTTACAACCCCTTGGTAACAAAAACTATAATATGGTGTAAGACCATCACCTATTTCATTAAATGTTACTTACAGTCCAACATGAATTGGTACAATAAGGCCACAATTAATCCAAGATTTATAATTAATCTCAATATCTTATAATCTTAAATCATTTTCGAGGTACTACAGTTTGATATTCCTAACAATACGGCTATATCATTTAACTCAATATACATATGTGTATAAATATTTTGAAATCTACAATTTAAATCGAAGCTCTAACTAACATTTTATACCATACGTTTCTTCTTTGTCGTAGCGAATAATATAATCGTTCTTAACATTTTCTAATACAATTCTATAACTTTAAAAGTCTTATCAAATATAACAATTTTTAAGTAATAATCAAAAATTTAAATTTTCCTGTTTTTGGAAAGTCGGGATATTACACCTTTGGCTTTATCTAGGCGAGTTTTGAGTCCCTTGACGATCATCCGGTTGGTGACTTCGGTTTGGCCATTTACTTGAGGATGAGCTACCGAAGTGAACTTCTATTGAATATGAAGCCCTTCACACCATTCCCTGAATGTCCTGTCTGTGAACTGCGTCCCATTATCCGAGACTAGGATGTGAGGTACACCGAAATGGCAAACTACGTACTTCCAGATGAAGTTGAGGGCATTCTTGCTCGTGATCTTTGCCAAGGGTTCAGCTTCAACCCACTTAGTGAAATAGTCGATTGCTACGATAAGGAACTGGAGCTATCCGGGAGCTTTGTCTAATGGGCCGACGATGTCTATCTCCTATTACATGAACGGCCAAGGGCTTTGCATGCTTGTGAGGTGGGTTTGGGGTAGCCTCGGCACGGTCCCATGAATTTGGCATTACGGATACTTCCTAACGAGGTCGACTGCATCTTGGAACATTGTGGGCCAGTAGTATCCCCATCTCATTACCTTCTTTTACAATGCTCGAGCTCCGATGTGACTTCCGCACGATCATTCATGCACTTCTCGCAATGCGTAGTCCGCTTGGTTCGGCCCAACGCATCTTAGGAGAGGCTGAAGATACAATCTTCTGTACAGTACTCCTTACTCTATAGTGTACTTCGGAGACTTGCTTAAGATCTTCCTAGCTTCGAGCTTATCACTGGATAGTTCGCCCTTCTCCAAATATGTTCGAAAGTGGGTCATCCAGTTCGGCTCGTCCTCAATTACTAGATTGACCTCGGCTTCATCTATGCTTCGACACTTGATTTCTTCCATGGGAGAGCTTGTAGATGATGATGCTAATTTACTTAAACCATTAGCTCGGTTGTTTTCCCCCCTTGGAATTCGAGCTCGGTTGTTTTCCCCCCTTGGAATTCGAACCAACTCGAAATATGAGAAGCCTAAGCCTTGTTGTAAACTCTTGGCTTTGGGGAGGTACTTTTTCATCCTTACACCTTTAGCCTCGTACTTTCCTATCATATGGCTCACTATGACTTGAGAGTCACTGTGGACTTGAACAGCTCGTATCTGAAGGGCCTGAGCTAGATGAAGTCCGGCGAGTAGAGCTTCGTACTCCACCTCATTATTCGTTGTTGGGAAGTCGAACCGAAGTGCATAAGTGGTCTCTTGTCCTTCTGGGCTGAGGAGTATGACATCTACTCCACTTCCCGAATGTCCCGACGCCCCGTCCATGTAGACTTTCCAACAATCTTTTGGTGGTTCGGTCAGAGCTTAGACATCAGTTTTGCTTGGGGAGGATTCGGTCGGCTTTGGCAGTTCTATAAATTTTGCCTCCACTAGAAAATACGCTAAGGCTTGACCTTTGATAGCTTGACGTGGGCAAAAAGAGATGGTGTGCTCGCCGAGCTCGACTGCCCACTTTGCAATCCTTCCCTACGCTTCTGGTTTGGTCAGCACTTGTCGAAGTGGCAGGTCGGTCAGGACTTGTATGGAGTGCGCATGAAAGTAAGGTCGAAATTTCCTTACAGCATTTACCAATGCGAACACAACTTTCTCAAGTGGTTGGTACCTCATCTCCGGCCCTTTCAGTGCTCGGCTGATGAAGTAAACTGACAACTGACAACGTCCTTCCTCCCGAACTAGCACCGCGCTTATGGACTCGTCCGAGGCTGCGAGGTATAGGGAAAGAACTTATCCCTCCTTTGGAATAGATAAGGTTGGGATATTAGCCAGGTACTTCTTGAGCTCCTTAAATGCCGACCTGTGCTCGTCTTTTCCATTCGGAGTTCGGCGCCTTTTTTAAAATCTTGAAGAAAGGGAGTTATTTTTTGGTGGCTTTAGACAAGAAACGACTTGGCACGGCCAAGGAGCCCGTCAATTTGTGTACATCATGAATGGTTTTTGGCACCTTCATCTCTTGGATGGCTCGGACTTTGGATGGATTGGCTTTCAACCCCTCTTGAGAAACCCAGCACCCCAGATATTTTCCTAATCGGACCATGAAGGTACACTTCTCGGGGTTTAGCTTAAGGTTTACCTTGCGAAGGAAGCCAAAGACGAGCTTAAGGTCGTCAACACAAGTAGTCGGCTCTTTAGTTTTGACGACGATGTCGTCCATATACACCTCTACGTTTTTGCCGATGTGAGGCTCGAATATTTTGTCGACCATTCTTTGATAGGTTGTTCCATCATTCTTGAGCCCGAAAGGCATCTTCTTGTACGCATAAATGCCGAAGTCTGTAATGAAAGCTATTTTCGGCGCGTCCTCGTCACTCATGAGGACTTGGTGGTACCCTTTGTACAGATCTAGGAAGCTGAAGACTTTATGGCCGATGAGGGCTTCGACTTTCTTGTCGATGTTGGGGAGGGGATAGCAGTCTTTGGAGCAGTGTTTGTTGAGATCGGTGTAGTCGATACACATCCGCCACCCTCCTCCTTGCTTTTTGACCATCACCGGATTTGCTATCCACGTCGGATATTTGACCTCAAAAAGTATTTATGCTTTCAAGAGTTGACGCACTTCATCATAGATGACTTGGTTCGGCTTTGCTGTGAACACTCGCTGCTTTTGCCAAACTGGTTTTACTCCTAGGTCGATGTTCAACCGGTGTGTGATGATACTTGGTGCCACCCCGGTCATGTCAAGTGGTGACCAAGCAAAGACATCTTTGTATTTCTGAAAGAAGTTGGACGATCTACTTTCGGAGCTCGGCTCCGCCCGCAAAACCTACTTTGACGACCTTAGACAGGTCGTCTTCGTAGAGTGCAACATTTTCTACTGGCTCGTCATATGCGGATGACGTAGTTTCCATTGCCAACTCTTCGGGTTTCCTTAATTGCTATGCTTGTGGGTGCTGAGGTGTTCCGACACCTCGTAGGGCGATCTACATGCACTCTTTGGCTCTCTTCTAATCACCTTGAATTACGATCACCCCGCCTCTCGACAGGATTTTGATCGTCAAGTGGTATGCCGAACAAATTACTTTCACCGCCACCAACCAATCTCTTCCTAGAATGATGTTGTAGGGAGAGTTGGCCTTCACGACGAAGAAGTTTATCACTTTGGTGGATGACAATGGATGCTTCCCCACCGTAACGGGGAGTTGAATGGTCCCCTCTATTTGCGTCTCTTGCTGGACGAAGCTTTTTAGGGGGATCGGCGCCGGCGTGAGACCTGCCTCTTCGACCCTTAGCTTCTCGAAGCAATCCTTGAAGAGTACGCTCACCGAGGCTCCACTATCGATGAATACTCGTTGAACGAGCTTATTAGCCACCACGGCTTTGATCACAATGGCGTCTTGGTGAGGTATGGTTGACGGCATTGGATCTTTCTCAGAGAATGTAATGGCCTCATCCTTCTTGAACCTTTTTTGTGAAGGTTCATCAGTCTGGGGACTTCGGGCCTCAGCCTTAAGTGATGACTTCGTTACTCCTTGAGGGAGCCCCGTGATAGCTGTGATGATTTTGTCGAACTGAGGTTGGTCTTCGTCTTCGTCCTCATCGTCGTGCTTTGGCTTTTTGTTGACATGGGGGCCACAGTTGTTCTCCCCCTGTTCTTGCGCTTTCCCTTGCCCTGAGGTCGGGCTTCATATTGGCCGTGACTTTGGTATCTCTTAAGAGTACCGTCACGTACCAAGTGCTCTATATCTGCAGCTAGGTTTTTGCAGTCCTCCATGTCATGGCCGTAATCCTCGTGGAATCGGCAATATTTATCCTTGGATCGACGCTTCACTCCTCCTCGTGACATGGTCGAGGCTTCTCGAACATGTTGGTGTGCAGCTCATAGATTTCTATCCTCGGCTTCATCAGTGGGGTGAACTGGCTCTTTTCCTGGCTCTGCCGAGGTCCAAGCCTGGATTCAATTGGTGCCCGCTGGAGTCTGTCGAGAGCACTTCGTCAACCTTGTCCTCGGTCATTATGATCTTCCTTCTTCCGATCCGATGGTTCGGCCTTGTCAGGTTCGTGCTTGCGCTTGTCGGCTTCGTTAGCTTTAGCGAACTAATCAGCTATATTCCATAATTGCCTTACAGTACGATGTTCGTTCCTTACGAGCTCCTTGTATAGGACGCCCGACTGGATAACATTCTGGAAGGCCGAGATAAGGACCTCATCAGTCAGACGATTGACTTTTAGACTTTCTTTATTGAATCTGGTCATAAAGTCACTGATAGACTCGCCTCGCCCTTACCTTATGGTGAGTAGGTGTGCCGCAGTAGTTTTGGGCTCGGCCTTTTGGAAAAATCTCCTCTCGAAGGCCTGCATCAGCTCGTCATAGGAGTTGATACTCTGAGGTGGTAGGCTATCAAACCACATGCGAGCATTATCAACCAACAACTTCGGGAACATTTTGCACATGTAGATGTCGTCACTGAGCCCTTGATTGAGCATGTTGTATTGAAATTGGGAAAGGAAGTTCTGCGGGTCACACAATCCGTTGTACGGCTTCTTCACCGGTGGCACCTTATACGACGAATGGAGAGGTGTGTAAAGTATCCGGTTAGTGAAAGGAGTAGAGATCATCCCATAAACATCGAATCTCCCACCTCGGTAATTGTCCTCGCCGCGCCGAGGTAAGTCACCGTAGCGACGAGGTGAGATTGTGTCGCGTCGAGGTGAGACGCGATTATAGTTCCCTTGGCGATCATCAGCAAATCACCTAGGAGGAATCCTGGCGTCCCGTGCGTCTAGGATCCTGACGCTTGGGGACTTTTGCCGGTGCCTCGATACGGACACAACTTCGTGTTCTCCTCCTCAGCTATGAGCTTTCTACTGCTCGATGAATTTTAGGAAATCTTGCTGATTTTTCGCCAGATACGCTTTTACAGCGTCATCAAATTCTTGCTGGAAGTTGGCAAGGTCGTCTTCCTTGCTGATGTCGTGACCTTCTCTGTCACGGTGGATCGGATTGCCGAACTTGTCCAACGGAACATGATGGACGTGGCCCTTTGGGGTTCGGTCTCTCATGTTCCTTCCCAGGTCGTTTGTTCACCGCAAGATTCTGATCTTGCACTTGGCTTGTCTCGGCTGCCCGAATTGCTTGTCCGGTTTGCTGATTCTCCTTTTCCTTATTGGCGGTAGCAGCGGCACTCGATCGTGTTGGTCTCGTCATGGCTATCGTTTACCTAGAAAACTTTGATCAGAATTCATAAATTTTTAGTTTCCCACAGACGGCTCCAGTGATCGATCTTATTTTCCAAGGGCGATTAATGCACGTAGACGATGAATTAATGAACACGAAAATAAGAGGACACGAAGAATTTACGTGGTTCGATCTATCGGAATAGATCTACCTCCACGGAGCAAAAGAGAGTATGGATGTTATTGCTAGTATGCGTGTATTGTTTACAAAGATTGTTCCCCCTCCTCAATCTATTCTAAGCCCCTATGTATAGATAATTACATAGAGTTCGACTAAAATATGAATTCTTCTCCTATTTGGACTCTTTGGCTTGATCTCCTCCTTTATGGATAAACACCGAGCTTCTATATCTCTCTTAGAGCTTGAGTTGTAGTCGATGTACGAGTCTTGGTTGCCTTGGTGATAAAGTCTCTTATCTTCAATTGGGCCGAGCTGCCTGGGCCGAGCTTAACTGTCGGGGCCCAATTATTTTGGGCCTGATGCTTTGACCCTAGGTGCTGGGCCATGTTGGTCCCGAAAGGCGCTTACACACGTAGAGGGGGGGGGGTGAATACGTGTGTAGAGAAGTGTTTAACTTCTCTTGCGATTTTTAGCCTTTTAGATGAGTAGACGCTTTGAAGCTAAGTGAAGCGTTCAAAGCCTCTCGCTCGTGTGATACTGTGCGGAATGTGGTGAGTCTTTAAAGCTTTTCTTGCAAATTAAAACCTTGTTAATATTAAAGAGGTGAGTGTGTGTATGCGAATAATCAAAGCAATAAATAACTTAATATAAAGAGACAAACAATTTATAGTGGTTCGGAGCACCTCTCCTACGTCCACTCTATCCACGACGGGATGAATACCTTCACTCGGTACACCTTGTTTTATACTTCCAAGGGGAAGTGATTCAAGGCAAATAACAAACTTGCACTTGAATCCTCAGAGATTTTACTGGCTCTCGAGAAACCTTACAACAACACACTTTTTCACAAAAAGCTCGGCAACCTTACAACTCAATCTATTCACTCTAGACTTGGGTTTTGGGGTTTTGGATTTTCGTAAGTATGAGAATCCTTTACAATAAAATTACAAGTAAGGGATAAGGATTCTCAAGAGTTTAGGCTATGGATATAAGAGATTGAACATAGAAAGTGAGGTAGTTGCAATACTTAAGAATCGAGTTCTTAAGGACACACTAAAGTGAAGCGCTTTGAAAGAACTAAGTACTTGAAGGAAATTTGCTTGAGCTCTTGCAAAAGTGAATGCTTGAATCGTTTGTACGTGCGTTAGTTTTAGTGTGTGTGCAACTCCTTCTATTTATAGTAAGGAACCCTACTTCCCGTTGAGAGAGAAGAGGTTGCGTGTTCCTTAATTTTTGGATAATTCGGCGTGTCAGCCTGCAAGAATCAGGAAGGGATGTCTGCCTTTACCTAACTTTGACTTCTTGGACTGTAGCCGTTTCCATTGTGCAATAGTGTGATGACACGTAGGCTTCATTCTGTGAGATGTCAGACATCCGAGAGTTTGAAATTCAAACTTGGATTCTGCGAGCCAAACTTGTCACACTTGCACTGATTGACGCTTTGATTACAGCTCTATATCAGAGACGCTTTGGGTGAGCTGACTTGAGAGCGCTTCACTTCCACTGATCTGAAGCTCGCTCTTAGCGTCTTTATCTTAAGCGTCTCCAAGACGCTTTGTCAAAACTACACTGCTGGAGCTGCTTCGCTTCCTGACGCTTCGCGAACTCTGACTGCTTCATCTTTGGTGCTTCTAGACTAAAAGAAAAGCTTCTAACATGTAAGCTTATCTAAGAGAAACTTGTCTAGTTCATCAAAAATAATAAGGGAAATATTCTAAAGAGGGTTTTAGAATCGAATCAAAACAAATTGTTTATTACTTGATTCAAGTCCCCCCTTAACATAATATCCCAAACAATTTCCCCCTTTTGATGATGCCAAAACCCGACGTCAAGTGCTTACACAAATCTAGAGAATTCTAGGCTAAGTATAAGAATCAGAGTGGGTTAGGTAAAACGCAATATTAATGCAGTTATAGGCAGTTAATTAAAAATATATAAATAAATAAAGACAATGAGAAATTGTCTTAAAGCAGTAAAAGATAATCATTGTATTAGTGAGATGATGAAGTGAATACAAATACAATGAATATCTATTTGAAGCATTTTCGAGGGACTGGAGGGATCATGCCATAGGCATTTTAGACTCTATCATTGATGGCAGCTAGAGAGCAGTTAGGACGATCTTCTGTTCAAGCCATTCTACAAATTCCTCGATCTCCTTTCTGATTGCTTCCTCACCAGGGATGGCGCCTCCAATGAGTGGAAGTTTGTAGCTCTCTTTCTTTGGCGGTTTGAGAGTCACTCCGTCTGCCAACTCCAAATTTTGTTGAAGAGAGAGGCTTTGCAATGATCCATGTATGCAATGAAGCAATCCATGGCGTACTCAGTGCGAAAGCCTTGCCAGTAGTAGAAGCATTTGACGAACTTCACCTTGACATCATTCCACTCCTCCTTGAGGTCAGCTGGAATAATCTCATCAACAAACTTAGCATTAGGAGCCTCATCCCTCAACCTCTTTCTATTGAGTTCGTCCCTGGCAAACAACTGCTTCCTGCATTTCTCAAAATCGGCTGTTCGCAGGCTCTCGACGAAAATTCTCTTTCCTTCAAGCGCTTCCATCTTCAAAAGATGAAGCGCTTTGTCCGAGTCGGTCACCACCTCTTCATTAAAAACTTCATCCCTGCACTCCGACATCGCTTTATACTTTGCCATCACTTCCAAGCATTCCTTTTTCAGCGGCGTTGGTCGGAGTATACTTCAACAGATACCTTTGGAGGTGGAAATTCATTTTGTGCAGCAAAATCGTGTCCAACTCCTCCTGGAATTCGCGTTATGCTCCAGCCTCCTTGGTCATCGTTGCGGGAGTCAGTTTTATCTTTTTCTTGGGGTTGGTGTCAGCAGGCCCATTCTTCTTGCACTTCTCCTTTTCTTTCTGTGGTGCTGCTGACACGGCTTGAAGCAGAGCAACATCAATTGGCTCATCTAAAATGACTATTTGTTGCTCTGCATCCAGCACCTTCTTTGATGCTTCCACCTTCTTGGAAGCGTCCTCTTTGGCCTTGGCCGATGTGGATTGACCACTTGGCGTGCCAGTCACTTGGAAGCGTCCTCTTTGGCCTTGGCCGATGTGGATTGACCACTTGGCGTCCCAGTCGCTTCCCCCTTTTTGGCAGCATCAAAAACGGGCTTGGAGGGAGCGCACTATACGTTGGCGCTTTAGCTGGTGGCTCCTGGCAGAGTGATGTTCGGCTGATTAGGCTTCAAGAGACCTTCTGCCAGGAGAGCGCCTAGGACTTGTGCGGAAATGATTGGAGCTGGAGAGCGCGCATTGGTCAGAATGACCGACCGTTCCAAAGTCGCGCGATACACACGGAACTCAGATTGGACGAAGGCCGCTAGCGCCTCTATTTTGTTGGAGATACCCTCCAGTGTTGTGGTTGGCACAACCTGGCTCGATCCGCTTTGCGTTCCAGCAGCTGCTTGGCCCAGCATGGCCACTGCCTACTTCCTTTGTTTTCAGAATCCGTGAGTTTCCTCTCCACGGATTCTAGCATTGCATTGAGCTGTTGGGCGACAGAAGCGGCTTTGAAATTTTCTGCTCTTGCCACTTTAAGTTCTCTCTCCAGTTGAGCAACCTTATCATTGGTCGTGGAGAGTTCAGCTTCGGCAACTTCGAGCTCTCTGTGGACACGCTTCCTGTCATCCAACTCCGTAGACAGCTTCAACACTTCCGAATGTAAGGCTGGAATTTCCAGAAGTTGTGCCTTAACAGTCAAAAGCTCATCATGAGCTATTTTTACGTGCTCTCTCTCCTCAGCCAACTGCAACTCCATAGCCGCTGATTTCACCTTTAACTCTTCCACTGCTTTGGCAGCAGTGGAAAGCTCCTCTTCTTTCTTCACCATCTCCTCCTTCAGTGCTATCAACTCTGTGGTAGCAATTGAAAGCTCGTCATCCACCTCCTTCTTCTCCTCCTTAGCTTTAGAAAGTTGGCTCTCTTTCTCCTTTATCTCTCTCTTCAGCTGGGCGCACTCACGCTCCACTTCATCGTGAACGGTTTAAAGAACCGAGAGTCATTCTTGGAGTGGGTGTATAGGAGGGAACAAACTCCTGGACCTTCCTCTCGATGCGCCTCCACACCTCTGGCTCATCGATCAGGTCGTCGAAGCGTTCCAACTCAAAGCTGCTAAGGATCGAGGCCTCCTCCTCGACCAGCACTTTGGGGTTGTTAGCCCGCACCAACTGGCAAACTTCGTACACGTTGGTGCCGCGGCTTCGGACGTACTTCAAGAAGCGTTAAGTAACCTCCAGCACGGATGGAGGAAGAGAGAATTCTCATAAGACTTCCCTGATTTCCTCTTCAGCCCACAAGAGCTCTCTCTCAACAGTCTGTACTACCGGACTGGACGCTTTGGGAGATTGAGGCGGGGGCGCGTCAGCTTGGAGTTCCTCATCTGCTGAAGAGTTGGACGCTTCATCAGTGAAGTGGAGAGCGCCGATGCGATCAGCATCCTCTCGTGGCGCGTCAACTTCCTCTCCTTCATCTTGTGCAGCTAGGGCACCGGCTTCCAGATCCTGACTTAAAGTCTTGTCAGAGTCTGAAGCGTTATAGGAGGAAGCGGCGCTTTCCTCATCATCTTCATCTATCAGTCCACGCTTCCCTGCCGTGGAAGGGATTGATTTCTCCGACACTCGACGGCGCTTTGACTTCTTTGGGCCTTTTCGACCCTTCTCCCTTCTCTTCTCCTCCTCCTCCTTCAATATCAGCGCTTCGGCACTGGTATATTCAATGTCCGAAGCGGGAGGGGCAACAGTTCCAAACTCGTCGCCTGGAAACGCCTTCGTGAAAAGCACACGAGTGTACTTACTTTCCACTGGCCATTCTTGAGCTGACCAGGACGCCTCCAAGAAATAGGAGATCCTCATCCCATACTTGAGTTTGTCAAGAAACTCAAGTTGGCCTTTGTGTTCCCCGTCCTTCACTTCTCGGACGGCTTTGCTGGCCTCAACCAACTGCTTTACAAACCACGCTCTCCAGTTGTAAAGCATACGGTTGATCGCGGTATCACTGAGCGCCTACAGAAGACGAATCTTCTGTTCCGTGATGGTGGACCAGCTACCGGTGTGACAAAGTAGGCACTTTGTCACAATGTTGATCATGTTGTCGAAGGGCGGTCGAAGCGATGTTGCCTTCGACTGCTTGCAAATGAAGATGGCACGTAGATCCGATGAGAAGCGCCTGAACTCCTTCTGGATATCCGGATCTCCAGCAGACTCTAGATCTTCCCTAGAGTTAGGAATGGGGACATAATCCTCGAATAGAGCGTCGAGCTCTATGGTTTTGGTTGCCACCGAGCGAACCATGCCGTGTTCATCGAACTGTTGCAGTGAGATTTTGGTAGCTAGGGTTTCCGAGTTCAAGTTGTAGAGTGTGATAGGATGTAAAATCCTCAATCGGGGGGTGCGTATATTTCCACACTAATAAATAGGTACAACATATCCTATAAACTAGAAAAGTAAATAAATACAATTATTTACAAAGATATTATTTGATTTATAGTTTAACACCCCCCCGCAAGCGAAGCGTAGGGTTCCGTCCAACGCGAAGCTTAGAACGAAGTAACTCAAATGCAAGACGAAGTAAGCTCTTTGTGAAAACATCAGCAAGCTGCAGAGAAGAAGGGACAAACTGAGTCTTCAAACGACCTTGTTCTACAAGCTCTCGAACAAAATGATAATCTATGTCGATGTGCTTAGCTCGTTTGTGGGAAATAGGATTTTGCGACAAAAAGATAGCACTCCGATTATCGCATAATAATACCGGTGGTTGCAAGAGAGGAACATGTAACTCCTTGAGAAGATGAATTAACCACATTATTTCAGAAGTTGTGTTGGCCATCGCTCGGTATTCAGACTCGCAATTGGATCTGGCAACGATGGGTTATTTCTTCGCACACCACGAAACAAGATTATCGCCCAAAAATATAGAATATCCATATGTGGAACGTCGGGTATCTAAGCATCGAGCCCAATCAGCGTCGGAATAACCAAGAAGCTCGGTAGCAGATTTATTGAATGTTAAACCATAATCTAGCGTTCCCTTAACATAACGTATTATACGTTTTACCGCCTGAAAATGATCATCAGTGGGACGCTGTTGAAATTGACTAATGGTGTTAACAACATATGACAAATCAGGCCGAGTGATAGTCAGATATTGAAGAGCTCCGACTAGGGAGCGAAAAAGAGTGGGGTCAGAGAACACAAGCCCATCTGCGCCAAAAGAGGCATGATGAGCTAAGGGAGTGGATACGGGCTTTGAATCAAGTAAGTTGGCCCGAGTAAGAATATCTCTTGCATATTTGGACTGATTGAGAAAAAGACCATCAGTAGGATACGAGACTTCAAGCCCCAAAAAATAGCCTAAGCGGCCAAGATCTTTTATCTTGAATTCAGACCGAATCCGCTGAAGAAGAGAAGAGATAGCAGAAGGATCATTTCCTGTTAACACAATATCGTCAACATAAACGAGTAAATAGAGCATAACTGTGCCTTTACAAAAAACGAACAAAGACGTGTCCGAGGAACTACAAGAGAAACCAGTATGAACAAGAAACTGGAGAAATCGTTGATACCAGGCCAAGGGTGCCTGGCGAAGATCATAAAGAGCTTTTTTTAACTTACAGACATGATGAAGTCTAGTTGGGTCGATGAAACTAGGAGGCTGCTCCATATACACGGGTTTAGCAAGGTAGCTATTTAAAAAAGCATTTTTTACATCCAGTTGATGTAACGACCAAGAATGCATTGTGGCTAGAGCAAGAACGACACGCACAATGGAAGCTTTGACGATTGGACTAAAAGTATGTGTGAAGTCGAAACCAGGAAGTTGAGAAAATCCTTGAGCTACCAACCGTGCCTTGTGACGGTCCAAAGAGCCGTCTGCTAGAAGCTTTGTGCGAAAAACCCACTTTGATCCAACAATGTTGACACCTGGAGGCCGAGGAACGAGATCCCAAGTGTTATTCTGCTTAAGAGCAAGCATCTCCTCATTCATCGCATTAACCCAATGAGGGTATTTTAGTGCCGATTTGACACCTTTGGGTTCAGAAGCGACATTAAGAGCACAATAAAGTGGGTTTGACTCGACGAGAGCGAGATCAGCCGGATGCGTGGCTTAAAGATGCCCGATTGCGAACGAGTTTGCATTTGATGAGTTCGAACAGGTATGGGCGTCGGATCAGGCTGTGGAGACACGGTTTCAGGAGTGGGGGGTGGAGAATGAGGCGGCTCTTCAGAGTCAGCTGCAGCCGGTGACATTGGATCATGCTCAGGAGTAAGATTGGACATGATGTGTGATGGTATAGTATCAGGATGGCTGCAGACTACGCATGGAGAAGAGTTGCTGTCGAAAATGGGTGAATTATTATGTTGAACTGTAGTGGAGACTCGAGGAAGTGCGGCTGGATCAAGAAAACTAGTAAGATCAAGTTCAGTGTGTTGCCGGTGGAGCGAATTTTCTGCATAAGGGGAAAACTTCTCATCAAATCGAGCATGGCGGGTAATATAAAGACGCCCCGTTGAAGAATCATAGCATTTAAACCCTTTATGCAGAGAGCTATATCCCAGAAAAATGCACGGCAAACAACGTGGAGAGAACTTGTTGGGAGCATAATCACGAAGGCATGGAAAGACACGGCAACCAAAAACCCGAAAGCAGCCATATTCCGGGACTGAACCATACAACAATTCGAAAGGTGACTTGTTGCCAAGATAATAGATGGAACTCGATTGATAACAAACGCAGCACTACTAAAAGCTTCTACCCAAAAGGATAACGGAACATTCGAATGGAATAGCATGGCAAGACCTCTTTCAATGATGTGCCTGTGCTTACGTTCGGCACGCCCGTTTTGAGCAGGAGCATAGGGACATGACATTGTATGCCGAATACCACTATTAGAAATAAATTCTTTAATTTTATGTTGGTGAACTCGGTTCCGCCATCAGATTGAAACACTTTGATCTTGGCAGAGAATTGTGTCTCCACAAATTTTTGAAATTGCACAAAGATATCATAAAATTCACTTTTAGCACGCATTGGATAGAACCACATAAACCGTGAAAAATCATCGATAAACACAGCATAATATTTAAAACCAGAATTCGACAAAACAGGTGCCGGACCCCACAAGTCACAGTGTATTAAATCCAAAACATGCAAGCAACGTTTATCATTATTCAAATAAGGCAATCGAGTACTTTTGGCTTTCTGGCAAGAAGAACATAAATGCGGCGAAGGCAAAATAGAAGTAGTAGCTAAACAACCATTGTTTCGCAAAACAAAAATAACAGAATTATTGCTATGGCCAAGACGGGAATGCCACAGATCAAAAGAAGCAAGAGGAACACCATGCTTAGAGACAGCCAAAAGTGCAACATTGCTGGAAGTAAGGCGATATAAACCTCCATCACGGATGCCGCTGGCGAGTATTGTGCATGTTCGTCGATTCTGTATACGGAACTGTTTGTCCGTAAAAACAACATTAACAGGATATTCAAAAGTCAACTTGCTAACAGATAATAGACTCTTAGTGAGTGCAGGAACAACAAGCACATTATTAATGACAAATCGGAAGAAATAGATAACATGCCGGTGCGTGAAATATGAATAGGCGCACCATTTCCGACAACGACATTGTCTGAGCCAGAGTAAGAAGATGAGGCATCCAGTTGAGAAGCATCAGGTGTCATATGAGCAGATGCACCTGTGTCAAGAAACCAATCTGAGGGATTAGTATTAGCAATATGACAATTTGCAGAAAAAGCCTCTGCGAGGTGTGCTGCGTTGTTTCTGGAATTTCTATCATAAGAACGATCAAAATGATTAGGACAATCAAAACCGTCATGGTCCTCTTCTCGGCAAAAAAAACAATGAGGAACCCAATTCCGACGTCCACAAGAATGTTGTTGTCCACGACCTCTAGGATTGGAGTGGCCGCGGCCTCGTGAAGGTTGAAAACGACCACGTCCTCGATTGGCAACAAACGCAACAGGGGCTGGAGCAGATTCATCAAGACCTCTCTGGAAAAGTTCATGACTAGTGGCACGGGAAAGCAAATCGGAGAAGAAAGGAAGGGGCTCGATAGCCCTCTGTGCTGCAATAAAACTTGAGAAGGAGGGGCTGAGCCCCCGAAGAAACCAATGGGCTTTGTCGACCTCATCAATCGGTCGACCAATGGCAGATAATTGATCGCACAAACCCTTGAAAACATGACCGAATTCAGCAACAGATTTGGAACCACGTTTTGCATTCAGTAATTCATCTTTAATGCTTAACTCTCGTGCCTTAGAAGAATGACTATACGCATGAGAAAGAGAAACCCATACATCACGGGACGTGGAGCAGCCGACAGCCTGTGACATCGTCTCCTCAGTGAGAGTAGAGAGGAGAAAAACTCTCAAAAGTTGGTCGCGAGATTTCCATTTGATGTAATCATCGTTGGCGGAGGAAGAGCCATTCGCAGTAGTAATGGTTGCAGGTGGCGGTGATGAAGAGCCATCGACTAAATTGAGAAGGCCCTGACTTTCAAGCAATGGTAAAACTTGCGCATGCTATAGCAAATAGTTGGAGGAGGTTAGTTTGATGGTGATCATATGCACCATCGTAGAGAGGGAGAGAGTAGAATCTGAAGCAGCCATGGAGGAAAAAAAATGGCGGCGATGTGAAGAGGAGAGGCTAGGGTTGGAGATCAGGCTGATACCATGTGATAGGACGTAAAATCCTCAATCGAGGAGTGCATATATTTCCACACTAATAAATAGGTATAACATATCCTATAAACTAGGAAAGTAAATAAATACAATTATTTACAAAGATATTATTTGATTTCTAGTTTAACATAGAGGAACTCGACGACCCCTACCGGATTAATGAACTTGGGATACTGGAAAAGAAGATTTTCCAGGCCGGAATTGAGGATTGCTCTCTTGATGATTCCGCCATCAGTCAGTAAATCACGATCGACGTGTGGCTCCGTATATACAAACTCTCTGTAGCGGCTTCTAGGAGCAGGTTGCCATTTTGCATTAACCATTTTAAATTTATGTAAGAAAAAAATATTCAGTAGAGAGAGTTCTGTAAGTTGTAGAACTTGAAGAATTTGCAGAAATGGCAAAAACGATGTATATGAAGGTGATGAGTGAAATAGTTCTAATATATGCATAGATAATAAGTATGAAGAGTATTAAAAAGGTTAGTGGGGCGACGTGTCCTAGTGAGTGGCTAAGATCACATTCCGAAAAATGAGTGAGTGATTCTGATCGTGTATAGATCGTGCTTGACAGTTATTTGATCGTGCGGTTAGGGAAAATGTAATTCGAAACGTCCGACGGCCAAGATTAAAGTTTTTGGCGGTTCGGTAGCGCGAGTGAGAAGCACGCGCGAGTGGGTCTCGAGTCCTGTAATTGCAGCAGTCTTTGCATTAAATGCAAAGATATCACACGCAAACTATACTTGAGTGATATCTTGCTTTATAGATATATAGCATATAAGTAAATTAATGAGAGATTAATATCTAGAAAGATTCAAAATTTGGCTGATTGCCACGCTTCGGAATTTAGACGAGAGCATCTAGTTCGAAAAGTGTCTGAATCAGCACTTTAATATTTTTGGTAGGTCACGCACAGGGTTCTTGAAGATGCTTTGCGTTGACTCACTTACTTAAATTGAAAGACGTGAAAGGGAGACTTACCAGTCAGTTAAAATTATAAATGACTGATACCACGCTCTGACGATCCACGTACTCAAATGTTAAAGCTTCAGCTGAGGGACAGAACGTTCACGCTTTGAAAGTGTGAGAGCGTCTGTTCTCATCTAGGCGCTTTCTCTCGAAGAAGAAGTGCTTCCCCCTTAAACATAGCCTTGGACTATCTTTTAAAGAGAGTGTCAACTCTGTAGGGGAAGCGCTCCACTTATGTTGAGAGATGAAAATAATGTAAAGTCCTCTTACTAGGGTAGGTCTATCTCTTGAATTCGATAACATGAGATATGAGATTACAAAATCCACGAGGGACCCGGTTGGGGATGAGTGTCTTCATAGATTTTAATGGAATGATATGAGTTGTCTCATGCTTTACTAGGGATATACCGTTTGGACATGAGATTCACATCATTCATGAAAGATCTATGAATTCACTTCCTTACTATGGCAAGCTATCTCATATTTTCATGAAGCGAGATTCTCGAGAATAGACACTAACCTTTGTAAAGTTGGTGTTTCACATTACTCAAAATAAATGAGGCTTTCACAATCAGCAGTGGTGAAGATCTTCAGCACGCTTTCCACTTCTGGCTCCATCTCCACCATGAAACCTTGTGAAAAAATTGAGTGAGAATCATTCAAGCAACTCCATACAATACGTCCCAAAAATTACGTACGCATATGTTGAAGAGGATTATAAACTCAATGCTTTCATGTTTCTTCAGCAGAAAGGATTTAAAGAATTTGGGAGTGGAACTCAAGATTGTACCAAGCTCTAAAGCTTAAAAGCTGGACTCTCAAGAGATCCACAAGGTACCATTTATGCACCGCTCTGACAAGACGGAACAAGTTTTACGAATACGGTGGCACGAGTAACAATCTTAATCAAATTAATCCGAGATTAACTCATCAAGGAAGAGCACTCAACCGCGCTTTCACAACAACTGTGGAAGCGTGTAGAGGTCGATGCTCCTAAAGGGAACTTCATCCCTTCGGTTTTATTATCGTCCCTGATTAAGGGAGATAAAGTCTTCTCTTTCACACCACTTGCAAAGACCGGTTCCCCCTTAACCAGTTATCCCAACAATCTTTCCCATAAAGGAAAGTGTGAGAGTAGGTAGGGAACACACTTTGCCTTCTCCACCTTCTCCTCACCAGGGTCTAGCAACCCTAGTTTTAGGCACAATTTGTTGAAACGTACTTGAGGAAGCGACTTGGTGAGAATATCCGCTTTCTGATCCTCAGTTAGAATCTTTTCCACCTTAACATCTTGCTTCTCCACATGATCCCGAATAAAATGATGGCGAATTTCAATATACTTACATTTTGAATGAAGCACGGGATTGTGGGTGATGGAAATTGTGCTTGTGTTGTCACAATAAATTGGAACCTCTGAACATTCCACTTTATAATCCTTCAACTATTGCTTTAGCCAAAGGATTTGTGAACAACAGCTTCCCGCAGCCATGTATTCTGCTTCGGTGGTAGAGGTGGCAACACTAGTTTGTTTCTTTGAGAACCATGAAACCAACTTGTTGCCAATGAATTGACACGTCCCACTTATTGATTTCCTATCAACTTTGCATCCACCGAAATCGGAGTAGCCACTAAGCGTGAGATCTTCTTCTGCCGGATACCAAAGGCCTAAGTTGATGGTCCCTTTAAGGTATCGAAGAATGCGCTTAGCTCCCTCCAAATGGCTTTGCTTCGGATTGCTTTGAAATCTAGCACAGACGCCTACAGCAAAAGTGATGTCGGGTCGGCTAGCTGTAAGATATAGTAGAGATCCAATCAATATACGATAATCCGTAGCGTTGACTGACTTGCCATCCAAGTCTGGATCTATCTTGAAGTTTGTGTTCATTGGAATTTTGTGCTTTTGCAATTTTGAACACCAAACTTAGTGAGCATATCACGAGTATACTTGGCTTGATTGATGAAGATTCCACGACTCGTTTGCTTCACTTGCAATCCCAAAAAGCATGTCATTAGCCCCATCATCGACATCTTATACTTTCTCTTCATCAAGCCCGCAAATTTATCACTCAAGGTTTGATTTGGAGAACCAAAGATGATATCATCGACATAGATTTATACCCATAGCATGTCTTCACCGTCGTTGATCGTGAAGAGGGTTTAATCTACCTTCCCTTTTTGAAAGCCGCTTTCAACTAGGAAGTTTGAAAGAGTCTCGTACCTCGCTCTGGGTGCCTGCTTGAGGCCATACACTGCTTTGATGAGCCGGTACACTTGATCACTCTTTTCAAAGCCTAGGGGCTATTCGACGTACACTTCTTCCTTCAAATCTCCATTGAGGAAGACACTCTTCACATCCATTTGATACACTTTGAACTTCTTGGATGCGGCATATGCAAGAAACATCCTAATGGCTTCGAGATGAGCAACGGGAGTGAAGGTTTTATCAAAGTCGATGCCTTTCTCCTGGCAATATCCTTTCACGACCAAGCGAGCTTTGTTGCGAACGATGTTGCCAGTTTTCGTCGGTCTTATTCTTGAAGACCCATTTGGTACCGATGATGCTTTGATGAGAAGGTCAATCTACTAGGTACCAAACGTCATTCCTTGCAAACTCATTTAGCTCATCTTCCATGGTAGTTATCCACTTTGAATCATTTAGAGCGTCCTCCACCGATGAAGGCTCGGTGTTTGCTAGAAAGCAACTAAACAGGCAACTCTCACCATGAAATAAGGTACTTCTAGTCCTGACACCCTGGCTGGGGTCACCTAGAACACCTTCTTGGGTATGATACCTCAACCAAAGCTTCTTCTGGTTGAAAGCCTCCATATCATCCGCCTCGGAGCGTGGTGTGTGATCATCACCATTCCCTTGATCACAGACCATTGGACTGGATGGAGCTTCCTCACTGTTTGGAACCAATGAGGTCAGAGGATCAATTATTCTTGAGTTTGGTTCCCCCTTATCGAGAGAGAGCTTATTGAGATCCTGCTCCATTGCTTCAACTCCATCTTCAATTTCTTCTTCTACTGAAGCGTCCACCAAATTTACTTATTTCGAGACGAAGCGCGTGATTGGTCTGGAAGATGCTTCAGGAGTCTCCAATACGCTTTCAGATCCAGCGTTCATGCTTTCAGCATTTACCTGTACCTGCAGAGTCTTGAAAGCAACTTCATCAAAAACAACATGTGGTGTTTCTTCCACAACAAGAGTTTGACAATTGTATACGCGATAAGCTTTGCTAGTAGGAGAATATCCAAGAAATATTCTCGTATCATCTTTGCTGTCAAACGCTCTCAATTGCGTTTTACCGTTGTTGTGAATGAAACACTTGCAGCCAAAATATGTAAATGGGAGAGAGTAGGAGTTCTTCCTTTCCATAATTCATATGGGGTTTTGTCATGGCGTGTGTTGATTAGAGTGCGGTTCTGGATATAGCATGCTGTGAAAGTTGCTTCGCCCCAGAACCTTTTTGGTAGTTGGGCATCCGCGAGCATTGAACGTGCAACCTCTTTGATAGTTCTGTTTCAGCGCTCTGCAACGCTGTTTTGTTGTGGAGTGTGAGCTGCTGAAGTCTGATGTAGAATCCCATTCTCTGTGCTATACACTTCAATGAATTGATTGAGGAATTCTGTTCCTTTAACGGAGCGTATTTTTACCACATTCAATCTTTTTTCCACTGTCAACTGCTTTAGGAGCTTTGGAAGTTCCCGAAGCGTATCTTTCTTTTTGAGTAGAATTAGTACCCACGTGTAGCGTGAGAAATCATCCACAACTACAAGAGCATACTTTCTCCCACTCAAGGTGACTGGTGAAATAGGACCGAAGAGATCCATGTGCAGGAGCTCTAGAATTCGGGATGAACCATGTCCATCGACGCTTTGAAAGGACTTCTTGATCTGTTTGCCTTCTTGGCAGGCTTGGCACACAATATCCTTGTTGAAGACTTCATTAGGAATACCTCGAACAAGATTCTTTCGGGAGATCTTGTTCATTGTTTTGAAGTTCAAATGGTTGAGGCGACGATGCCATAACCACCCAATCTCCGAGGTGCTTCTAGCGATGAGGCAGGTTCTGACTTCGCAGCTGCTCCAGTTGGCTACATACACGTTTTGCTTTCGAATACCTGTAAGAACAACCTGCATAGACACTTTGTTCTTGACAACACATTGGTTAGAGATAAACTCTACCACGAACCCGTTATCACATAACTGAAAAATGGAAAGTAAATTATGTTTGAGGCCTTGGACATATGAGACATTAGGAAGTCTCATATTTCCAACGCAAAAAGTACCGTATCCGATGGTGATGCCTTTTGCATGATCACCGAAAATTACATCTGGACCCGGCTTTATGATAAACTCATCGAGGAAGGATTGTTCACCCGTCATGTGATGTGAACATCCGTTGTCTAGGTACCAAGCAGCTTATTCCTTCCTCTTGTCCGCATTTTTTTAGTTCGCCGCTTTGATCTAAGAGATCAACAATTTTTAGGTACCCAATTTGCATTAGGTTCCTTGATGTTAGTGGTTTTGGAAACTCGAGTTGGATTCACCGAGAGAGTGACTCCTTTTTTGAGATCCTGAACGAAACAAATATGGCTTTATTTAATAGGAAAACCCTGAGTGTAATCGTGTGTGTAATAGTGAAAGCGCTTACAGTTCCTCATTCTCTGAGAGCGTGAAGGAGTCATTTCACTTTAAGTAAAATGATCGATGAGATTTTGATCATGAAAGTTATGTGAAGCGTCGGGGATAAAGCGTACTTGAGTTCCTCCATGAGATGTGAAGTTATTCAAGTCAGATTTACGCTTTTGTTGACGCTTCGGAATTGTCGAAGACTGGACACGCTTTGAATTACGTTTAGAGCGTTTAGGCTTTCCAGTCTTTGACTTTCTCAAAGCGTCAGGTTGAACCTTCGAAGGCGCTTTGGAAGCTTGCCTTGAAGTTTCAGCCACAAACCCGACTAACTATTTTCCTTTGCTAGTAGCGTGTTGATCAGCTTTGGAGCTTTTCATCAACGCTTCGGTACTAGCATCGGATGAAGCTGTGAAGGTAGAACCAAAGCCAATTCCTTTCAAACTTTTTGAGGGTTTGAAAGAAATTTCAATTGTTTCAATAGCTACAGAGGCGTTATTGAGACGATCGAGAGTGGCTTTGCATTCCTTAGAAGTGGATATGGTACGTTGGTGACGTTCAAGAAGGTCATCGAACTTAGCCGTCAACTCAAATATGTCATTTTCTTTGGACTCGAGTGTATTCGCTAGTCTGTCGTTCTCTTTTCTGAACTGAATGAAAACTTCCTGCAAGGATTCGTGATTCTTGAGCAACTCTAAATAGTCATCAAAGAGATCACTTTCCAAGCTGAAAGCCTCATCCTCACCGTCACCATATTCACTTCCTAGTGATAATGGAAGAGTATTAGGTTCAGGAATATTTACCTCCTTCATTTCAGCTTCTATTGCCATGCAACCATAATCATATTCATCATCAGTGAACTGATCTTCATCATGGTCGATGGACTTTTTGGATTCGACGGGAGCGTCGGCTACTAGAGCATGACGACTATCTTCATAATGAGTTTTGACCTCGTCCTCTTTTGTTGAGAGCTTCGGGCACTCGCTTCGATAGTGACCCATTTTGTGGCATGCGAAGCATTCGATATGAGCCTTATCTCTAGGGATGGTTGTGGCTCTCTCATCCCTCTTTCCATCTCGTGGGTGAAGCGCGAGCCTTGGCCTTGAGCTTTATAGAACCTTTTATATTTGGCCGCTCTAGCATTGTAGTTGTTGAACCCTCTAACGAGATAGAGGGCATACTCCTCCACCTCCTCCCTTGACATCTCAATAACATCGTTGTTAGAGACATCGGCTTCAGTGGTAGTGGTCTCTGAAGCGGTTTTGAAAGCCAGATTCTTTGGTTTTGTCGGAAGCTCCTCCTCATTCTCACGAAGCGCCTTTTTGGCTAGGTCGAACTCAATTGCCTTAAATTAGGAGAACATCATTTCTGGAGACATCGTCCCTAGTTCCTTTTGTGAAAGGAAGAGTTCCTTCATGGTCTGCCACATTCCATACAGAGCTCGAACCATCTTTTGATTGATCTCTTTGAAGGTGAGATCTCTACCTAGGGATGAAGCCACCGTAGTGGTGATCCCTAACACCCGAGTCTCGAAAGACTCCATGCTCTCATTGGGTTTCATCGTGAGAGCTTCAAACTCCTGCATTAGTACAGAGAGCCTGTTTTCCTTGATTTTTTCTGTACCCTGTGAGATTAGGGCAAGAGTTTCCCACATCTCCTTCGCCATTTTGCATTTCATGATTCTTGGAAGATAAGCGTCAGAGATGGTTGATTGGATCACGTTGCGCGCCACACGATCTAGATTATCAGCTGTGAAGTCGTTGGCCGTAAATTCCTCTTTTGGCTTCACGACATAGACATCGGTGGAAGCGCTTTCTTCCTCGTCAACTGGGTTGCCGTCTTGGTCGACGGGTTTTTCCTTTTCACGGTTCCTCAATAGACATTTCATGATTATGATGGGTCCTTTCTCGATCACTTCATGCATGCGGTCATGAAGTGAAGCGAGATGGGACTCCACATAGAAGCTCCACATGGTGTAGCCCTCGATCGAGAACTGAGGAAGTTGTGCTGAGGATGACATCTTGAAAAAGAGATTAGAAAAATGCAATATGCAGTGAGTGTGGTTTTAATGCAAGTTAGGAAAGATCGGTTCAGGTAGACCTACTATAGCGCTTTCGCGCTACCAGTATTCAGAAACAGAGGTCAGTTAGAACACCTGCTCTGATACCACTTGTTGGTCCCGAAATGCGCTAACACACGTAGAGGGGGGTGAATACGTGTGTAGAGAAGTGTTTAACTTCTCTTGCGATTTTCAGCCTTTTAGATGAGTAGACGCTTTGAAGCTAAGTGAAGCGTTCAAAGCCTCTCACTCGTGTGATACTGTGCGGAATGTGGTGAGTCTTTAAAGCTTTTCTTGCAAATTAAAACCTTGTTAATATTAAAGAGGTGAGTGTGTGTATGCGAATAATCAAAGCAATAAACAACTTAAAATAAAGAAACAAACAATTTATAGTGGTTTGGAGCACCTCTCCTACGTCCACTCTATCCACGACGGGATGAATACCTTCACTCGATACTCCTTGTTTTATACTTCCAAGGGGAAGTGATTCAAGGCAAATAATAAACTTGCACTTGAATCCTCAAAGATTTTACTGGCTCTGGAGAAACCTTACAACAACACATTCTTTCACAAAAAACTCGGCAACCTTACAACTCAATCTATTCACTCTAGACTTGGGTTTTGGGGTTTTGGATTTTCGTAAGTATGAGAATCCTTTACAATGAAATCACAAGTAAGGGATAAGAATTCTCAAGAGTGCAAGCTATGGATATAAGAGATTGAACATAGAAAGTGAGGTTGTTGCAATACTTAAGAATCGAGTTCTTAAGGACACACTAAAGTGAAGCGCTTTGAAAGAACTAAGTACTTGAAGGAAATTTGCTTGAGTTCTTGCAAAAGTGAATGCTTGAATCGTTTGTACGTGCGTTAGTTTTAGTGTGTGTGCAACTCCTTCTATTTATAGTAAGAAACCCTACTTCCCGTTGAGAGAGAAGATGTTGCGTGTTCCTTAATTTTTGGATAATTCGGCGTGTCAGCCTGCAAGAATCAGGAAGGGATGTCTGTCTTTACCTAACTTTGACTTCTTGGACTGTAGCCGTTTCCGTTGTGCAATAGTGTGATGATATGTAGGCTTCATTCTATGAGATGTCAGACATCCGAGAGTTTGAAATTCAAACTTGGATTCTGCGAGTCACAACTTGTCACACTTGCACTGATTGACGCTTTGATTACAGCTCTATATCAGAGACGCTTTTTGGGTGAGCTGACTTGAGAGCGCTTCGCTTCCACTGATCAGAAGCTCGCTCTTAGCATCTTTATCTGAAGCGTCTCCAAGACGCTTTGTCAAAGCTTCACTGCTGACGCTTTCACTGCTGGAGCCGCTTTGCTTCATGACGCTTCGCGAACTCTAACTGCTTCATCTTTAGCGCTTCTAGACTAAAAGAAAAGCTTCCTAACATGTAAGCTTATCTAAGAGAAACTTGTCTAGTTCATCAAAAATAATAAGGGAAATATTCTAAAGAGGGTTTTGGAATCGAATCAAAATAATTTGCTTATTACTTGATTCAAGTTTCCCCTTAACATAATATCCCAACGGGCATATCCTATCAATAACTATAATTTATTATATTTAATTTCAACTATTTCACACCTATTATTTATAAAATCTCACCAATAAATAATTAATATAAAAAAGATACACATTACACTTTTGAAAGAGCTCACTTGGAGAAGTTATCCAGTTCGAATACTATGACAATAATTTTAATTTGTTGAAGGATCTTCTCTCCACACAGCATGATTATAGGACATCGGGCATTTCGTAATTGCCTCCTCAATTAATTTCCTTATTGTAACTTGACATTTTTTTTTAATTTCTTCAACAAATTAAACAATGTGCTTGCTTCTGATTAATTTATTTATTTTTGTTCCGATTAAAAATAAAAAACAACTAGTAAAATAGATACTTTAAAATAACAAAATAAAAAAATAGCCACTATAATAAAAAAATATAAAAATTAGCCACTTTTAACAAGTACGCTTAATAAAATTAATTCTCTCTTCCTTCCCAAAACTCACTCACCCACCAGAACACACATTCATGCTCACACCCAGCACACACATTCACGTACGCACACACCCAGCACACACATTCACGCACAGATCGGTTCACCTCCGTCTCCGTCATCGCCTCGCCGCCGCTCCACAGATTCGAAGCCCTAAGCGCCGGCGACGCCAGGGGGCTGCCGATGTTGAAGCTGCGGCAGTTGCTGATTCTCAATCTCCCAACCTCCGATTCCAAATCCTCTCTGCTTTCCTCCTTGGTCGTGAACAGGACTCGTGGCGGACCGCACAGATTGTGCATTCGCATCAGCTCCGATTGGATTCCTTCCTCGCCGTAACCCTTCGCCGCCGCATCCGATTTGCTCGTCCCCATCTCCAAATCCTCCCGCTCGAACTGGCTCCTCATCGAGTTCGTGAGCTCCCGGATGCTGCCGCAGGCGGCGGAATCGGCGTTCTTCCAGCACAGCGGGAAAGAGAATTTCTCGAGGTTCTTGATTTTGGCGTTTCTGGAATATACAGTCCTCTTCTTCTTCCAACATAGCAGATAGCAAAGCTCCACAACGAGCCCCATCATAATTAATCCGAAAATAAAACTAAAACCGATGCCCAATCCACTGAAAGATCCCATCCTTTTGAAAAAGAAATTCAAAAGCAAGGAAGCGAGATTCTTCTGTGAGCAAGAATTCCTGAATTTAGGCATTTTTTTTATAGCAATTCACGAATTCATTCAATTCGTGAATTCAGACATTTCTTGCGAGCAATTCATGAATTGAACTAAAAATTCGTAAATTCGGCAAAGGACGGGGGTATTATGGTAAGAGTAACTATTTTTTATTTTTTTTTATCAAAGTGACTATTATTTATTTTTACTATCTCAAAATGATTATTTTTACCTATTTCCCTTAAAGATAAAATAAAAACGAATATTGTGTTTTGTGAATCCAGTTTATGAACTATCGTTCTAACAATCTTTGATCATCATATAGTTTGGTGTAATACCTTAACTTTAACCACTAAAAAGATTTTTTTTTTTTTTTTTCTTCTATTAGTATTACCCAACAACCAAACAGATCGGAAATATATAATACCAAAATGGCATAAGCATAATATACCAAAAAACAATATTAATTAACAGAACGCTCTCATACCCACGGTGAGCACATTTAATATGCTCACCGCACTTAATGTGTTCACCGCTTATGTGGCGGTGTCACGTCGTTAATCATTTCCATTTGGGGATTAGTTTTTTTGGGTAGGGTTTAATTTATTTTGGTAGGGTTTAGTTTTTATGGTATATATATTTTAATTAATTTCTTTATTTAAAATATTGTCACGTCATCCCTGGGCATATTAAGTATGCCCACAGTGAGCATTGGAGCATTACTCTATTAATTAGTGCTAGCAAAAAGCCAAAAACATGCAATACGATCCAAAGTTATAATAAGAAAATTATAATAATTTGGATTAATGATGAACGGACGATTTAAGAAAATTATATCTCTTGACCTACTTTTATATTTCTATGATTAAATGACGGCTAGATGTTTAAATCGAATATAATTTATTTATTTTTTAATATATATATATATATATATATATATATATATGTTCTACTTATTTGCAATCCAATAAGAAAAAGATACATTTTGCAAAAGAATCACACCCAACCCAACCTCGACTCACTGAATCCATTGCTCTAATCCTGCAGTTTTTCGATGTTCGAGATTCATTTGCATTATTTTAATACGATTGTTTGGACTCTTAACTTTCCCAATCGAGTTACATATATTTTTATGTCAGTTATCTATATCGATGTTTTAGAGAATTAGTAGAATAACTCATATAAAAAGAGTTTAAAAAATATTTAAAAAAACTTGACATTCAAAATGTGTATAACTACCTGCGAAATGCTACATTTTATTGACCTATATATTTTTTCTAATTAGTGGATTGATATTCAAAATATATTCAACGACCCGAAAAATATTATCACTCTTGAGCTATTTTATTATAGCGAACAACAAGTGGATTATCATTTGAAATCTCTATTTCACCTACTTTTCTATTATAATGACCAATGGATGACTCATATTCAAGACGAATACAACTACTCAAGAAATGATATATGTTCTTAACCTAATGAACTTTTGTCTCCTGCAATAGACACCAACAATAGGCAAATCGACAATCGAAATGAGTACAACAACCCGAAAAACACTCTTAATGTATTTTCAAATATTTCGAACAACGGCGACTGACATTTAGAAATATTATCTCTCTGATCTATTTTTGTATTTCAATAATTAACGAGCAATATGACATTTAAATGGAGTACAATTTTTCAAGAATTTTAATCTTTCTTGATCATTTTTCACTACTACAACAACTTGAACAACGGGTTGTTAAACATATAAAATAAATAAATAAAAATTAAGATTGTTACCCTTTATTCACCTATTTTTTATAAACTTAACTTTATTCACCTATTTTTATAAACTCCAGAATGGCGGGCACGGGATCCTAGTTTTGCTTTAAATCTCTCTTTCTTGAGCATGAGTACTAATAAGTAATACTCCAATAGATGTAAATCAATAACTTCGTGAAGTCTTCCTATATGGCTTCAATTAAGCAAATTTTCAAAATTTCTACTTATAATAAGAAATTAAAAAAAAAAAGAATAATGCAGCACATACACCAAGAGGTTAAATTAAATACGAAATACTACCACTTTCAATATCTAGACATCATCCTCCTCTCTGTAATTCACAGATATGAACCCTTGCAACGATTCTGTCCATTTTATTTCACACACACACACACACAGACAAAAAAAATCAATCAATCAATCCTGATCCATAAAGAGAAATAGTCATTCTGGACATGATAACATAATAAACTGAATATTCTCAAAAAATATAATAATAATAATAATAATAATAATAATAATAATAATAATAATAATAATAATAAAATGAAGCTTGTATTTGTCTAAAGCAGCAGAGGCGAAACAGCAGCATCTTCAACCTTCAAATATTTTATGGGAAAATGCAGGTAAATTTAAAGCAGCATCAGCCGTCCCTTTGTCTTCATCAATTATCTCTGGACTGTAAAGCACATTGCCCTGCATCATTTGTCCACAATTAACAACGTAAACCTTTACGTGGGAGAAAAATACAAAAATATTAAGTCGTTGCAAGGCAACTGTGACAGACATGATGCTTTTCAATGGATCCGGTGAATGTAAACACAAAAATACTGGCATTCAGTCTTTCAGATATAGAACCATATGGATACAAAATATATTCAAAATGCACCTGCTTAAGATATTAATCGACACCACGCCATTTCTTCAAATGAAGCATTGTAAAAGGTAAGATTATCCCAGTTCACAAATAATTTTCTAGAAGACGACTCGAGTAGAATATCAATTATAATAGTTTTTTCTCTTACCACATTGCATGATCTCCGTAGGTAGCCAACGAGCAGCAACTGCATCCTATGATCATAATTTTCAAGATGACTTCCATTAACCAGACATGGTTGCTGAATCAAAAGAAATCACAGGGAAAAGATGCTGAAGGTAAGCCATTGAACAAAACCGAAATATGAAAAACAACATAAGAACCTTGCTAAATATGAAAAGTGGTTTGAAATGCATGAACCACAAAGATCAACTTGAAAAACTGAATGTTTTGAGTTACGAGCAGAGCAACAAAAAGAAAAGTCTACATCTCAAAATAATTTGGAGCATATCTTCAACTTAATCTTGACTACGATCAGATGAAAAACATCCTAGCTCATATTTGGATGTATTGGGACTGAATGAAATATCATTGCTGGCTTCTCAATCTAAACGTGTAAAAGTATGAGAAGGAACATATTCATAGTGAAGCTCTTTCAAAATATCTATATGCACGTATTCCAAACACTTGGTTAAAAGCATGACAAAAGATACTCACGATTATTCTCTCAGAACCACAACAACTAAGCTTCCAACCAATGCTGATTACAGCCTTCAAGATTTGCCCATCGATTTTGGCCCAGCCAATATATAGTCCCCATATTTGACTCGAAAGGTCAGACAATCCATTATCTGGATCACCATTCACTTTTTTTCAAATGTTTATTCCATAAGAGAACATATCGGATATAAATGAATCAAAACACAGCAAGTTAGAGAGAAAAGTTGCAAATAATAAACCACATGTGTGCAAATAGTTAACCTGCATATGCCTGGAAAAACCCATTGCTAAGGAGACCTGTGAGAAGAATAGGTTCAATAGGCAAAGCATTACCAACCCCTGCCATCATCAATTCAGAAAATGAGCATCTAATTTAGCAAGGAATGAAAACAGACGATAAGGGTTTGATTAAAGCATGAGATGGTACAATCATCGAATTGGGGAAGACCCCATTGTTCTGGTTGAAACTCTAGGAGTGAGTGCAGTATTGAATCAGCAATGGAATATGAATCAAATTCATTTTGGAGTGATGGTACTGCTACAACATTCATTTTAGCAGCCTTTCCAGCTTTGACACCGACACTGTTGAAGACAGACAGTATGCAGGAAAAATTATGGCTTCTACTAGAGAAAAAAGTAAGTTGCAGTAAAGTCGACTTTTGCAGGACTATAAGAGTTGCAATTCTGTAATTTGATAACAGGTAAGGTATGTTTGATAAAGGCCAATCTTCATGTTATGTTATGATGCAATGGTAAACTTACATGGAGTCTTCGAACACAAGACAACATGAAGAATCCACTCCCATTCCCTTTGCAGCTTCTAGAAATCTGTGCACCAGTAATGTTTAATATATATTCAGGCACATATATCCCCATTGTCGATACAAGATACAGAACCACATTTAACGTAAAACAAGGCTATAATCAGGAATGGTACTTGCAAAAGATTCGACAGAATTTACTTTCAGTGGAAGCTAATTCCATCGCTTCATTGAAAATGAATGATTGGACAAATAAGTCCAATCAAAAAAAAAAAAGGAGCTAGATAGATAGAGAAAGAGAAAGAGGGATTTAAGCATGATGAAAAGCATACACAACCATTACATTTATATATATATAAGAAAGGAGCAGAAATCATAGTCAACTGAACATTGATCAAAGAAAAGTCGAAATCATTTCATAAATAAAAGAAAATCTGTCTTACAAGTCTGGAGCGGGCTTCCCTAATTTCACTTGGTCACTTCCAAGAATCACACTGAATTTATCCTTCCAACCTATAAGTTAAAAAGGATATTTATGGAAAAAGTGTTAGATATCTGTATTCTGAATCGGGCAAGTGGTAAAATTGCGCTGTGAAAGTTAGAGCACTCCAACGACCACAATTGAGCTGTATCTATCTCTATGTAAAATGTAATAGAATGAAGAATGATTTGGAAGAAACAATAGGAGAAGGCAAAGAAACCCTTACCATCTTGTTGAGATATTTTTCCCTCGATATTCTTCCTCAAAGAATTTGAAGCGAGTGCAAATGGCACCCTATGTTTGTGAAGATGTCTCATCAGACGATTGGCACCCGGGAGAGGTTTGGCTAGTAGCCATCTACATGGAACAGATCACAACATAAAATGAGCTTCTCCCATACATTTTCAACTGATCTAGAAAAAACAAAACTTATAGCCTTATACCTATTCAACAGCTTCTCCCATAAATTTTCAACTGATAAAATTCCACACCAACAATGGGGAAAGACAAGAACAAGCTAAGTTCACATTATCCAATCACACACAAACAACCTTATAAAGTACAAACACATTGCTCAAAGCACATCAAGCAATAGTATGTCTTAAAAAAAAGGATTTTTCATTTCTCAGAGATAAAAAATAGAAGAAGAAAACTAACGTTCCCTGGTACATAGGCAAGATTTCCTGGACATATTCCTCGGGGGTCAACGGAAGATCATAATCCTTCAAAATAGTAAGTGTTGATTCTTTGAAAGTCATGCCCATCCTCTTCTTCTCCTTCTCATTGTCCTGCACCGCACCCTCCCATATTTCGCCAAGAAATTCTTCAATATATTCTTCGTAACCTCCTCTAATATAATAACCCCAATTAACTTAGTCCGTCAAAATACATACAGCTGAAACATTTAAAACACTAGAGAAACAATCATCTTCATACCTGTGTTCAAAAGGGTGCCGTCCAAATCGAATATGACGGCGGATATGTGAGGATTGGAGGCGGAGCTCTCCACCATTGAACCCATACTTAATGAATTGGCTTTGCGCGGATTGCATGAGAGAGAGAAGCGTTGTGATTGATATAGAGGAGGAGGAATAGGTTCTGGTTGCAATAGCGGTTTATGGAAGGAAGAAGAAAGCAAGATTTTTGTTAGGCGTTAGAATTGTATTCCAAGTGAATAACGAATTCTCGAGGGAGAATTGTTCGAGGCATATGCTACAATTCCAATTCTTCCCTCCAAACCTTGAAGCTAGTCAACTTGCCTTTGATACAAGTCTAGACCTGCCCACGGGCCGAGCCCGCCGGTTTCGGGCCCGGCCCGGCGGGCCACGGGCCTCGGACTGCATGAACCTAGCCCGGCCCTAGACTTGTGCCGCGGTTTAGGGCTCGGCCCTAGGCCCGCCGGTTTAGGGCCGGGCCAAAACCGTAGGGCCTAGGGCCGGCCGGCGGTTCACAGCAAATGGGAAATGATAATTTTTTATGAATAGAAAATGATAATTTTTTATGTTTTGATATTGTTTTGTTTTATTTTAAAAAATTTAAATAACTCATTAAATTGTTGAAAATGAATAAATAAGAACTTTTACATTTTGATGCAGCGTGAATGCTTGACAGGAAGAAAAACTCGTAAAACGCGAGAGAGATAAATCTCAGATTCAATAATATTCAAAACTGCCGTCCATCATCGTCTAACAATGCTTAAATACGAAACCCTAATCACCGAAAAACAAGAAATAACAAAAGGACCCTAAATAAAAATCCAAAAAATACGAAATAACCCGAAAAACTATAAAATTGCAGTTTTGACCCTCTAAAAGATGGAATTTGCCCAAAATCCGTCACAGCTCATGGCGGTCATGAGTTTTGCTCAGAACGTCGTTTCCACCCGAAAAACACTAGGATTTCTCCCGAATTGAATAAGGGACATGTTTTGCCCGTTGGGCCCGGCCCGGCGGTCCTAACTGCTAGAAGGGCCTGACGGTTCAAGCCTAAGCCCGGCGGGCCGGCCCGTCGGTTAACCGACGGGTTTTCGGTTCAACATGCCTCGACCCGAGCCCGGCCCTTAGTCTTCAGTCCCGGTTACGGTTCGGGCCCGTTGACCGGCGGGCTAGGGCTAAGCCCGTTGACTTAGGGCCGGGCTAGGGCTAAGCCCGACGGGCCTAAAAGCCCAGGCAGGTCTAGATACAACTAGTATTGCTCCCGTGCGTTGCACGGGTTGATATAATAATAATATAATAATAATAATAATAATAATAATAATAATAATAATAATAATAATAATAATTAATCCATTTCAAGTGTGATTTATCTTTCATTTGTGGTTTGTAAGTTATTGCACAGGGATGAGCGTTTACCCCGTAAGCACCGAAGATAGCGGTTGCGGGTTCCCACGATATAAAAAAATTAAAAAATAAATAACAATTGAAATGATGAATAACATTATAATATACATTAGGACTATAAAATAACTAGTTTGTATCCCGTCAAAATTCGACGGGGTATCATTTTATTGTATATTTATTAAAATAGTAGTATTATGATAATTTGTTAAAACGATTCTCATTTTATTTCTAATTTATTGTAAAGTGTGTTAAATTGAAAATATACACTTTTGTTACAAAAATTTTACAATTATAACTATCGATACATACAAAAAGAATTCTAAAAATTTATTGGCTAATGAACCACCTCAAAACCAATTTTGTGTTTAATATATATTCTCAGGTGGTTTAAAATCAAAATATACATTTTGTTACAAACATTTGACAATTATAGCTATCGTTACATACTAAAAGAATTTTAAAAATATATTGGCCAATAGGCCACCTCAAAATCGAATTTGAATCGCCCGTGGCTATGCACACTAGATGCCGATTTAGGCAAAAAAGTATTGGTCGATGGGCCGCCTCAAAATTGGATATAGTCGCCCGTGGCTAGACGCACCTGCTGCATCCGCTGATTTAAGGGTCTAACAAACCTCCCCCACCAAAACTCGAAGACGTCCTCGTCATGTGGGATAACCCTTTTGTCTTCGATCCATTTTCAGCAACAACTCGCTCACCACAAGCGAGTTCTCCCGGCACACCACGTCCGTTGCTTGACGCAGCTCCCGCCAAGACATTTTCATACGTGAGCACACCACGGCTCACACTTGGCTGTTTCATCGCCATGTCCTTCCCAGGCTCCACACGGTCCACTCTCGGCATGTCTTGACCCTCATCTAACATTTACATACCCGAAATATACTGTATCGTGTTGACCCGAGCCTCCTCATCCACTGATTCAGCGGCCACATCCATTCAACTTCTCCCCACGTTAGCCTTCTGCTTCGGACAGTCCCGTATCTGGTGGTCTTCATCACATATGAAGCAACCGCAAAGCTTGTCCCAGCTCGCGAAGCATGACTCGTGGGTCGTTAAAAGCCTTCTTGTTCCAACATTTCCCCTTATCCTTAGTACATCCTGCATCCCCATGTTCGGGCTCAGAAGAGTCACCTGCCTTCAAGTCCACCAACTCCTCGGCAGCGGCTAGCGCGGACGGCAGATCCTTGACACCTGTAAGCACCTCATCTCAGTTTGGGCCAATGTTGCAATACATAAGAGCATTTTAAAATCCTTTTGGCCAACGGACCACCTCAAAATCGAAATAGTATTGGAGCCAAAAAAAAAATCAAAAGCTTCTTGGCCAACGGACCACCTCAATAGCGAAATAATGTTAGGGCAAAAATATTTTTTACTAAAAATCAGTCTAGCCTGATCAACCCGAACTGAAAAATAGTATTATGATAATTTGTTAGAGAATATGTTTTACAAAGTTGCATTAAATTTTATTAGAAAAATAGTTTAATGTGGTGTACTCCATTATCGAGTAGTTGTACTCTATTTATACGTATTAATAAAAAAAATCAAATCATTGAAGGAAATCTCCATTATGAAATTTTTCATGGCCAATGGGCCACCTCAAAATCAATATAGTATTAGGGCCAAAATATTTTAACAAAAAAAAAAACATCTGAATTGAAAATTGCTCACGAAGCTAATTTTTATGTCTAATTATTGTCAATTATTTTAAATTAAAAAAAAAATTGTTACAAAAAATCGACAATTAAAACTATCTATACATACTAAAAGAATTTAGAAAATTTATTGGCCAATGGGCCTACCTCAAAATTGATTTTGTGTTTAATAATTAAAAATATATTTTTCGTTACAAAAATTTATCAATTGTTGTTATCGATACAAACTAAAAGAATATCAAAATATTTTGGGCGGGCCACCTCAAAATTAAAATGGTGTTAGATAGCCCGAATCAAATATTTTACTTTTTTTTCTTTCCTTTCTGTTTTTTTTTTTTCCTATTTTGGGAAGAGTAGCAAAAACACCCTCAACATTGAAACATTTTTTTTGGTCATGGTTCAATCGGTTGAACCATTTAATAAATAAATTAATAAAAATATTTATTGTATATTTATAAATATCAAAAATTTCATGATTTATATAGTATAAGTTCATAAAAATTTAAGAAACACATGTTAAAATCAATAAAATAAAATAAAACATATTCATATTATATATATTTATACTCAAAACATATATTTATAATTTTATAAAATGAACATAATGTAGTTGATAATGATTCAAAGCTGGTTGAACAATACATGTATATATTGTAAGCCTTAAATAAGTATTATTTAGTGATGTGGTGTAGTGGTACAAAACATAGCCTATTATGTGGGAGATCATGAGTTCGAATCATTCAATTCTCATAATTAAATTTTTAAATTTTATGTATAATATAAATAGATTATAATAATAATTATAATTAATATATTAATATATATATATATATATATAAATATAAATAATTAATATGTATAAATATATATGGATGGTAATAAGAGATTGATGAAATCTTAATTATGCGAATTTATTATATTAAATAATGATTTAATATGTATAAAAATTCAGAATTTAGATAAATAGGGAACGGAGGCCGTAGGAGGCGCCACGTAAGCGCTTGGATCGCTCTCGTGCTCCGAATCCGCATCGGACATATAATATATTGATATTTTTTGTTATCAGACAAACAACACACACACTCACACACACACACACCCAAAGTGTCTCGAACCCCCGACTATAAAATAATATTATATTTAGATAACCAAATAATTCATATCTTAAAAATATTAAACCCTCATGTTTAAAAAAAATTAAACTCTATCAACATGATATTGACACATTCACAATGGACATATTAAATGTCTATAGTGCACATCGATCGAATGAAGCATTTCATGGTAATATAATATTAAAAAAAAAAAACCCAATATAATAGCTCTTCAGGCTATGCCTCATGAATGATTAATTAGAGTAAAACAGTAGTATTAAATTAATTCCATTTATACGCGATGTTAATGTATTTGAAGCAATAACCATATTTTATAAATTATCCAATTATTTATTAATTGATTAATTCTTTTCGTGAGACTGAACCTCTATCTTTTGAGTTAGAGGACAAAGTTTCATATAAAATTCAATAAATCCATTTACAAAATTTGTTGGATAATAACTAAAAGTCTGTTGGATAATTGCTAAAACCTTTTGGCATAATAATGATGCTTTAGGCGGGAATGTGGCATTACTGTAATTTTTTACAACTAATTTATTTTTATGTATTGTAATAGATCCCTCCTCTGGACACAAATAGTATATTGAAACGTTATCTATTTATTAATCTTTTCTATTTTGATATAAGTTTCACATACACTTTAACACTTTAATACTATTAAAAATATTAGATTAACTCATAATTATTCTATTTTAACACTTTAATTTATAAACATATCAAGATGATATTAGAATATAAAACAACAAAAATTGAAAAATGTAATGCCTAAGTAAAAAAACGATAAAGATACTCACGAATGTGACGACATGCAGAATTAGCATATTATATATATATATATATATATATATATATATATATATATATATATAGATAGGGGATAGATCAAGTGAAAACTAAATGACAAAAACTTATGTTAGCCGGAGGCACCGTGCGGCCGGGCCCAAAGTGTCAATCTTTATATAGAAAAGTGTCAATCTATATGAATAAAAGTGTCAATCTTTAACATAATTATTTTACGAATAAAATGACAATTTTTAAAAGTGTCAATCTTTATGCAGAAAAGTGTCAATCTATATGAATAAAAGTGTCATTGTTTTAGCCCGGCCGCAAGGTGCCTCCGGCTGACCCAAGTGTGTCCCCAAACTAAATATATGGTGAAACCTATAAACTTTTTTAGACCATTGATTAATCTCTATCTATGGTTAGGATTAATGCAGTATCTTCAATATTTTATGTATATTGATGAATTTAAGTAGGGTAATTAAGTCATTTATATTATTTTGTAACTGCTATTTTCCTTGTTTCAAGGGATACGATACCACGTGATTACTTCTTTATTAATACTATCAGTTTTTAATTTCTATATTCACGTAATCACGCGAAGTAACATAAATGAGCACAAACTCTCTTATAATTTGTCTCCATTATACGTGTATATTGTAAAACAAAATTCATCAATTTTGGTTTGAGTGGATGATAATAAACATCACATATTCTTAGAGTAAAAAAAATGTATAATAATATACTATTAAATGCATAACAATATTATAAAAATGCATCACATAACATAAAACATATATTAAAATATTAGTTTTTTTTAATAGTTTAGGTTTCCTCTTATAAATATGCATAACCCCTACTTGGAAAAAAAAAAGGTGTAGAAGATAAAAAAAAATAAAAAAAATAAAATAAAATAAAATAAAATATGATTCTAAAAAACTAAACCCTACATGGGTAATCTAAACCCTAAATCCTAATTGTATATCTAAACCCTTGCACCTAATCGAGAAAAAGAATTCTTAGTCGGAAATTTAATATCTAACCCGTAGTTAAAAAAATATTATATTATTAATTTTAAACCCTAAACCATGAATTCTAAACCCTATTTGGGAAAACACTGTGAAAAGTAAACCCTGTCGGGAATACAAATAGTAGCCGAAAATACCAACCCTTAATAAAAAAAATATTGCATTTATTACCATTTGTTATGCATATTTCAGTTTAGTTGTTGTATATATATTTTAGTATAAGTTATTGCATAATTATTTATTCAAAATATGCATAACCCACTTAAAGAAAATAAAGCGTAGACGATAAAAACTTATACAAAACATATATGCAAAAACTTAAACTGAAACATGCATAACAAATGACAATAAATGCAATAATTTTTTTTACTAGGAGTTTGGTTTTTCCGGCTACTGTTTAGATTTCTGACAAATGTTTACTTTTCACAGTCTAGAATTTAGGGTTTATGGTGTGAAATTAATAATATAATTTTAAAAATTTAGCTACGAGTTAGAGATAGAATTTCCGATTAGGAATTATTTTTCCCGATTAGGTTTAAGGGTTCAGATACAATTAATTAGGGTTTAGAGTTTAGCTTTCCCATGTATGGTTTAGTTTTCTACAATTAGGGTATAAGTTTTTGTCGTGTAAGCTTTATTTTCTCTAACTATGGGTTATGCATATTATGAATAAATAATTATGCAATAACTTATTCTAAATTATGCAACAACTTAAACTGATATATGAATAACAAATGACAATAAATGCAATAATTTTTTTTACTAAGGGTTCGATTTTTTCGGCTAATGTTTAGATTCCCGACAAGGGTTTACTTTTCACAGCCTAGGATTTAAGGTTTAGTGTTTAAACTAGTAATAAAATTTAAAAAAATTCTACGAGTTAGATATTAAATTTCCGACTAGGAATTATTTTTCTTGATTAATTTTAAGAGTTCAGATATACAGTTAGGGTTTATGGTTTAAATTACCTGTGTAGGGTTTAGTTTTCTACAATTAGGGTTTTTTTTTTTTTTTATCGTCTACACTTTATTTTATCCAACTAGGGGTTATGCATATTTTGAATAAATAATTATGCAATAACTTATAGTAGTAAATTATGAAACAACTTAAATTGAAATATGCATAACAAATGACAATAAATACAATATTTTTTTTACTAAGGTTTTGATTTTTTCATCTAGTATTTAGATTACATATAAACATGCATTAAATAAATCAATTTTATGCATTATATACATATAAAGCATGCATCATTACGTATAATGACTAATTCGAGTTTTATGTATTAATATATACATATATGAACACCATGTATGCTACATTTTTAAGAAACACATACAATATTGCAAAAAATGCATAATCATAACACCATATATGCAACATGGATTGCAAAAAAAAAAAAACATAACCAAAATATTGTATATGCAACACCGATCGAGATAAATGTATAACCAAAATATCATATATGCAACACATATCGCAAAAAATACATAACGAGAACAACATATATGCATTGCCAATTGAAAAATAATGTATATTGTCAAGTTCCATAATTACCAAAAGAGGTAAAGGAAAGAAACTCTCGAAATAATTATATCATTGAAGATTTTTAGAAAAATTATAAATTTATTAATGGCATATTGAGCTCCCAAATTTAGCGGATGTAATTTTAGTAGTAATATCTCTGCATATTGTCAAGTTCCATAATTACCCTTATTGATGTCGAGAATTGAATTAAAATTAATTATATCACTCATCTTTCCTCCACATGTACAGATCTTGGCGGTTTATTTTTCCTTAATCTATGGACTAGAAAAGTTTTTAATTTCTACATTAGAAATAGTTTCCACCTGAATCAAGTGAATATACATCTATTTGTCCATAAATGTTAAGGAATGTCAAATAATGTCCATAAAGATAATAAATACAAATAATGTCAAAAAATGTCCTTATGTTTCATTTTTGGACCAAAATACTCTTCCTCATCTAAATTTGTATTTTGAATGGCGTAGCATTTTTTTTCATTTTGCTCAAACCCTAATTCTCTCTCTCCCACAATATTCTCTCCGCCTCCTTTCTCTCGGCAAAGCTGCTACAACATCTTCCACCGCGCTACTCCCGTTGTTGTGATGATGGTAGATGATGGTGGAGAGATCGATGGTGCGGTGCCTCCATGGTTGTGCCTCCCTTCAACTTCGGCGCCGCAGCCGTCGTCACGTCCTCCTCCGTTGGATCCGCCATGGACAAACTCCTCAAGCCCGACCCCGATCTCAGATGGCTCGGATGTCGACGGCGAACGGAGATCGACTCAGATCCGTCGACGGCAGCTCAGATCTGTCAACGCTGCCGCTGCCTCCTCGAGCATCATTGTGCAATTTTTTTTTGATTTTGCTATATTGCTGATTTTTGATTTTTAATTTTTTCCAAATATGTTGACTTGATTTTTGAAGTATGTGATGCATTTGTTGTAGTCAAATTCTAAACTCATAATCTTAAAAAATTTGGATATGAATTGAGATGCATTTTGAAATTTTGTTTGTTGTTGTTATTGTTGATGTTGCTGTTGTTGATGATGATGAAGTTGGTACTAATGGGACTATTCGGTGACAATAGTCTCATTAGTCCTATTTCTGATTTAGGGTTTTGCCTTTAAATTGTTTACTAGAGCTGGTTTAGGGCTGTTCTTCTTGTTCATAATCTTTTTTTTTTTTAAATAAAAATCATGCTTGGAATGTTGATTTTATGGACAAATGAATTGCTGAAGTTGGGACTAATGAGACTATTCGGTGCCAATAGTTTCATTAGTCCTATTTCTGATTTAAGGTTTTTGCCTCTGGAACGTGACTATTCAGTGCCAATAGTCTCATTAGTCCTATTATATGTACTGCATTGAGGAGTTGCAGGTGGGCCTAATGAGACTATTTGGTGTCAATAGTCTCATTAGTCCTATGTACTGGATTGAGGAGTTGCAGTTGGGCCTAATGAGACTATTTGGTGCCAATAGTCCCATTAGTCTCATTTCTAAAAATGTCAGAAATAAAAAAAAAACGTAAAATTTGAAAAAAAAAATTCGAAAAAAACATAAAAAATCGTAAAAAAACTTTAGAAAAAAAGAAAACAAAAAGTCAAAAAATCAGTCAAAGTCAACTCATTAAGGGTATTTTGGTCCAAAATGACATAATTTGTATTTTTTATCTTCTTGGCTATTATTTGACATTTGTTAACTTTTATGGACATTTAAAAAATTGCCTCTCAAGTCAATCCCTATATATATATATATATATATATATATATATAATAAACTGTTGAGGTTAAAATTATAGTATTACTTTCTTCCTGTTGATAATTAGCTCAATTTATTAAAAATAAATTTATTATAGTATTAAATGCATGTAAATACACTAATTTTAGTAAAAATTTCATTTTCAACATGAACTTCAAAAAGTTCAATTAATTACACAAACTTTACTAGTTGTTCAATTTTGACATCAATTTTAATTTTCACCAAATTGAATCCATCATGGCAATTTGATTAAAGTTGTATGTTCATGCATTTTTATATTATAATAACGAGTTGGCTCATTATCAATCGGACAGAGAGGCGGGTAAAATTCATTTAGGAACATGAGCTCAAATTGTCTGACACTCATTATAGCCAAATTGAATGTTCATAATAAAATTAATGCCGAATTACAAACAGCATATTTGTTACTACATATACTCCCTCCGTTTAAAATTTCACATATTGAATATATGTAGACCATTTAAAAAAAAACGGAGGAAGTATTATTTTGAGGGAAAGACAGAGATAGGATCAAATATATGCAGAGTAAAAAGATTCCAATAGTGGACACATTCTCTAATCCATTAGGGTAATGGATGGTGTTTGGAGGAGATGACATAAATGATATGTGCAATAAATTCAAAGACGCAAACAATCACATAGAGTAATAAACACTAGGCTAAGGTAGTCGCTAAAATTAAACCACCTATACGCCACATCAAATCCACTTGAAAGCACACATCAATCATAAACACTGAAACAAAACAACAATGCACATACACAAACACAAACACAAACACAGAATCTACTTCGACTTTGACCGGAACAAACATCTCCTGAGCAAATCACCGGTCTGTCCCCCTTCTCATATGTTGCAGGTGAAGCAGTTTCACTGCAATGTAGATAAAAGAATAAATAAATAAATAAAAAAAAAAAAAAAGGCAATCAGGTAAACTACCAATCTGTAAAGCGCTACAAATGCTAAGTAAAAATTTGAAGGAGAAGGATAAGCAATCACCTCCGGAACCAACCCCTCGACAGCACCTTTGCTGGCAGCATCCAACTTTTGAGCTTCGTCTGCAAGCAAAGGGTAAAAGATCACATAATTAGGGTTCTTCAAATAATCAGCACACAAGGCTTGATTAATTTTCCACAAACGAGTGGAAGGCAACATGAAGGTCGTCACATCTGGGAAATTCTACTTGAATATATAATGGAAAACCTAAGGAAAGAATATGCTCTAAATGTTTTATTCTTAGAAGATGATGCATGAGACATGAACCTAGTTTCTTTATCTTAAAATTCATAAGATCATTATTATTGGCGCACTACAATTTTGTTTAAATATCACAGCAGCACGCTTAAAGCCTAAAAACGGGGAATTTATACTGAGATGAAGAGAAAAATAGATATTGATGTTTGATTCAATTGCGTGGAGCAGTAGGTCACTACCCAAAACCTCAATCAAACTAGGTCAGTGTGCTCTGAGTAAGATGCTAAATAGTTCATTCTCATAGAACTAGAAGAATGTAGTTGTTTGTCTGTGAAAATATTAATGAACATCGCATTGCCATTGCTTACTTTCACAGGGCTAGGCCGTTGGGGTTTCTCCAAAAAAATAGCCCTCAAAAGAGTTATTTTTTTTAAATCTACTTTAGATAAAAAATGACTCATTCACAAGTAAATGATAATCATGCCGATGGCAACAACGGAAATGATGTTGATGGCAAAAGCAATGCTTGCACTGATGACCCACAGGGTTAGGGGTGAACGGAACAAGGATACTGAAACTTTGGTTTCTACTATTTCTAACGGCTATCAAATTACCTGCATCCTCTGGAATGTCAGAGGTCCACAGTGTGAGGTTGTCCTTAAGCAGTTGCATAATCAAGGTGCTGTCCTTGTATGATTCTTCGTTTAAGGTATCAAGCTCAGAGATAGCTTCATCAAAAGCCTGCTTTGCAAGATGGCATGCCCTAGAACAAATAGATAAGGTTGTTCAGATTGATGGAGTGATTGTCTATTAGTTTCGAATTTGAATCAACATTATGGCTGAGAAGACAGACCTTTCGGGAGAATTCAGAATTTCATAGTAGAAGACCGAAAAATTCAAAGCCAACCCCAAGCGAATAGGATGAGTTGGAGGTAGCTCTGTCTCAGCAGTAGTAGTAGCCAACTTTATCCAAGTTCAAAGAAAAAGAATAAGTTAGAAGAAAAAACTCAAATAGATAGATAAATATGCCAAAAGAGTTGATCGGTATCAAAACAAATTTCACAGCTGAAAATTTTATTTTTCTAAGCAAACAGATCTTTGGCTCTTACATTTAGATTAATAAGACGTACAAATAACAGATAGTTTTCATTATTGTTTCAGAGGCACATAAAGATCCATGTCTTAGAATGCAGAACATGTTCCAACAGGGCACTTAGAAAATTGATCATAAGTACTCAACACTTATGATGCAATCTTCATATGGAATTAACTTGTCTCATCAAATTTCCAAGCATAAGCATCCTTGCACTTTCAAATGCTCAGATAGTTGTTCTATGATAGTCACACGCCACATGTACCAAATATTCACCATGAACTACAAGTTCGGGTTATCACTTATCATATATCCAGATATGCCAATTGTCCTATGAATTCTTAGATACATTTTCAAATATAAGCATCACTTGTAACAAACAAGAAGCAGCAAGCCTTATAAAATCCTAATTCCTAATCTTTTCTTTTTTTATTGTTTTTTTTTTTGGGGCGGGGGGGGGGGGGGGGGGGGGCAGGGATGCATAAATTGGTGTTTAGAATATTCAAAATCGATAAAGACACCTAAATTACACCTCATATGCTTTAAGTGACTGATCAGCAACCTCTTTCCTCTCACTGCCTGCCTTAAACTCAGCCAGATACCTATAATAATCCCCTTTCCTGAGAAGTTCAAAGAAATTGCGGTTAGCTGCAAATGAAAAATTCCAAACCCAATATTTTGTTACAAGAAAGGACAGTAACTTCTTACATCTTATAGTAAAACACAGTTGATTCACCAGCAGTGCAAGAAGGAATAAGATGCTCATCAATGACAGTCATGATATCATGACAAATAGTAGTGAGCTCTAACTCAACCTTCTGGCGGTACTCCTTGATCCGCTTAACATTCTGCTCGTTTCCTCTCGACTCTTCCTTCTGCTCAATCGATGACAAGATTCTCCATGAAGCTCTCCTAGACCCGATCACATTCTTGTACCCCACAGATAGCAAGTTCCTCTCTTCTATTGTTAACTCCACGCCCATTTTAGCCACATTCTTCATTGATTCCACCATCTCTGCAAAATTACGCAAACGAAAATGTAAAACCAAATCTCACATGTTCAAGATTATCAAAACATTGGTAGAACAGAACAAGTAAAACAAATTTCCGTTATCAAATGAACTCGCCAATCAGCAATCTAATTAGTAAAGCTAACGAGTAATATCATGTACAATATTCTAACTGCGGCACAAGAAACCAAAGTAAATTTCCAGCTCAATATGTTTACTCCATATACTGTCTAGATTGCCACACGCAAACCGATCAAATAATAAAAAGAATGTTACAGACCAGCGACGGATCGTAACTGAACCATCGTAAGTTAAATGTAAAAGATCACCACAGATATAAACTAAAGTTTAAACCTTTAAAAACAAGTAAAAAAAAAAAGAAAAATCAAAAACAGAGAGGGAAGACAAATCACTAGCTGAGAATGATGAACTCAGAACTCCAGAATTTACTACCCTGACACAATAGAAAGCATATAAGCAGATTTTATAATCCCTCAACCTTCAAGCAGCTCAATCAACTAGCACAGACAAAGAGTTTACTTATTCATAACTCCCTAAAATTAGCACACAGTTGAACAAAACGGAAGCAGAGAAGAGATCCATATCCGTGCCATAAGCCACATATATACATAAAACACAGAATTTGTTGGCGAGCTTAAGGGTTTACCGTCGTATCGCTCGGCTTGCTCGGCGAGTTTAGCGATGTAAACGGCGGTTTCGCGATCTGAAGAGGAAGCCATGGCTGATCCGAACAGACTCAAATTCGCACTCTCTCTCTCTCTCTAGTTCTTTGACAGCTGCCGATTTTCTGCGAGTCGCCAACAATTTCCACGGCAGCAAAGAAGAGGAAAAATAGGAGAGAGAGAGAGAGAGAAAAGTAGTTGAAAAAATATTCACAGAAATGATTGATTGTCTGACTGGCTATTCCCTCTTGTGATTTCCCTCCGGTTCTTACGGTTTTTGCTCAAGTCGGGTGCTTACAATTGGAATTTGGAAACGCTGTACCGCTATATTTTTCACTCGGCGTTTTTTGATAAACCTTTATAAGAACTTTCTTGTGGGCCTCCTCCTCGCAAATACTTTCTTGTGGGCCTATCTGTGCTCACGGTATTTTATGCTTTATAGTAATTTATTTTAGACTAATTTAATCTTCAATTAATTTTAAGTAGTACTCCCTCTCTTATTTTTGACTTGACTCATTTTTTTTAGACACATAAATTAAAAAATATATTAAAAAATTTAATATGTGGTGCCCACATATTATAATGAGTGTGAGTGAATTAGAGATAAATGTAATATTAGGGATAAATGGGAATAAAGTACAAATACCCCCTAACATTTTTATGAAAAAACAAATTGCCCTCTGAACTTTGTTTTAGTACAAATAGGACCCTCGTCTTCATTTTTAGGTACAAATACCTCCTTAATATTTTTACGAAAAAATAAATTGCCCCCGAACTTTGTTTTAATACAAAAATGACCTGCATCTTCATTTTTAGTCATACTTTCTCTCTTCCATAACAAATTACCCCATAAATCTTGAGAATCCAAATTTTCAAAAATTGAAATCCCTAATATGCTCTCTCTCTCTCTCTCTCTCTCTCTCTCTCTCTCTCTCCTGAATCGACGACATTATCGGTGACTTTGCTATCTCAATATCGGCGCTGCATCCTTGTTGTACCTCAAACTCGTCACGCCGACCATTTCTTGCACGAGCTTGGTTGTTGGAGGCGGAGAGAGACGTTGGTCCTCATGCCCACATCGTTATGCTTGCTTGTACAAAAAAAATAAAATTAGAGAAGACGGACGTGAGTGTTTCGTTAGTTGGTTTGATGAATTTTTCATAAAAAATGAAGATGATGACCCTTTTTGTACCAAATCAAAGTTTAGGCGGCAATTTGTTTTTTCGTAATAGGGGGGTATTTGTATCTAAAAATAAAGATGAGAGTTCTATTTATACCAAAACAAAGTTCAAGGGGCAATTTGTTTTTTTATAAAAATGTTAAGAGGGTATTTGTACCTTATCCCGGGATAAATGTAGTGTTTGTTGGGCTAAATAAGGAAATGAGACAAGTCAAAAAAAACAACCTAAAATGAAAAGTGAGTCGAGTCAAAAATAACGAAAGGAGTAAATACTTATATTGATCTTATAGTTTGTCAAACAAATATGAATCATATGATGCAAAGAAATAATAGAAATAACACTTACGTTAATTCGATAAATACTTGTATTCAAATGTATTACCCAATTGAGTAACAAATTTTTATTTGTCTTAATATTTAAAATTGCCCCCTTTTTTTTTTAATTGAATGTCATTTATACCTCTTTTAAAAAATATATGTGATTTGTGCCCTTTTATTATTTTAATATATAAAGTATAATTATTTATTACACACACTTTGAGGTGGTACTTGGTTGCCGACATTGCAGTTTGACGATTAAAAGAAGGTGTCCCCTCGACTCGACGCATGCATGAAAATTTTTCATGCATGCCAACTCTGATTAAAGTAGGACCATTTAAATTCTTTGAAGCATGGTATCCTATGCCTTGCCTGAACAACTTCCACTATATATGCAACATGAAAAATTTGAATCCATCAGAAAAAATAAATCATTCCCTCTAAATTATTAGACATTCTACACGAGAGCACAAGTTTGGAAGAGAAGTGAAGGGAGAAAAGGTTCGGAAGCCCGAGCAACCAAGTAGTGATTAAGAATTAGTCACGTAAGAATTCTATTTTTAGCACTCTTTTTATTCTCTTGATTTATGAAATTATGTTGGTTAATTTGAATAAATACATGTATGAACATAGAAAAAAACTCTAAACAACATACTTTTTCCACCTCCAGCGTAGGGTTGCCGAAATTTCCCCACCGTCGGCAACCTTCTGCCGCGCACGTGGCCGGCGGTGGGAAATTTCCGGCAACCCTACGCCGGAGGTGGAAAAAGTATGTTGTTTAGAGTTTTTTTTTCTATGTTTAACCGTATGTTAAGTTTTATTAATCTATGTATATAAGTGATTAAATATATGTTTAGTACTTGATGAATTATTAGTTCAAATTTAAGTAATTTAATAATTCTCTTGATTTATGAAATTTTGTTGTTTAATTTGAATAAACACATGTATGGACATAGAAAAAAACTCTAAATAACATATTTTTTCCACCTCCGGCATAGGGTTGCCGGATTTTTCCCACAACCGGCAACCTTCTTCCAAGCATGTTGCCGGCGGTGGGGAAATTCTGGCAATCCTACGCCGGAGGTGGGAAAAGTATGTTGTTTAGAGTTTTTTTCTATGTTTAATCGTATGCTAAGTTTTATTAATCTAAGTATATAAGTGATTAAATATACTACCTCCATCTCACCCACTCAGACTCATTTCCAAATGGCACAAGAACCAAGGAAAATGAGGATATGTGGATATAATTAAATTCTGAGGAGAGAGAGTTAATTGTAGCCAAGTATTCTTTGTCATTTTAGGAAATAGGACTAAGTCCATGAGATGGAGGTAGTATGTTTAGTACTTCATGAATTATTAGTTCAAATTTAAGTAATTTAATAATTCTCTTGATTTATGAAATTTTGTTGTTTAATTTGAATAAACACATGTATGGACATAGGAAACAACTCTAACAACATACTTTTTCCACCTCTGGCGTAGGGTTGCCGGATTTTTCCCACCGCCGGCAACCTTCTTCCAAGCATGTTGCCGGCGGTGGGAAAATTCCGGCAATCCTACGCCGGAGGTGGAAAAAGTATGTTGTTTAGAGTTTTTTCTATGTTTAACCGTATGCTAAATTTTATTAATCTATGTATATAAGTGATTAAATATATGTTTAGTACTTGATGAATTATTAGTTCAAATTTAAGTAATTTAATAATTCTCTTAATTTATGAAATTTTGTTGTTTAATCTTGAATAAACACATGTATGAACATAGAAAAAAACTCTAAACAACATACTTTTTCCACCTCCGGCGTAGGGTTGCCGGATTTTTCCCACCACCGGCAACCTTCTTCCGAGCATGTTGCTAGCGGTGGGGAAATTCCGGTAATCCTACGCCAGAGGTGAAAAAAGTATGTTCCTTAGATTGTTTGCTTAAATTCCATAATCTATATATTGCTCATAAAATATTTTTATATATAATTAAATATTTAATTTCCGTAATATATGTCTTTAATTGATTAATTTAGGTTTTAGTATTTTGTCATTTTAAGGTTAATGACATGTTACAATTTTTTAATTATGTGATTATCAAACATATGCATATTTTTAAAATTTATTTGACTACAGATTGCTTTCGTGTACGTGAAAGTGATTTAAGGAGGCTATTGGAATGATTGTATTTATAATAGCGGCATAGAGTTAGATATCCCCTTATCCGAACATGCAATCTCGATGTATAACTTGAGATATCACATATCGCTTTACTACAACAACTCGGGTAGTGATTATGATATTTTCTATCTAACAACATCGCGTAAGGGGCGGATTGTCAAATCATGTCTCAGAACCGATGGGCAACTAAAACAGCTATGCAGTACATATGCTACTCCAAGAGTGTACGTGTGTCCGAGGGACGGGGGATCATCTTCAAATGTAGGGGCATCCTCTAATGGAACCGCTGCTTGAAAGTGTTCATTTTTCCCACTAGATCTTCGAATTGGATGTGATAATTTAAATGCAATTTCATCACACATTTTAGTTTAGAAAATTATACCTTCTTGGTTGCAGACGGAGTAACTACATGTCTAGATTACTGGGACGTGATCCCTTTCCACGAAGTTCTCTGACTGTGTGGGCGTCTCGGAACTTTGGAACTTGGAACTCCCTCTGCACTCTTGAAATCGGTGCCTCTCCTGCATAAGCTTAGGATTTTTGAGAATCTCCTCCTCCTTATTTATAGGAGTGATAAATACGTATTTTATGTGCATGTGAGTTCATTCTATGAGTGTTTGAGTATTGATTTGTGTGCTTATTTTGATAGAAATGCTAGGGTTTATCAACTTTTGGCATATTCTATACATTCCTCGTTTCTTTCAGTTTTCAATTCATTTTGTAGGGATTTGAAGGGCAATAATCGAACCAAGGATCAGAAGCCGGAAACGAGGGACACATGAGAAGAGATTCGTTAGAAATTGAAGGTTGAAAGCCGGTTCGAAGAAGGGAAAGAAAGAACCGAAGAAAGAATCGAAGAACGAACCGAACGGGTGAAGAACCGGGCCGGACAAGGGGGCACGGCGGCCTGCTAGACCGCCGGCCAGGCCGCCTTCGGAGCGTCCTACTTTATTTAGAGAGCCGAGTTGGCTCGACTAACTCGGCTCAACTTGTCCCAAACATGAATTTTAATGTATTTAACACCTAAATCTTCCCCAATTGGGTATCTTTTTACACTCTAAATCCTAATTGAGATTTACACTTTGCTACTTTAGTATTTTCAAGATTTGTGGAGCTCTACTTGTTGGATTGAAGATTGAAGACCATATTCCTTCTTCCTTAATCATTTCTCTATCTTTTGATTATGATTGCATCAATTTCTTATGGTTTATTGTCCTTGATCATGTCTAGCTAGTTTTCTTTGTGATTCCAATTATATGTTGATTAGGGATAAGTGATGGGATTAGGCTTTGATCTATGAATTTACCTTCTAATTTCATGTTCATTTCTCTTGGTGCCATGTTTTATTATGTAATTGTGATTGATCACCATAGTTGCATATCAAGTGTTTGATCTAATGCTTAGGAGACTTGGATTAGATACTAGGAAACAAGAGAATTGTATGCTAGAGATAGTAGGGCTAAAGAACTCAATGTGCTATTGAGAATTAATGATATACTTGATGTCCTAGTCGGAATTAGGTATTTCATTAATCAACTTGATTTAGTTGCAATGAGAATTGAATGAATTATAGTTAGGAGGTTTCCCGCATGAAGTTAGATTAAAATGGCTAATTCTAGTTGAAGTCCTATATCCCTATCACTTAGACATAATCAAAGTATAATTGGAGTCACTTTCATTTCCTATTGAGTTTTTATCATTTAATTACTTGTTGCTTGCTTAGTTAAACTTTAAGTTTGTTAATTACTTTCATTGCTTTTTGTTAAATAAAAACCCCAAAAACATGTTAGTTGGTAGCTTGAATAGTAATTAGATAGCTAGGTTACTAATTGAAATTCTCACACAATAGCATTCCTTGTGGATTTGACTCAATTATACTCAATCGATTATCATTGCATTTCTCTACCTCAAAAGTAGAGCGATAAATTTTTGGCGCCGTTGCTGGGGAATGTTAAGTTTGAGTTTCAATAGTAGATTTGGTTATTGAGTTGCTAATTTAAGCATTTGTTTCTTTTATTTTTGTTTTGTAGGTGTATGCACACTAGATCCAAAGGTAGAATCGTTGAGCCTTTGGTACTAGCTTTTGAAAGAAGGGATCGAAGGAATCTGGTTGAAGATCAAAGAATGGCGGCTAACAATCAAGAGCTTGAGGTTCTTAGGAAGCAATTGGAAGATATGCAAGCTTGGAAAGATGAGCAAGAAATGAGGGCTCAAGAAGCTCAACAACCTCATCTTAACCAAATGTTCGAATCTCCAACGGACCAATTTCAAGGAGGAGGATGGGGACCTCATATCAACGCAAATAATTTTGAGATAATGACCGGCCTTATCCAAATGGTTCAATCGGAACAATTTGGTGGAAAGCCAAATGAGGACCTTAATGCTCATTTGAGCACATTTTTTGAGATTTGTGATACGGTGAAGCATAATGGAGTACCGGAAGATGCTATAAGGATGAAGCTCTTCAACTTTTCCTTGAGGGATCGAGCCAAAGAGTGGTTTAAGAATCTAGATAAGAGCGAGATCACCACATGGGAGAAGTTGTGCAAAACCTTCCTTGCCAAGTACTTTCTACCTTCAAAGGCCCAAAAGCTAATATCGGAAATTTCTCATTTCTCCCAACATGGTGATGAGACACTATTTGAGGCGTGGGAAAGGTATAGGGATTTGCTACGCAAATGCCCTCAACATGGCTTTAGCGAGGCGCAACAAATAGTGAATTTCTATAGTGTATTCTCTCCACACACAATGAGCATAGTAGATGCAACTTCCGGTGGTTGCCTAGTAAACCGGAATGCAAAGGAAGCATTGAGGATCATAGAGGAAATGACGGCCAATAGTTATCAATGGCCGATGGAAAGAGGCCCTACGAAGAAGGTGAACTCGATTCTTGAAGATGCAAGATATGATGAGTTGGCTTCACAATACACTATCCTTAAGAGGGAGTTCGAAGAAGAGAGGAAATTGAAGAAAGAAGTTCAAGTAGTTCAAGCTCAAGAGAGTGAAGAGTTCACCGGGAATGAAGACGTGAGCTATGTGAATCAAAGGTCCTATGGGAACTACAATAAGCAAGGTTTTCAAGGGCCTCAAGGAGGATTCCAAGGAAATTATCAAGGGGATTTTCAACGGAAGTAACAAGGAGGCAACTCTTATGGTCAACAAGGAGGTTATCAAGCCTACAATCCCAACAATCGAACTCATCCCAACCTTTCCTATGGTAATCCTAACAATGCTCAATTTCCACCTCCCGGATTTACCGTTTCTCAAAGGGTGATTGAAGAGCCCAAGAAGACCCTTTCTTCAACGGATCAATTGCTTCAACAAGTGTTGGCAAATCAAGCTCAAATGTCCTCTCAATAAGGCACATTCATCACTCAAACCGGGCAAAAGGTGAGTGCATTGGAGAACACGGTGTCTTCTTTATCAAAGCAAGTCAAGATGATGGAGGGCCAAATTATCAAATTGCTAACCAAGCGGCTTCTCAACACACACCGGACAAGTTTCTAAGCAATACAGAGATGAATCCCAAGGGTTGCAATGCTATAACATTGAGGAGGGTAAGGCTTATGAGAATGGAACCACATCTGGAAGCAAAGAAGATGAAGTTCTTGTTGAAGACATTCCATATGAAGAGCCTTCAACTCGTGAGGAGAAACCAAGGAATGAAGTTATTCAAAAAGAGGCTCCAAAGGAAGTGTTAGTAGAATCCCCTCTTCCCACCAAGGATGTGATCACAAATGCTCCATTCCTTTATCGTCTTGCAAAGCCGAATGTGGATGAAAAGATGAAGAGATTCTTAGATATTTTCAATAAGGTATAAATTAATATTCCCTTGCTTGATGCACTTCGAGATATGCCGGGCTATGTGAAGTTCCTAAAGGATACCGTAGCTGACAAGAGAAAGTTTGGATCATTTAAAATAATTAGTCTAATGGAAGAGGTTAGTGCGGTGATTCAAAGGAAGATGCTTTTGAAGCAAAAGGATCCGGGAAGCTTTACTATAACATGTGTAGAGTTTGGTAGAGTCTTGTGTGATCTTGGTGCTAGCATCAACTTGATGCCTTTGTCTATCTTTTGGAGATTGGATATTGAAGAGATCAAGCCTACTTCTATTTGTCTCCAAATGGCTGATCGTTCCATTTCTTATGCCCAATGGGTTGTTGAAGATGTTTTGGTTAAAGTTGAGGAATTCATATTTCTTGCGGATTTTGTTATCTTAGATATGCCGGAAGATAAGGATATGCCACTCATTCTCGGAAGGCCTTCCTTAGCAACCGGTCGAGCCCTCGTTGATGTGCAAGATGGGAATCTTACATTTAGGGTGAATGAAGAAACCCTCACCCTCTCAATCTTTGATGTAATGAAAAAAGGAGGTGAACCAAGCTATGAAGAGTGCAAGTCAATCAAGACTTTGCCTACATCTATGGCAAAGGATCCTATTGAGCATACCATCTCCAACTCTCTTTATTCATATTCCGATTTGGATGATGCTTGTGATGAACTCTTGGAGTTAATTGCTTATTATGGATTCAATCCAAGGCACACCAATAAAAGAGGTGCATTATCTTGATATCAACAAGCCGGGAGAAAGTGGAAGCTCAACCAAAGAGCAATCTTCTTCAAGCACTACTCTAGAGTTGAAGCCACTTCCCGATCATCTAAGGTATGCCTTTCTTGGTGATAATGATTTTTTTTCCTGTTATAACGTCACAACACTTGTTAGAGTCCGATTGGACAAGTTGTTGAGGGTCCTTAGAAAGTTTAAATGTGTAATTGGTTGGTCTATTGATGATATCAAGGGGATTAGCCCCTCTATATGCATGCACCGTATTTTGTTAGAAGAGGGTTCTCGTCCTAAGGTGCAACCTCGAAGGAGGTTAAATCCGGTTTTGCAAGAAGTGGTTAGAAAGGAGTGTTAAAGTTGTTTGATGCCGGCATGATATATGCCATATCCGATAGTGAATGGGTAAGCCCTACTCAAGTAGTTCCAAAGAAGGGGGCATGACCGTGGTTAAGAATGAGTAAGATGGATAAATAACTACTAGATTGGCCACCGGTTATCAAGTTTGCATTGATTATAGAGCCTTGAATGTGGCAATAAGGAAGGATCACTTTCCTTTGCCATTTATAGATCAAATGCTGGATGGTTTGGTGGGCTATGAGTATTATTACTTCTTAGATGGTTATTCGGGATACATCCAAATCATGATAGCCCTGGAGGATCAACATAAAACGGCCTTCACATGTCCTTATGGAGTGTTTGCTTATAGAAGGATGCCATTCGGTTTGTGTAATGCTCCGGCTACTTTTCAAAGGTGTATGATGTCCATTTTTAGTGGTTTGATTGAAAATACCATGGAAGTGTTCATGGATGACTTCTCAGTTTTTGGAAAGAGCTTTGATGCATGCTTGGATAATCTTACGAAGGTTTTGCAAAGATGTAAGGACATTTCTCTTGTCCTGAATTGGGAGAAGTGTCACTTCATGGTAAAGGATCAAAGGAACTACACAACAACGGAAAAGGGAATTTCTAGCTATTGTGTTTGCTTTTGATAAGTTCCGATCTTACCTTGTGGGGAATCATACCATTGTATACTCGGATCACACGGTTTTTCGACATCTTGTTGTAAAGAAGGATGTTAAGCCTCATCTCATTCGTTGGATTCTTCTTCCCCAAGAATTTGACATGAAGATTCGTGATAGAAGAGGTCGAGATAATGAGTTGGCCGATCACATGTCAAGACTTGAAAAGCCAGTTAAAGGTGAAGACTTGAGGTTGAGTATCAATGATTGTTTCCCGGATGAGAGGATTATGGTATTAAAATGCAAGGATTCTTGGTTTGCCGATTTCGCTAACTACCTTGTGCTTCAAGAATTGCCACCAAATCTCTCGGATTATCAAAAGCAAAAATTCCTTCGTGATGTGAAATTCTATTATTGGCAAGATCCATATTTATGGAGGAGATGTGCCGATGGCCTCATTCGTAGGTGTGTTATGGAAGGTGAATGGCTCAAGATCATTGAGGATTGTCATAGCGGCCCAAGTGGGGGCCATTTTGGAGCTAATCGAACGGCTTTGAAGGTATTCCAATGTGATTTCTATTGGCCTTCAATCTTTAGAGATTGTTAAGCTTTTGTGAAGTCTTGTGATAGATGTCAATGTTTGGGAAATATTTCAAAGAATGATGAAATGCCTCAACACTTCATGCTTGAGGTGGAGTTGTTTGATGTTTGGGGAATTGACTTCATGGGGCCGTTTCCGAGTTCCAATGGTTTCACCTACATTTTTCTTGCCATTGAATATGTTTCTAGATAGATTGAAGCAATGCCAACCACAAAGAGTGATTCCAAGGTTGTGATCAAATTTTTGAAGAAGAACATCTTGACTCGGCTTGGAACTCCGAGGGCTTTGCTTAGTGATGGGGGGTCCCATTTCAACAACAAGTGGTTGGGAAGTTTGCTTGCAAAGTATGGTGTTAAGCATAAGATTACTTCTCCCTATCACCCTCAAGCTAATGGTCAATTCGAGCTTGCGAATTGAGAGATCAAGCAAATTCTTGAGAAAACGATCACAACAAGGAAGGATTGGGCCAATAAGCTTGATGATGCTTTATGGGCTTATCGAACGACCTACAAGACTCCAATCGGTATGTCTCCTTACCAACTCGTCTTTGGAAAGTCTTGTCATCTCCCTATTGAAATGGAGCATAAGGCTTATTGGGCAATTCGAAAGATCAACTTTGAGCTCAAGGAAGCCGGTCACAAAAGGATTGAAAAGCTTGTGGAAGTTGATGAGTGGAGGAATGAGGCTTATGAGAATTCAAAGATTTTTAAGGAAAGAGCTAAGAAATTCCATGATATGGGAATTCGGAAACGAGAGTTCGCACCGGGAGATGAGGTGCTCTTGTTTAACTCTCGACTTTGACTCCTTTCCGGAAAGCTCAAGTCAAAGTGGACGGGTCCTTATGTCATTTTCAAGTGCAAAAACAATGGTTCATTTGACCTTTTGAAGCAAGATGGTTCGACTTTTGTGGTTAATGGTCATCGTCTCAAATCGTACTTCAAGCAGGAGGAAATTCAAAAGGAGATGGCCATCTACCTCAACAACCCTTGATGATGGAGGTATCGTCGAGCTAACGTTAAACAAAGCGCTCGTTGAGAGACACCTCAACAAGTATCATTTTCTTTTTTCGTTTTAATTAGTTTTTAGTTCATTTTTGATTTGTGTTTCATATTTTGTTTAGTTTTGAAAAAACCCATAAAAAATAGAAAAATGTGGAAAATTAAATGTTGAAAAATATCTAGGGAAAGTTAAGAGGAGGTCAAGAAGGGCCCAGTGCTTCGAAAATGGGCGGAATCGGTCGAAAAACGCATCGGAAAAGGTCAGAAAACCACATGGAGAAGGGCAGCCGACGGCCTGCCAGGTGGCTGAGTTGCAGCATAGACGGCGGGCTGATCGGCGGCCTGACCGGTGACCTGCCAGGCTGCCGGCCTCTTTCCCCCTATTTTCTATTTTTGATTTTATTTCACCTCTTTTCTTCATTTTATATTTTTCAAACTCTTTTTCAAGAATGAACACCACTTTCTCTCACTAAAAACTTGAAATTTCATGTTTTAATTACTCCCAAATCACTTTGAATCTTGTTAAATCCTTCCATAGGCTCATTACCCATCACATAAGCTACATTTTAAGCCCAATAATTCACTTTTTTATCCACTCTAACCTAAAAAACGAAAATTTGAGTTTCTTGTTCAAAGTTGTGAAGTTCAAGTTTCTCCAAGAAAATAAGGTAAGATGTTCTACACCTTTGCTTTTATGGGATTTCTACATTCATTCTATGAAGTGGTATGCATTTTGCTCATCATTTTTGAGAGTTTGAGTAGAATTTCTAGCTTAGGTTTTTTTTTTTTTTTTTTTTTTTTTTTCTTGAATTTTGGAGAAATTTTTGAATTTTGAATGTTGGAATGAGCATGCATTGAATAACATAAATTTTTGCATTTATGAATTATGCTATATCTTCTTGAATTGAATTTTCATGTGAATTTGTACCTCTTTCCACTTGAGCATACATGAATGGGGTTAGGGGAATTTTTGAACTTTTGGAGAACATGTTAAGAAGTAATATGCTTGATGATGGTTCAAAATTCATTCCTTGAAAACATGATTGTTCAAGGGGGTTATGAGATTATGTGACTTGTTGCTTATAAAGTGAAAAATTCCTTGTTTATCTTCTTGAATCTCACTTGAATTTTTTCATAATTTGTAGGAACAAGGATCTTAAAGGGAAAGGTACGGCAAATAAAACCTCTAAGGATTTGATTTCTTCTCTTACCAACAAGAAGAGAAATGATGCTTCTTCTTCTTCACAACCAACAAGAAGGAATCCTAAGACACCGGAAGCTCATGATATTCAGTTGGAAACTTATGAGGAAAGGGCAAAATTTGCCACTCTTGTGACAAAAGGCATCATAGCAACTAGATTTCTGTCTAAGGAAGTTTTGGTGAAATTAGGGCTTTACGACAATGTAAAGACCCTCTTTGATAACATAGGTTGGGGAAGTATCCTTGATGATACTCTTGAGGATAGGAGGACTTATGAGAAGGTTGTTCTTGAGGTTATGAGTACAATGGAGGCCGAAAACATTCATCTTATGCAAGGGGTTCAATTTCAATTGTTTGGTGAAAGGCATGAGCTAAGCTTAGAGGAGATAGATGATGTTTTTGGAGTGCCACATGGGGGTGATGTGTTGATAGAGAGGGCTTTTGAGCACTATTCGGTTTGGAACAAGCTTGTACCACTTTCAACGGAGGGTTTCAAGTCGGGGTATTCAAAGTCAAATGAGGTGAGGAACCCGGTGCTAAGAATGGTGCTAAAAATCCTTGCTCACACCATTGTTGCTAGAAAGGAGAACACCTCAGTCCGGATTGATGATCTCTTCATTCTTCATGCTATGTTAACCAAGAGGAGGATAAGCTTTACTCACCTCTTTATTCCTCAATTGTTGAAGCAAGCAAGAGTGAATGCCGGAAAGATCAACATTGGTGGAATGCTTACTCATATTGCTAAGAGGATCAAGGAAGATCTTGGTGATTACTCTCCGATGAAAGATGCATACCTTATGGATTTTATGAAGTTAAGGTACTTGAGATTTATCACCTCCATCACACCACCATTTTATTTTCTTCAAGAGGATGGTGAGACATTCCCTCTTCCCAATGTCGTGAGCATATTGGTCACCGATCTTTATGGAAGGTCAAATTGGCAATTGAACTCACCAATGCACAAGTTAATTATGGAGAATCATTTCTTTAAGCATGGTGAAGAGGATGAGTACACCATTGGCCATGGAGGTGAAGGAGTACACATGGAGGTAGAGGATGAAGAAATGGAGGATTCAACAAGAGGAGAACATGTATCAAGAGGAGAACATGTTTCAAGTGGATGGTTCAATGAAAGATTTGAAGCCCTTGAGACTAGAATGGCAAATATGGAACGAGGATTCAAGTCTCTTGATGCACAAGTCACCGTGATGAGACAAGAAGTAACTTCTATGAGAGTTACTCAACTTGAGGAGACAAAAAGGAGTGAGAGAATGGAAAAGCAAGCTACTTCAATAATGGAGCTTTTGGAAAGCTTTTGGGAGTATCAAATCGGTCAAGGGGTGACTTGGCTCTGACCACCTCCATCGTAGCTTGGACCTTTGTGAGTGTAATTTAAATTTCTTATATATCTTTCCCTCCAAATTTATTTTAGAATTTATTTTCTAAAATAAGTTTGGGGGAGGGGGGTAGGATAAGAAATTTAAATTATTTACATTTTTATGTCTTTTCCATTCCCTTACTTGTATTTTTGTTGCTTGTTTTGCTTTGGTGCTAGTTACGTGACTTTGTGAATTTTTAGTTGATCTTGTGTGCCATGGATGTTTCTCTTGGGGTTTTGGTTGATTGATTAGGAGTAATTGAATGTTGTTGGATGATATGCGAAATTTTTCTTGGAAAGAGTGTGGAGAAGTGGTGTTTCATTGATATTTTGGTTGTTTGTTTGTTGAAAGTTTGTTTTGAGCGTGCATGGAGAATCTATGTTTGGATGAGTTTGTTATTGATTGGGACTTGAGTGCGAATTTTTTTGAAAATTTGAAATTTTTGAGTTGAATTTGTGAATGAATGCTTGCATGTTTGAGTGCGAAAGCACGTGTTTGTCATTCTCATGTGCATAAGAGGGAGATGCTTATGATGAAATGTAGAAAATGTAAAAGTGTTTTGAATTTGAGAAGCATGATTGAGCCTATCTCTTTATTAAGTTGCATGAATTGTTGGTGAAAAATGGAACTTGATTGTTGAAGCATTGAACATTAACTGGTGAGGACTTGAGCCATGACTATGCATTGCATATAGTTAATGTTCCTTGTTGAGAGTTATCATGCATGCTTCTTCATTTCTAGAACTTGCCTCGGTTCTTATTCAAGATTGCTATATTTGTGCATAGAATTAGGAGATGATTTTAGGCCATCTTGTCATAACCTATTTTTCCTAAATACTAACCTATCTTTCATTACCCTTGTGGTCCCCGTTTGAGCCTTATAAAGCCTTACATTCAAAAACCGGAGGACAGGGGGTAAAGGATGGTTAAGGGAATCTTGGGAAGAGTTGAGATTTATTGAAAATGAGTGATGGGTGAAATGGAAGTTTTTGGATTTGATTTGTCTTGAAAGAACACTCCTATAAGCTCTTGTTTAGAAAAGCAAAGGCTAAGAACAAAGTTCTTAAATAAATAAAAAAAGGAATAAAAGAAGTCGATGAATAAAGAGCATAGAAGAGTAGTTCTTGTCATATGATGAGTGTTAGTAAAAGCTTGAGGTTTCATTGGAAAAATTGGGTTGGATAAGATAGAAGATGAAGGAAATCATGCTAAGAAAAGAGAAGTTATAAGGTGACAGTACTTAGATGAAAAATTTGAGTCACTTAACCTAAAATTCTCTACCTTAACCAATGTCCCGACATTACAAGCTTAATAAAGTCCTTTTTGATCTTAGTTCTATGCACATGCTTAAGCGATGGAGATGGTAGGTAAGAGGCAAGCTTATGGTAAATGAGTTGCATTGCATTGATTTGTTGAGTGATAACCCTTATACACTCGAGAGTTGAGAGATACACTTCCTGTGAGGTTCATTTGCTTGATGATTGAGGGAAGTTCTTTGCTAATGAGTCATGTGAGGAGGTAGCGAGTATGTTTGATATGATTTGAAAAATTCGGAAAATGTTTTTGGTCAGAAATTCTGAGGCATCGTTGATCTCAAATGCACATCCCATACATGTTAAGTTTTTTGGGTGTTCGTTTCACTGTTTAGGACGAACAATGGCTTAAGTTTGGGGAAGTTGATAAACACGTATTTTATGTGCATGTGAGTTCATTCTATGAGTGTTTGAGTATTGATTTGTGTGCTTATTTTGATAGAAATGCTAGGGTTGATCAACTTTTGGCATATTCTATATATTCCTCGTTTCTTATGGTTTTCGATTCATTTTGTAGGGATTTAAAGGGCAATAATCGAACCAAGAATCGGAAGCCGGAAATGAGGGATACATGAGAAGAGATTCGTTAGAAATTGAAGGTTGAAAGCCGGTTCGAAGAAGGAAAAGAAAGAACCGAAGAAAGAATAGAAGAACGAACCGAACGGGCAAAGAATCGGGCCGGACAAGGTGGTATGGCGGCCTGCCAGACCGCCGGCCAGGCCGCCGTCGGAGCATCCTACTTTATTTAGAGAGCAGATAAACTCCGCTCAACTCGTCCCAAACATGAATTTTAATGTATTTAACACCTAAATCTTCCCCAATTGGGTATCTTTTTACACTCTAACACATTCCTAGAACCCTAATTGAGATTTACACTTTGCTACTTTAGTATTTTCAAGATTTGTGGAGTTCTACTTGTTGGATTGAAGATTGAAGACCATATTCCTTTTCCTTATTCATTTTTCTATCTTTTGATTATGATTTCATCAATTTCTTATGGTTTATTTTCCTTGATCATGTCTAACTAGTTTTCTTAGTGATTCTAATTATATGTAGATTAGGGATAAGTGATGGGATTAGTCTTTGATCTATGAATTTACCTTCTAATTTCATGTTCATTTCTCTTGGTGCCATGTTTTATTATGTAATTGTGATTGATCACCATAGTTGCATATCAAGTGTTTGATCTAATGCTTAGGAGGCTTGGATTAGATGCTAGGAAACAAGAGAATTGTATGCTAGAGATAGTAGGGCTAAAGAACTCAATGTGCTATTGGGAATTAATGATATACTTGATGTCCTAGTCGGAATTAGTATTTCATTAATCAACTTGATTTAGATGCAATGAGAATTGAATGAATCATAGTTAGGAGGTTTCCCACATGAAGTTAGATTAAAATGGCTAATTCTAGTTGAAGTCCTATATCCCTATCACTTAGACCTAATCAAAGTATAATTGGAGTCACTTTCATTTCCTATTGAGTTTTTATCATTTGATTACTTGTTGCTTGCTTAGTTAAACTTTAAGTTTGTTAATTACTTTCATTGCTTTTTGTTAAATGAAAACCCCAAAAACATGTTAGTTGGTAGCTTGAATTGTGATTAGATAGCTAGGTTACTAATTGTGGATTCGACTCGATTATACTCAATTGATTATCATTGCATTTCTCTACCTCAAAAGTAGAGCGATCAAGGAGGTGGGGCGCCTATTTTCCTTCTGCACTAAGTTACGAGCTTTAATTAATAAAGTCCGATTTAGTTAATAATTACTGGAACATATTCTAATTAAATAATAATTAGAATCAATCCTAATTATTATAAGGAAAATATTATATGTAAATATTAAATTAATTATCTATTTCCTTAATTAAGAATAAATCTTAATTAATTAGATATTAATTTATTCCATATTACATATTTAACCAGAGTGCAATTATTGAGCCCAGATGGACACCAAAAGAGGAAATAGGCGCCCCCTACATTACTGTAGACGCCACATTATGGGCTCAAGCCCAAAATGCCTCTTTTCAGTCCAAAAATGATATCCCTCAATAATACCTTGAATTCCTTTCCTGGAGAGCTCTTGGGCTATCCTAGAAATCTATGTACCAGACAGAGTTTAGTCTTACCTAATGAAATAATTCCATGATCAACCCGGAGCATTTATTTCATTAGAGCTGTGACGCATTCCACTAAAGAGTCACAACTGAATCACCGCTATGTCCCAATTTGTAGATTGGGGCTGATACTTTATTTAGAGCTATCCCCGTGTTTAATGACTCCGATATCCATTAATTAATTAGAGCTCATCTGACTGCTCTTAATTAATTAATATCTTATTTTCCTCAAGTAGTACCCGTTCACCCCTTATTATTATACCTGAACTTAATCAGCATGCATGACTTGGTATAATAAACCTTGTGAACTCCCTGAGGGGATATCTCTTAACCTAATACGGACACGGTGTCTCGATACAACTAATTAGACATACTATGTGCCCTCATGTTACCTAAGAGGCAAGTCATCGGGGATGCTGCGATAGACCGTTATCTTGCAAATCAAAGTAACAATGAATAACACATATATATCTAATAGCCTATCGAGATTAAGATCATATCTCTATATTCTGAGTTCTTTAGTTCTTCACATATTGCTAGGGTTAGTATAAGAAGAACATTATCTCACTCGATCCTGTCAATACGTTCTACCGTACCAACATGACTAGCGACTGAGACCCGCACTACCGTCATGTTGCAGTCTAAACCGATAGCTTTCCCAAGCTATCTCGACTGTGACACTATTTATATCTCATAATTATCATCGAACGCTGCGTGATCTCCCCGACATCCAAGCCGTCCATGTGTTCTAAAACATGAGATATTGAGCTTATTCTTATTAATATATTTAATCAGATAGGCGATTGTAAATAGTGGAATACATGTCATATATATACTAAAACATGTTTTTGCTTTAGCTATACATAACAACCCCAACATCCTCTTCATATGTCCCTACGTTCGATCAAGAGCAGCCATACGACGGATCATTTAGCCATGACACCGAGGGCACCGATTGGCATTCCGTGCTCGAGCAGCTCCGGAATGCTACAACCTCTACAAATTGGAGGGGGGATGTCTATCTTGGTGATAGCAATCTCAGCGGGGATTCATCTCATCATATAATCCCGGATCTCAATGACCAGGGAGAAAGTGATGAGGACACTGAAAATGAACGGTCTTTATTTGAAGACGATGAGGATGAAGATTATGTCCCTGAAGTGGAGGAGGAGAGCAGTGAGAGTGAATGCTAGTCGAATTTATACAACGGTGGCATACAAATGAATAGGGCCTTATTCGCTGAGTGGACCGCATGGGTACATGAGGAAGGCGGGATGCAAAAACTCTTAGAAATGATGTATCCGGAGGTGAATGAGGATGAACCGGAGATGGACAATGATACCGAGCACATGAGCAATTGGTTGGTTCTGATGGTCCCTCTGCAGCCTCGAGATTCAGCAGTGTTCCATGAGGATCTCCTGAATATCGAAGATTTTGCCCCAAAAGCCATTTTCTATACGAAGGCGGAGATTGGTATTACAATTGGTTTGTGGCACTTGGAGAAAAGAAAATAGTACAAGGTGAAAAAATCCGACAGGATGAGAGTGGTGTTAAAATGCAAGCATTCAACAGAGTACAACTTCCATGCACGTTTCACAAGCGAGGGCGGACATTGGGAAGTTAAAAAGTTTCGCGCTAATCACACGTGTGACCCATACGGAATAACAAATGTTGTTCGTCGTAAAGTCCATTTGAAGGTGATCAAGGCATTTTTTGCTTAGAGAATTATGCGTGATTCTGAGATAATGAGACCTAAAGTGATTTGAAATGAGCTTCGTGCATCTTTCGGCGTAGACGCAAGTTACGATATGTGCTTGAAGGGGCGGAATTGCGTAATCGAAGTCATATATGGATTCCTTTGAGGACATGCCCAGTTACCTGCACATGCTGAAGATGACAAACCCAGACACAGTTGACCCATATCGATATCGGGCCCGACCAACGATTCAGACATGTGTTCATGGCCCTCGCTGCACCAATCCATGCGTGGGAACGCCGGTGTCTCTGGCCAATAATAGTACTAGATGACACACATTTGAAAGGGAAGAACTGCGGTATAATGTTTGTAGTTGTGGCTAAGGACGCGAATGAGCAATTGTTTTCTCTCGCCTACGGAATAAGGCCGATCGAGAATCACGAATTGTGGACATGGTTCATGAGTGGACTAAGAACGACATATGGGGCATTGCTGAACACGTTGTTTATCTCGGATCAACACACATCAATCGATTATGCTGTGAATGTTGTGTTTCCCGAAGCCCGCCACAGGATTTGTTACTATCATCTAAGTAAGAAGATGATACATTACGGATCTGATGTCGGCGCTATGTTTCAACGAGCTGTATCATTCCGCACGTGTTGTGTACAACCACTTGATTGAGATTGGACCCAAAAAATAAGCTCGATCGATGTGCCCTGCTCGACGATTCAACAACATCACGTCCAATGCCGCATAGTCTTTCAATAAGACGCTGTTGTGGGCACGACGTCTACCAATCCATGCTTGTCTAGATGCCGTAAGGATCATAATTGATGGATTGTTCAACGAGCACCGAACAAGAGGCCGAAACAACACTTATCCGGTAACAGAGGAGGCTAGGAGGAAAATATATGTTCAATTGGAACGATCCCACATATACACAGCCACACAGCTCACCGAATTTGATCATTTCAGAGTGGTGACATCTAAGAGGACATTGAACGTGGATCTACGAGTAGGGACCTGTGATTGCTACGAATGGCAAACCAATTGTCTACCTTGTGCGCATTCGATTGCTGCAATGACGTAAGTATTTATGTGGCTTATCTTTTTTCACGCATGATCGCTCTACTTTTGAGGTAGAGAAATGCAATGATAATGGATTGAGTATAATCGAGTCGAATCCACAAGGAATGTTATGGTGTGAGAATTTCAAGTAGTAATCTAGTTATGAAAATGAAATGAAAATGACTAGTTAACTTCAAACTAAAGCAAATAAACTAACAAGTAAACAAGTGATATAAACTCAATAATAGACAAGGGTGATTCCAATTATACTTCGATTAGGCTTAAGTGATGGGCGATTAGAACTCTAACTTGAACTAACCAATTTAATCTAACTTCATGTAGGAAACCTCTTAAGTATGATTCATTCAATTCTCATTGCAACTATATCAAGTTGATTAATGAATTACCTAATTCCGACTAGGACATCAAGTAAAACATTAACTCCCAATAGCACATTGGGTTCTTTATCCCTACTATCTCTAGCATGCAAATCTCTTGTTTCCTAGTATCTAATCTAAGCCTCCTAAGCATTAGATCAAACACTTAATATGCAACTATGGTGATCAAGCATAATTACATAATAAAATATAGCTCCAAGAGAAATGAACATGAAATTAGAAGGTAAATTCACAATTAAAGCCTAAGCCCAATCACCTAATCCTAATCTACATATAATTGAAATCACAAAGGAAATTAGCTAGACATGCTTAATGAAAATAAACCATGAACAATAAATGAAATCATAATAGAAAGATAGAGAATTCAATAAGAAAGAAGAAAATGGTCTTGAATATTTAATCCACAAAGTATAGCTCAATAAATCTTGATAATACTAAAGTAGAAAGTGTAAATCAAAATTATGGTTCTTAGAACGTGTTCAAGTGCAAAAGATATCCAATTGGGAAAGATTTAGGGGTTAAATACATAAAAAAAATGAGTTTTGGGACGAGTTGGACCGAGTTTGGTCGAACCAAACTCGGTCCTTAAGTGAAGAGGGACGCCCCGACGGTGGTCTGATCGGCGGCCTCGCAGGCCGCCGTTCAAATTGCCATTCAAACCACCGTTATTGCAGCCGGCCAACCACTTGATCGGCGGTCTGATCGGCAGCCTGGCAGGCCGCCGTTCAGACCGTCGGCTTCCCTTCCCTGTCCGGTTATTCTTCTTCTTCGGTTCTTCTTTCGATTCTTTCTTGCCTCCTTTGGAACCGGCTTTCTAACTCCGGTTTCCACCTCCTTTAGCTCGATTCTTCCTCATTTCCGGCCCTCGATCCTTAACCACTTGAATGTTCTTCCAAATTCCTACAAGAATGGATCAAAAACTGAAAGAAAACGAGTAAAGTATAGAATATGCTACAAGTTGAAAACCCTAGCAATTCTAGTATTTAAACTCATAAATCGAGCCTCAAACACACTATGGAATACACTCGTCATGCATATAAAATACATGTTAATCAACGCACTTATGATTACATTATTTCATACAAATATTGATGTGTTTTATCTCAGTGAACGTGGGCATGATGTCCTGCAATATGTCTCACACTTCTACAAGAGGGAGACGTATGTGGCAACTTTCACCTCGCAAATTACACAGGTTCCTGGAAAGAGTCAATGGAGGTTGCCGGCACATGTCCAAAGTACAAAGGTCTTGCCTCCAATTAAGATTCGTCTACCGGGTAGACCGAAGGAAACAAGAATACCGTCGGGAGGTGAACAAGTTCGTGGTCGTGGTTGTCATCGTAGTCATCGTGTTGGTCGTATATGTCATCACTGTGGGCTTACAACTCATAAAGCAACCAACTGCCCTAATATTTCGGATTAGATCATTTTTGAGATATTTGTATCAATTTCTTCTCTTTTAGTTAATTTAAAAATTTAATTATTTTTAAATTGCTTTGAAGATTGAATTACATGGAATTAATATTGCTCTAAATTGCTTTGAAGATTGAAGACGAAAACTAAGATTTTTTACGATTGGAAATAATAAATATTCGATTAGCCCCATTCGTATTCGATTTTTTTACAATTCGAATTCCAAAAAAAAAATAAAATTAAGATTCGATTATTATTCAAATACAAATGAATATTATGAAATTCGATTCAATATTTGTTAGTATTCGATAAAATATGAATATAAGACTAAATATAAATATAAGACTAAATAAAGAGGCAAAAAAGATTATACCATAGTAGACCTAAGGAATACAAATTTTACTCAAAACTTAGCAAAACACAAATTATACCCAATTTTGGTTTAAACTTCCAAAAATACCCCTGAATTCAAAAAGCCCCCAAAAACTAATATCACACCCACATTTTCAAATCCCCCCATTTTTAGAAAATCACGCCCGTCCACTATCCCTTCTTCCCCAAACCTCCCCCGAGAAACCCTAGTGCTGCCTTGACGACCACCGAATTCCACCCACTGTTTGTCTCTACGGATATGTCGACTCGAAGTTCGAAGCGGAACCGTGAAGCAGTTCCGGCGGAAAGGCCGCCCGTTCCAAAAGAGCCAAAAAAGAAGAAGAAGAAAAGGAGGACGCCGGCTCCGACGAAAAATGCCGACGACCAGCAAAACAAAGAACGTGAGGCGGAGGAACATCGACCGAGCGGGTTCCCATTTATAGATGCAGAGGTGAAAAAAAAATAGGGTTTCTTCATGGGGTTGCATGTGTGATTATGAGTTTATATTTCATTTTTGTTGGTACAAACCTACTTAGTCTGTCTTTGTTGGCCATTTTCCGACCGAATCCGAATGCTTGTAGTGCAATTGACCAGTGGGCTTTGTTATCGTCGGAAAGACAAAGAGATGAAGGGGTGGCTCGCTCATTTTGGTAGAGAAACGAGGGAGAGACACGCCGGAGAAGATTGAGTCACGAAATCACGAGATGTATGCCGGCGGTAAGAAATCGCGAGTTTGTGCACCAATGGTAAGAATGGTGAGAAATGGTAAGAGACACGAGTTAGCGTTGCCGTTTGTAAGAATGTATCAAATTCTTATCGTCTCTGAAACTTTCGGTAAGAAATTATTTGTTCTTACCTTTCTATAGATGCTTTCGGTAAGAAATGTTTGACATATTTTTTGTGTGTAATTATGTAAGAAATTATTCAATTCTTGCGATCGATATATAAGAATTTGATACATTTCTATCTAAATTAATATAGAAGAAATGGTGGACATATTTTTTGTGTATGATTATGTAAGAAATGATCCAATTCTTGCGATCTATACGTAAGGATTGATACATTTCTATCTAGATTAACATTGAAGAAACAAATGGGAATATTTTTTGTGTATGATTATGTAAGAAATGATCTAATTCTTGCGACCTATACGTAAGAATTGATACTTTTCTATCTAGATTAACATCGAAGAAACAAATGGGAATATTTTTAAGAAATGATCTAATTCTTGCGATCTATATGTAAGAATTGATACATTTATATCTAGATTAATATCAAAGAAATGGTGGGCATATTTTTTGTGTATGATTATGTAAGAAATGATCCAATTCTTGCGATCTATATGTAAGAATTGATACATTTATATTTAAATTAATGTGTACAAAATCGTGAAACTCTTACCAACTGATTTTCGTTGCCTCATATATGCTATTTGCCATGTAAAAAACCTTCACAACGAAAAAAATACGTATTGCATATATTATCATAACTAATTTAATACGTAATTTGTCACTTAAAAAACTATATGTATTCCCAAAAAGACGATTAAACATGACGGATTCCATCACTACAGCTAAAAAACAATGTCGATTTTTACCACATAAAGTCTTGCAATAAGAATTGACATTATTCTTACATAATCTACTCGGGGACGATTCCACAACTACAACTTAAAAACAATGACAAAACTTACTTCATAAATTCGTGCAGTAAGAATTGACATTATTCTTACAAAATCTACTAAGGGACGATTCTATATTTCTATAACTACTACTTAAAAATAATGACAAATCTTACCACATAGAGAAAAATAATTCTGTAGCTATTTGACAATGTTTCTTACATCAATACAGATGTCATAGTTATTTTGTTTTGGAATAATTATTGGTTGAGTGGTAAATTGTAAGAATAATATCATTTCATAGATATGATGGTAAGAATGACATCAATTCGTACATACATATGGTAAGAACTGTATCATATCTTACATATAAATCATAAAAATTGCATCATTTATTATCTATTCATATAGCAAAATAACTTATAATTGTACGATTTATAGATACATATACTCCCTACATTTTCCATCAAGTTGTTCAAGTGTGCTTGAGTTGCAGGAGACATCGTGGAGACGTTTCCAGTGGGAGCATCAATTTTGTTGTTTTCTTCATCATCTTCATTCATCGATCTTCCGGTAAGGTATTGATCACTACATTCAACGTCCCGCGTGATGCAACATATTGTATTTATCATATTCCCAAGTAATCTCTGCACACAATTTTAAAAAGATGGTAAGAATATTAAATTTTCGAAGACATTTGTTTTGGCGACATTTGGCATGTTTGTCTACTCCACTAGTCTACATTTTTCAAAAATCTTCTATCGTGCAGCTTAGTGTACACACAATAAAAAATGCTTAAATCAGAAAACCCTAAAAAGGACTCGTATCATAAGAATTTCACAATTTCTTACCTCTAATCTGGTAAGAAATTGTCAATTTCTTACCTCTAATTATTTAATTTCTTACCTATTATTTGATTCCACCTCCGTACAACTCGCGATTTCTTACCTATTACTGTGTTTGATTCTGCTGCGTACAACTCGCGATTTTCCGATTGCTTCATCTTCTCCGGCGTGTTTCTCCCTCGTTTCTCCACCAAAATGAGCAAGAAACCCCTTCATCTCTTCGTCTTTCCGATGAGAACAAAGCCCAATGGTCAATTGCACCACGGGCATTTGGATTTGGCCGGAAAATGGCAAAAAACAGCAGCAAACCCTAGTTTCCAAAACCCTACCTCACTGCCACTCTTCCGCTTGGTGCCACTGGCCGTCGTCGCCGCCTCCAGATCTAGAAATCTGGATAAAAATCGGGAGGTAGGGTGGGGGAGCGAGGGTAAGAAGCATAAGGAAAGGAAAAAGAAAAAAGAAAAAAAGAAGAAGCAACAGATCGTGCGGCATGAGGAAGAAAGAATAAGGGGGGGGGGAGAGAGAGGGTAGATCGTCGCCTTCAGAAGCTTCACCGGCCTCGAGCTCACCGGAAAACTATTTCTGTGAGTGGTGCGGCAGAATATAATAGAGAGAAATAGAGAGAGAGATGGGAGAGAGATACAATAGAAGATGAGGATGAGAAATTTAGAGATGTACCCCAAGAAATAATGTTAGGGGTATTTCAATCCACACACCAACAAATTGGGTAGAATTTGTTCTTTTTTAAATTTGAGGTAAATATTGTGTTCTTTAAGTGTAAGGGGGTATATGGTAGCATTTCCTCCTAAATAAATATAAATTTAAATATAAGACTAAATAAATATAAATATAAGACTAAATAAATATAAATTTAAATATAAGACTAGATATAAATATAATAAATATAAATACAGATATAAATATTATATTAAGCCTTGTCTAGAAATTTATTTCTTAAATATTGAATTCGAATCGAATATCCAAAACGAATATCGAAAATGAATCATTTTCTCGAAAATATCATTTGGAATATCATTAGGAAAAAAATGAATCGAATAATCGTTATACGAAACCATAGCATCTTAATTATACCAAGCATACACCAAAATTTCAATTTCCAATCTTCATTATACGAAACCGTAGCATCTTAAACTCATAATTATATAATAATAATAAAAAAACATATCAGTACGCTAATGATTTTACCAATAGATAAGTAAACAACTACTACAATTAGTCAAAAAGAACCGAATACACAAAATATCACAATGTTTACGTAATAATGTTTGAAGATCCGAATACACAAAATATCACTTAAAAGTTAATGCAACACGCAATCATACTTTAGCATGCCTAAAAATTCTCTAAGCAGTAAGCTTTCGATACTTATCCACGGCGTCAGCCCTCGATTGTATGGCGGGACACCCACTGATGGTTCGTTCCAAGTTCATGCAAGCGACCTGACCGCTACAATTCGGATGTGGATACGATATGAGGCAAGAGTCCGGGTAAAAAATAACACTGAAAACATGGTCACCGGGCTCCAATCGTAATTCGTTCATTTTCCAATACATTGTATTTTCAACCCAAATTGGTAGTAGAGTGATCAAGGCAACTAGATCATCCAGAGTTTCTGATCCTCTCATGAGTGGATCATGATTATTTGTTTTGTGCCCAAGTCGACCACAACGAAAATGTATCGTTCATGAACGAGCCAAGGGATGAAAACCTAAGATGAGTATTACAAAAAAAAAAAAAAAAAAAAAAACAATTAACATTACCATGAGTCTTATTTATTAAATTAATAAAATTGTTTGTGAAATGAGATTGTTACCATATGTGCTTTCCACCAGTTAGGTGTATCATGGCCCACACATTCTCCCATTACGATTTTACACAATGGTGGCCCAGGTACCCACATCGAAGTGATGACCTGCTTAATGTCCTCCCAGTTTGTGCTGGCAAATTCATGTATTGCTCTGTATTTCATCTTTTCAAAATCCGCTCTCAATTCCCTCTGAATCATAAGACATAGAAATGTATAAGTAAAGACATATATGTGGGAAATTTAAACTGGTTGAAAAAAAAAATATTACTATGACATCCAGATTGCATATGATAGATCCTCCACCTGCAAATTTCGGGTACACCTGGACACCACTCCTCAGCCGGCTGCGCAGTGTCATCAGGGCCAAGTCAAACATCCGCGCCCGACAATTAGATAAGTGTAAAAAACTTCGAATTAATCTTTTTGAACAATAAAAAAGTTAAAATCAATTAAACTGTGTAATTACATACCAACGGATCCCATTCAACACCCTTCTTACACAGCTGCTTGAAGTCCCACACTGAAACTAATTCAGTAGCCTCCGTCACTCGTACACCCAAATTGTCTCCAGTTTGCATGAAGGCATTATAATGATCGAGAACATCGTTCGGAGGAGAAGGCAGGAAGGTGGGCTTCAAAATAGTGTTTTTTGCCTTCTTTGACTTCGCCTTCTTGGTTGAAGTAGAAGACTATGGTAAAAAAAAAAGGTACTACTTAAATGGTGCTTATTTAATTGCATGTCACGGGTTAGTTTACTAATTTAATAACAATAACTATTTAAGATTACCTGGCCGAGATCCACATATGAGGCCGATTTACGTGCTGGGACCCGAGTTGTAACGAATGGTGCAGTTAAGGTCGATCTCCCTGGCGTCGGTGTCAAGAATTCCGGTGTGGAGGTGGAGAACTCCAACATCTAATGTCGGGGCTGCTCGTAACCATAGCTCAACGGCAGAAGGCCGGTGTCTCCATATATCGGAAAGTATGATGATCTGGGCGCGGTACTGACGGGGGCCGTCTGTCAAGATCATAGATAGTGAATTCACAAAGACTAATATATATAACAAAAGTAATGCAAAAATTAGAATTTGGATCTAGGTAAGATTGTACCTCCCTGAAAATCAAAGTGAATATACGCGAGGCTGCATCACCGTATTCCACGTGTCCAGATGCGGTGTCGACATGTATATAAATAGGGAGAGATGTGTCCCTACAAATCCCGACCATCTCGATAAGCCCAGAAGATTGAGGCTCAAGGAGGTCTATACCGATGCTTTCTAGGGTGTAATGCACACCCGAATCTCGACCTGATGAAATGATAGGTGGGCTCTGATGACATGGCTCAACCACCGGAGGCGAGCGACGTGAGGAACTACAGCTGAAGAGATCTTTTATATTTTCGTAACTCTTTCATCTTGGCCATAAGTCGATTCTCGGTGGCTCTCATGTCCTCTTTCACCTCTTTCTTGTCAGCTTCCATCTTCTCTTTCATTTATGCACTATATCGCCCCACCACCTCCTCAACGATTTCCCTGAACTATGCTGGCGTGCTAGAGGGACCCCAGCTAGTAGATGTCTCCCTCACACGCTTTCCACTATCACGTCTTTCACGTTGCGGGAAGCCCGTGGGCCCCATGTGTTCGGTTATATCCTCAGTCACTCTACTACGTATACTCATCCTGGGACGGGATTTGGAGTTTGTGCCAGCGTCGGGCATATAGACTGATAAATACGTATTTTATGTGCATGTGAGTTCATTTTATGTGTGTTTGAGTCTTGATTTGTGTGCTTAATTTGATAGAAATGCTAAGGTTTATCAACTTTTAGCATATTCTATACTTTTCTCGTTTCTTTCGGTTTTCGATTCATTTTGTAGGAATTTGAAAGACGATAATCGAATCAAGGATCGGAAGCCGGAAATGAGGGATACATGAGAAGAGACTCGTTGGAAATCGAATGATGAAAGTTGGTTCAAAGGAAGGAAAGAAAAAATTGAAGAAAGAACCGAAAAGGCGAAGAACTGGGCCGGATAAGGAGGCATGGCGGCCTGGATAGTGGCCTGCCAGACCGCTGGCCAGGTAGCCGGAATGCAGCATCAACGGCGGCCTGCCAGGCCACCAACCGGGCGCCCTCCCTCACTTCTTTGACCGAGTTAGCTCATCTAACTTGGTTTAACTCGACCCATTAACCTATTTTGATGTATTTAACTTCTATTTTTACTAGATTTGGGTATTCTTAGCTTGGAAGACATTAGAACCCTAGATTTTCTATTTGCTACTTTGGTATTTTTCAAAATTTGTGAAGATTTACTTGGTGGATTCAAGATTGAAGAGCATATTCATTTTCCTTATTCAATTCTCTATCTTTTGATTATGATTTCATCTATTTTCTATGGTTTATTTGCTTTAATTATGTTTAGCTAATTTCCTTTGTGATTTCAATTATATGTAGATTATGATCAGGTGATGAGTTTAGGCTTTAATTATTGAATTTACCTTCTAATTTCATATTCATTTCTCTTGGTGTCATGTTTTAGTGTGTAATTATGATTGATCACCATAGTTGCATACCAAGTGTTTGATCTAAAGCTTAGGAGGCTTAGATTAGATGCTAGGAAACAAGAGAATTGCATGCTAGAGATAGTAGGGATAAGGAACTCATTATGCTTTTGGGAGTAAATGATTTACTTGATGTCCTAGTCGGAATTAGGTAATTCATTAATCAACTTGATTTCGTTGCAATGAGAATTGAATGGATCATAATTAGGAGGTTTCCCACATGAAGTTAGATTAAAATGGTTGATTCTAGTTAGAGTTCTAATTGCCCATCACTTAAGCCTAATCGAAGTATAATTGGAATCACTCTTGTCACCTATTGAATTTAGATAATTTGTTTACTAGTTTGATCATTTACTTTGCTACATAGTTAAGTTTGATTGCATATCATTGTCTATTACTTTTAATTGTCTAGTTAAAGATGAAAATACAAAAATATGGTTGTTTGGTAGCTTGGATAGTAGGATAGATAACAAATTACTACTTGAAACTCATTCGCCTTACAATCCTTGTGGTTCGACTCGAATTTACTTCGATTATTATTGCATTACCACTTATAAAAAGTGGTGATCAGGGACGTGCATCGGTCCGCGTTGACACATCTCAGTAGTCTGCTCTTGTTGGGCACTCAATGCATCCATCGGCATCTTAAACCTAACACAAGAAGACCCCGCAACTTGTACGGAGCGAAACCAAATAGTTTCACGCTCATGTGCGCAGGGTCTCAGATTCCCAAGCACTGACTCCTCGTCATTAAACAACGCATACAACTCCGCATCAGTCGTACGTCTGAGTGATATCTTAAATTTCCATTTCAAACATCAGGGATGCAAATCACCCGGCGCTACAACGCCAGCTACACCGCCAAGCCCTCGAATTACCTTAAACCCCCATACAATTAACGCCCAAACAGGACCACGAATATGATATTTTGTCAAGGAGGTCTTACCAAAACTTCTCACATAATACCGCATGGTCTTGTGCGTCACTCCACGGAAATTCAAGAAATGAGTGCATGTTGTCAACCAAGCACCACAACTAAGGGTACACCGGTTTTCGGGGCTTGTGCCCGAGAAGAAAAATATTGGCCATCAACAAGTAGGCCAGGCGCAAGTGAATATCACCATCTAGATCATTGAAGGAGCTAGGATTTTGGTTTAAATTTTGGATCAAGGATGTGGCGCTCTCATTTTCCCCTCTACAAACAAGCTGACAGAGTTGTGACTGCCTAGGATAGCGTGGGACATAGGGATCAAATGATGTCGGCCCGAATTTCAACCCAGAAATCAACGCATGATCCTGCTCTGTGTACTCTATATTCCGACCACCGATGTTGAACCAAATTCCCCGATGTGAATGAATTGCCCGGGACATTATACTGTTAACTAAGCCCCCATAGATCTTCTTTGGATTCCAACCGATGAAATGACCGAAAGGTCCCTGTCTGAATCGGTCTACTAAATCATTATCCCCGAACGTGAATAATGCCTCCTCGATGTCAACCAATATCTCAATAGAATAACATGTATTGGGCTTCACTGGCTGGTTGATATACTCTGGGTGACGATAGCGTGGTTCGGGTTTGGACTATTTTTTCAAAAAAATGAAATTCAAAAATTGCATAAAATTAGATTACATGCACTAATACAAATAATTAACAAGTACGCCGGTCACAAGACAAATCCACCCTAGCAAATTAATTTAATTAAATTCATACGATCAAATTATGAAAATGATGAACTAATATTGAGCTAATTAATTATAATTAAGTGCATGCCAATAATTAATTAATTAATTCAAATCTAATAAACTAATTCATCAGAAATGTCTAACAAATTAATTAACCAGAAATGTAATTAAAAAAAATTATATTAAACTAATTCGCCAATGTTACAAATTACTAATCTAATAAACACAATTAATAAGTACTAACAATATTCCTTAATTAATTTGTTACAAGTATTAATCTAATGATTTTTATGATTAATTGTGTTAAGTAATCTAATGATTTGTTACAAATACTAATGTAGTTAATCGTATTAATTATATCTAATTAACAAGTACTAAATATGTTCCGAAATTAATTGTATTACAAGTAATAATCTAATTAATAAATACTAATCTAATTTGTTTAGCACACAATGAAATGACATCATGGTTAGTACTAATCTAACTAACAAGAAATATTCTCATGCTACAAATTAAACCAAGCTACCCACAATTTATCAAATTAGTATAACTAATTGCTTAAGTATTATGAAATAATTAACTAAGCAATTATGAAATAATTAACTAAAAGTAACATAATTAATTAGAAATAATTAAGCATGCAAAAAATTATTAAAATTAAGTAAAGAAAAATAAACAAAAAATAAAATTCACAAATCTGATTAAAAAAAATAATAAATTCAGGCCTATGTTTCCACTGTGCCGGAGAAGTCCCACCGCCGCCGTTAACTAGTTACTAGACTTGGAGATATTCCGACGACGGCGGCGCGGCGGTGGAAACATAGAAAATACAAAAATAAATAAAATAAAATTTGGACCGATCCACCACCGTATTTCCGTTGCCGGAAACTTCCCACCGCCGGTAGCCATGCAAATGCACAGATACCGGTGGTGGGAAGGTCCCGAAAGGCGCTTACACACATAGAGGGGGGGTGAATACGTGTGTAGACAAGTGTTTAACTTCTCTTGCGATTTTCAGCCTTTTAGACGAGTAGACGCTTTGAAGCTAAGTGAAGCGTTCAAAGCCTCTCGCTCGTGTGATACTATGCGGAATGTGGTGAGTCTTTAAAGCTTTTCTTGCAAATTAGAACCTTGTTAATATTAAAAATGTGAGTGTGTGTATGCGAATAATCAAAGCAATAAATAACTTAAAATAAAGAGATAAACAATTTATAGTGGTTCGGAGCACCTCTCCTACGTCCACTCTATCCACGATGGGATGAATACCTTCACTCAGGTACTCCTTGTTTTATACTTCCAAGGGGAAGTGATTCAAGGCAAATAACAAACTTGCACTTGAATCCTCAGAGATTTTACTGGCTCTCGAGAAACCTTACAACTGTTGGGGTTATATACTGCAAAACATACTTTTATGCGTGTATATTAACTGTATCTTCCTGTTTTATGGAAATAACTATTGTCATATGATTTGCATATTAATTCGTGTTATGGTTATGCAAATAAATGTCCGGTACTATATATTATAGATAATATGGTGTGGGTGGTCGCACGGAAGATCATATTATCGGTTTCTTATATAGTTAAATGGTGTTCGCAACCGAAAGTAATCCTGGACAAATTACTTGTTAAGGTTGTAGTATAAGCTGGATAATAGTTGGTCTTGGCTATTAGCTTATACTAGTGCATACGATCAGAGTTGCACTGAACGGGATCGAGGTGAAATAAATCCTTTTATACTGATTTAAAAAGGATCACATCTCGGACGATTATTATTTCTTAATTCTAGTTGTCATAATATTCAATTATGTATTTATAATAGCTATTACTTTGATTTACCATGAGTGAGAGTTATTGCAACTCAAAGATTCTCCGTATCTTGGGTAATAATATTATAAATATGATAATTAATATTATAGCTAGAAATCGTGTCTCGGTGCGCCGAGTTGTTGATGTCCCCTTGAGGCGTTCTAAGGATTATTATATCAAATCTTGCAAGTGGAATTTATTCCGGTATAATAATGAGGTCGAACGGGTACTACTCTCGGTTTTAGATATTAATTAATTAAAGCAGTCAGTAGCTTAAATTAATTAATGGACATGCGATATCTTAAACACGAGAAATAATATAATTCAAAGAGGAGCCCGGTATGTAGTAATTTGGGAATGGACGGCGATGCAATATTATTTTACTATAGTGGAAAAGCTATAATATTAATATAATTAAATAGAGTATTCGGGGCCAGAGAATACTTGGATTATTTAATTATATTGGAAGGCCCAGTCCATATCCTCCTCAAGATCCCTGGAGTAGCCCAATAGAGCATAGCCTGACCCATTAACCTAACTTATTCACCACTCCACTTCTTATATAAATAAGGGATAAGTGGAGAGTGAAAGTACATGATTTCACAGATTCGTAAATCTGGAGAAGAGGGCGCCGGTTTCTGGGTAGTGCAGAGAAGATAGATTTTCGCCCACTCGAAATTCTTCTCGTTGCTAGGGAATACTCCAGAAGATCTCGGGGTTTACGATCAAGAGCTAGATCTCGTGTGCAGAGATCTAGTGCGTGGAAGATCTTTTGCCTCTACTCAAATCGCCTACACAAACATGTATAATTCTCAGATCTGTTTCCGCTTTAAGATCTGTGATGAATTATGTTAATATAATCTGTATTTAATTAAATTAATATCCGATGCGGTCCCGGTTCTAACAATTGGTATCAGAGCCAAATCGGCTCTGTTGATTTAATTAATTGTGATTATATGTTTCATATTATTTGTTCTTGGATGCAAATTTTGTTTTGCAGAGATCCAATTATCATGGTTAATATGAATGATTTTGGTTTTAATTTTGTATTAAAATCAGTCTGTTTGTGGCTGCGTTTGTAACACACGAGGGTTGATCATGTTAGAATAGATTTTTGTTTCGTTTTTCTTTGGAATTTCGATTGTAAAATCAAGTTCTATGTAAATCGATCAACGAACAACGTGGATGGAGGATGAGTCAACCATTCATGGCTGCAGCACGACGGAGCAGACATTTTTTTTTCCGTTGAATGTTTGATAGGCTTTGCGGTGCTGAGGCGGTGATAAGCATCATGACTAGGGTTTTGAACCCGTCATGGCTGACTTGGTTCACCAACGATGCAGCAGCAACCGAGAGTCCTTGACTGTGACAACGAGGGCATGGCTGCAGCAAGGCGATAGAGGAGACTTGAACGCCTCTTGTCGGACGTCGAAGTTGATGCAGCGGCACTGCGACGGCGATAGAATCACGATGGAGTTTTTGGCCTCATCGTGTGTTTCTTACTTCGTCGACGGTACAGCTGCCACTGCGATCGATTTTCGACAACGAGGGTATGAAGGAACAGCAGCGGTGGAGCTGTGGAGGCGACCGGCGGTGCGATGGATTTCGATCGAATCGCGCAAGCCGCTGTTCGTCTGCACCACAGCGCTTGCTGCGGTTTCCTCAACGTCGGCTCACCCTGTTACAGCAGCGGGAGCATCGAAGAGAAGCGGTGGCGGTGTTGCGACGGCGGTCGGCAGAACGATGGGATTCGTCCTATCGTGATCGCTACTGACTTCCGGCATCGCAGCAGCCACTATAGGCTTCTCCTAGACGCCGGGGATGTGCTGCAGATACAGCAGCAATTATGGAAGCGGCAGTGGGTGTGTCGGAGGCAAGTAACAGCTGCTGGTGTAGCAGCAGCGGCGGACAGAGCTGCTGTGCGCAGCGACGACGCGTTCTGGGGTTTCTCGGAACTCATAGAATCGCGACTGTTGTGGGCTGCTGCTGGGCGATTATCCGACGTCCCTCGTGGACGATGGTGATGCCCAGACGAGGACTCCTCCTCGACCTCATGTGCGAACTACGGCGGCGGCTATGGCTGGAAGTTAGCAGCTGCTGCTGCGTTTGAGCGGCGGTGGCTGCGGGTTGCTGTTTCCGGCATGTTTCCAGCCATCTCCTGGCGGCACAGAGCCGGTGGGAGTCTCTTGCGATGTCTCTCCGACCTCGTGTGATGAACGACGGCGGTGGTAGCTGCCTGAGAAGTGGCGACGGGGGTGATGGCTGCAAAAGGGAGGCTAAGGTTTTGGGTGTTTGTCTTTTGGGCTGCACCTAGGCCCAAAATTTGACTGGGCCGATTTCTGGGCCTATTTTTTGGGATGGTTAAGGCCCATCGACCCAAATTCAAGCATTCTCAAGCCCGTACAAGAAATCGAAGGCCATGATAGTTGGATAAATTTTTTATTTATTATCATACGATTTAATTGTTGTTGATAAAATGGCATGTATGTTTAATTATTCACGATAATTATTTATATGCTATGCTTGAGAATTTATTAAAAACCTTGGTTTAAATTACTAAGTGGTTTTATATTAATTTTAATTTTCGATTAATTTAGTATTTTTCGAAAATTTTAATTAATCTAGCCTCCATAATTGGTTTAAAAATGAATTAGTTAGCATTTGCTCACTGATCCGAGCGTATCCCTACGGAGGTGCTAATTATAGCTTTCATTGGTTTAAACTTCTTAAAATTTTATACCACTATCCCTCCCCATGGTAGGATAGTCTTATAAAATTGGATTGTTCGGAATTTTAAAAGATGAAATAATTAGCATTTGCTCACTGATCCGGGCATATCCCTTCGGAGGTACTAATTATGGATTTCATTGGTTTTAAAACTTCGAAAGATAATATAGAAAAATAATTTTATATCGATATCACCTCCCTACGGTAAGGTTATTCTTATAAAATTGGATTTTTCGGTATATTAAATTATGGTGTTCACTTAGGTGTAAATTAATTAATTATTTCCCGACGGAAAGATAATTAATTAATTTGCATGGCTAGGAGTGACCGACTGTTAATTTTATCAATCATAAGGTGAAGGTTGATTGGATAGTAAAATTAAAGGCGTAAAAACCTACTTAAGAAATTATATGTAAACGTCCACCCTACGTGGCTTGCATATAAAACCTTAAGGAGTCGGGGGTTGCATTTATATTGTTTTAAGGTTTTTACAATATAATTATGCTTCGAAAGGATATGACTTATAACTGTATGTTGTTTTATTTCCAAACTATACTATGTTTTTCGGTTCACTTGTTTAAATACTCAATGAAAAACAAATTTGAGAATTCCAAATATCACGATTGGAAATGTAACTTGGACATTGTCTTGACTGCTAACGAACACAAGTTTATCCTTACTGAGGAATCTACTTATATGCCAACAAAGGAGAGTATAACAAAACAATGTGAAGCTTATTTTCACGGATATGTTTTAGTCATCATGGATACCAAGTTCGACACAATATTCTTTTGTTGATGAAAATGGTTGAAGGTACTCCTATTAGGGACCATGTTCTTAAGATAATTAGTTGTCTTAATAGAATGGAGATTCTATGTGTTGAAATCGATGGGGAAACTCAGGTCGATATCATAATAGAATCACTCTCTATGAGTTTTTGATGTGTTTCGGCTCAAGTTAACCGAATTGCTCAAAGAACTCATCAATGCTGAGATGTTTCAAACCGGTTCTCAAGCATTGATCACCATAACTTCTATACCTTTTTAAACCAAAGAATGGTTAAAGGAAGAAGAAGCAAGGTGGTGGTGGTTAAGGAGATGGTCAGAAGGTGAATAACTACTCAAGGTGAGATAAAGAAACCAAGAGGAAAGTGTTATCGTTGCAAGCAGAAAAGACAAATTATGGCGGCCTGTCCTCATCTGAATGGAGGCAATGGTCAAGGTATATCTTGTGCGTTTGCTAAATGCGGTTGAGATTACCATCACAGTGGGAGACGCTACGAGAGTGGTGGTCAATGCAGTGGGAGACGTACATTAGTTGTGCGCAAACTGCAGTAAAATAGCACAACATCAATTCTTTAAATATAAAGAACCTTCTAGTATGAATCAAACATATATCTGGTATCTAAGTTTTGGTCATCTTAGATCAAATGGCAATAGATCAGAAAGTATGTTGGATTTGATTCATATGGACATGTGTGGTCCAATGTCGGTACAAACTAAGGGGTGGCTACGAATACTTCATCTTTTGGTTGATGATTACTCAAGGCTTAGATATATTTGATGAAACGGAAGTCTAAACGCTTGATAAATTCAAGGAGTTCAAGGCAGAAGTTGATTATCATCATGATAAATATATCATATCTCTTCGATTCGATCGAAGAGGTGAGTACCTTAGTTATTGGAACACATGTTGGAAGCTGGAATCGCATCCCAGCTTACTCCGTCAGGAACGCCACATCAAAGTGGCAAGACGGGACGAAGAAACCGAGTACTTTGAGAAAGGTTTCGGGTCATGATGAGATATTTTCTTACCTTTTACGTTTTAGGGTTTACAAGCAACGGCGTATGTTCTAAACCTGGTTTCTTAAGGACCTCGTGTTGAAATACGGTTGTTTGTAGGATATCCTAAGGTAACGAGAGGTGGTTTATTCTATAGTCTTATAGTCCAAAAGATCGGAGTTAGCACAAACAATCGATTTTTGGAATAAGGCTACATGAATAATTATAACCCACTAGTGAGATCATTTTAGAAATGAGGGGAAAAGGTGGTGCCGGAACCACCCGTACTAGATGTTACACCACTGAACTGCACCACGTGTTGACACTAACACAAACTCTCAGGTAGTGCCTTGTTGTAGTGGGAGGGTCATCTTTCAACCTGAAAGATGGTTGTATTTGGGAGAATCTTCGGATATCTTGCCATGTAAAGATGACATTACCCATGGACATGTATAGAGGCAATCCAAGAGGAAGATGCACAAGTTTTGGCAAGTAGCCATTACGGCTCATATAGATCTGGAGATTTGGCTAATGGATGTCAAGATCATTTTTTCTAATGGTAGTCTTGAGGAATCCATTTACATGCGCCAACCAGAGGGATACATTGCCGAAAAGGATAAGCATCTGGTTTGCAAACTTAAGCGATCCGTATGGACTTAAGCAAGCATCTTGTCCTGGAACACATATTTTTTGAGGTAATCCAATCATATGGATTTAGTCAATGTGATCAGGGAGAGTAGTGTGTATAAAAAGTGTAACGGAAACGTTGTGATATTTCTAGTACTGTATGTTGATGACATACTCCTGATTGGCAACAACGTGGAGTAGTTATCAGACATACGGATGTGGTTGTCCAAGATATTCAATATAAAGGACTTGGGTGAAGCTGTTCACATTCTTGGAATTAAGATCTTTCGTGATCGTAAGAAGAGAATGTTGTGCTTTCATCAAATGGTTTATATTGATACGGTAGTAAAGTGTTTTAGCATGGAAAACTCCGAAAAAGGCTTCTTGCTATTTTGAAAAGGAGTTCATTTGTCTAAAGAAATGTGTCACAAGATACAGAGATAGATAAATGACATGAAGGCGGTTCCATATGCCTCTGCAAAAGGAAGCTTCATGTATGTTATACTTTACACCAGACATGATATCTGTTATGTCGTTGGCATGTTTTTCAGATATCAATTTAACCCTGGTTAAGAGCAATAAACTGCTGTAAAGAATATAATCCAGGACACGAGATTATATGTGAATCTTTCAGCCTGACAGTTTATTCCCTTTTGGGTTATAGTGATTTCCAATCAGATAGGTTTTTTCAAAAGTCTACCTCAGGATGTGTTTTGTACTGGGAGGTGGAGTCATTAGTTGAAAGGCTGGATGGCTCCGGAACTTCTTGTTGGACATGGACATGATTCTGAATTTGCCTAGAACAATCACAATCTGTTGTGACAATTCTGGTGCAGTAGCAAATTCAAAAGAATCATAAGACCACAAGGCCAGTAAATACATTGAAAATAAGTACTTTATGTTACGAGTTATCGTAATGAGAGGAGACGTTGTGATGTCAAAGATTACGTTGGAAGATACCCAGTTGGTTTCCTTCACGATTAGCATGCCATCGAAGGATTTCGATAAGCGCGTGAAGGGAAAGGGAATCAGACGTATGACAGCACTGCTTTGAGTATAAGTGGGAGAAAATTTAGTGTGGAGGTATACTTAAAAGCATGCTTTGAGTATAAGTGGGAGATTGTTGGGGTTATATACTGCAAAGCATACTTTTATGCATGTATATTAACTGTATCTTCCTGTTTTATGGAAATAAATATTGTCATATGATTTGCATATTAATTCGTGTTATGGTTATGCAAATAAATGTCCGGTACTATATATTATAGATAATATGGTGTGGGTGGTCGCACGGAAGATCATATTATCGGTTTCTTATATAGTTAAATGGTGTTCGCAACCGAAAGTAATCCTGGACAAATTACTTGTTAAGGTTGTAGTATAAGCTGGATAATAGTTGGTCTTGGCTATTAGCTTATACTAGTGCATACGATCAGAGTTGCACTGAACGGGATTGAGGTGAGATAAATCCTTTTATACTGATTTAAAAAGGATCACATCTCGGACGATTATTATTTCTTAATTCTAGTTGTCATAATATTCAATTATGTATTTATAATAGCTATTACTTTGATTTACCATGAGTGAGAGTTATTGCAACTCAAAGATTCTCCGTATCTTGGGTAATAATATTATAAATATGATAATTAATATTATAGCTAGAAATCGTGTCTCGGTGCGCCGAGTTGATGATGTCCCCTTGAGGCGTTCTAAGGATTATTATATCAAATCTTGCAAGTGGAATTTATTCCGGTATAATAATGAGGTCGAACGGGTACTACTCTCGGTTTTAGATATTAATTAATTAAAGCAGTCAGTAGCTTAAATTAATTAATGGACATGCGATATCTTAAACACGGGAAATAATATAATTCAAAGAGGAGCCCGGTATGTAGTAATTTGGGAATGGACGGCGATGCAATATTATTTTACTATAGTGGAAAGGCTATAATATTAATATAATTAAATAGAGTATTCGGGGCCAGAGAATACTTGAATTATTTAATTATATTGGAAGGCCCAGTCCATATCCTCCTCAAGATCCCTGGAGTAGCCCAATAGAACATAGCCTGGCCCATTAACCAAACCCTAACTTATTCACCACTCCACTTCTTATATAAATAAGGGATAAGTGGAGAGTGAAAGTACGTGATTTCACAGATTCATAAATCTGGAGAAGAGGGCGCCGGTTTCTGGGTAGTGCAGAGAAGATAGATTTTCACCCACTCAAAATTCTTCTCGTTGCTAGGGAATACTCCAGAAGATCTCGGGGTTTACGATCAAGAGCTAGATCTCGTGTGCAGAGATCTAGTGTGTGGAAGATCTTTTGCCTCTACTCAAATCACCTACACAAACAGGTATAATTCTCAGATATGTTTCCGCTTTAAGATCTGTGATGAATTATGTTAATATAATCTGTATTTAATTAAATTAATATCCGATGCGGTCCCGGTTCTAACAACAACAACACACTCTTTCACAAAAAGGTCGGCAACCTTACAACTCAATCTATTCACTCTAGACTTGGGTTTTGGGGTTTTGGATTTTTGTAAGTATGAGAATCCTTTACAATGAAATCACAAGTAAGGGATAAGGATTCTCAAGAGTCTAGGCTATGGATATAAGAGATTGAAACTAGAACGTGAGGTAGTTGCAATACTTAAGAATCGAGTTCTTAAGGACACACTAAAGTGAAGCGCTTTGAAAGAACTAAGGACTTGAAAGAAATTTGCTTGAGTTCTTGCAAATGTGAATGCTTGAATCGTTTGTACGGCGTTAGTTTTAGTATGTGTGCAACTCCTTCTATTTATAATAAGGAACCCTACTTCCCGTTGAGAGAGAAGAGGTTGCGTGTTCCTTAATTTTCGGATAATTCGGCGTGTCAGCCTGCAAGAATCAGGAATGGATGTCCACCTTCACCTAACTTTGACTTCTTGGACTGTAGCCATTTCCATTGTGCAATAGTGTGATGACACGTAGGCTTCATTCTGTGAGATGTTTCAGACATCCGAGAGTTTGAAATATCAAACTTGGATTCTGCGAGTCAAACTTGTCACACTTGCACTGATTGACGCTTTGATTACAGCTCTATATCAGAGATGCTTTGGGTGAGCTGACTTGAGAGCGCTTCGCTTCCACTGATCAGAAGCTCGCTCTTAGCATCTTTATCTGAAGCGTCTCCAAGACGCTTTGTCAAAGCTTCACTGCTGACGCTTTCACTGCTGGAGCCGCTTCGCTTCCTATCGCTTCGCGAACTCTGACTGCATCATTCTCAACGCTTCTAGACTAAAAATAAAGCTTCCTAACAAGTAAGCTTTGCTAATAAAAACTTGTCTAGTTCATCAAAAATAATAAGGGAAATATTCTAAAGAGGGTTTTGGAATCGAATCAAAACAAATTATTTATTTAACTTGATTCAAGTGCCCCCTTAACATTATATCCCAACAATTTCCCCCTTTTTGATGATGCCAAAACCCGACGTCAAGTGCTTACACAAATCTAGATCGTTTCTAGGCTAAGTATAAGAGGAGAGTGGGTTAGGCAAGAACGCAATAGCAATGCAGTTATAGCAGTTAATATGAAAGCATAAAATAGAGTAAAGACAATGAGAAATTGTCCTATAGCAGTAAAAGATATCATTGTATTAGTGAGATGATGAAGTGAATACAAATACAATGAATATCTATTTTAAGCGTTTTCGAGGGACTGGAGGGATCATGCCATAGGCATTGTAGACTCTATCCTTGATGGCAGCTAGAGAGCGGTTAGGACGATCGTTCTGTTCAAGCCATTCTGCACATTCCTCGATCTCCTTTCTGATTGCTTCCTCATCAGGGACAGCGCCTCCAATGAGTGGAAGTTTGTAGCTCTCTTTCTTTTTGGCGGTTTGAGAGTCACTCCGTCTGCCAACTCTAAAATTTTGTTGAAGAGAGAGGCTTTGCAATGATCTATGTATGCAATGAAGCAATCCATGGCGTACTCAGTGCGAAAGCCTTGCCAGTAGTAGAAGCGTTTGACAAACTTCACCTTGGCATCATTCCACTCCTCCTTGAGGTCGGCTGGAATAATCTCATCAACAAACTTGGCATTAGGAGCCTCATCCCTCAGCCTCTTTCTATCGAGTTCGTCCCTGGCAAACAGTTGCTTCCTGCATTTCTCAAAATCAGCTGTTCGCAGGCCCTCGACAAAAATTCTCTTTCCTTCAAGCGCTTCCATCTTCAAAAGATGAAGCGCTTTGTCCGAGTCGGTCACCACCTCTTCATTAAAAACTTCGTCCCTGCACTCCGACATAGCTTTATACTTTGTGATGCAATGCAAGTTATTCGACGTAGAGAGTGAGGAGTAGGTGAAGAGGGTGAGGATTATGGGACGAGGGAGGTTGAGCCGGGAGAGTGAGAGAGTGGGTCGTCGTCGTCGGCGTCGGTAGGGAGAGTAGTAGAGAGAGTGAGAAGTGGTAGGGTTTTTTGTGAATTCTATTCTACAATACTACTGATTAACACGTATTTTATGTGCATGTCGAGTGAATTTTGCATGTGTTTGAATGTCGATTTAGGTGCTTTAATGTCAAAAATGCTAGGGTTTCTAAACTTATAGCATACTTTGTATTTTTCTCGTTTTCTCTCGAGTTTCTTTATATTTTTTTGCACGAATAATGGAGAACTTACTTGGCCAAATTAATCATTCCATTACGAGGAGGAGCTCATTAGGACGCCATAGCAAAAAGCGGATCGAGAATCGGAGTTCGTACGAGAGAGAACAAGCGAAAACGGAAAAGTCGCGCAAAAGAACGAAGGAGTGGACCGGTCAAAGGAAGGACAACCGGCGGCCCAGCCGGCGGTCCAGCAGGCCGCCGGTCACCAGCCCCAAGCCGCCGTCAGCTGCAGAGGGTTTGGCGGTCCAGCCCGGCGACCCACCAGGCTGCCGGTGGTCTGGCCAGGCCGCCGGTTGTGCACATTCTCCAATTTAAGGGGTGAGTTCGGCTCGCCCAAACTCGCCCGAACTCATCCCGTTTCACCCTGATTCGACCCAAACTCGATTTTTGTGATGTATTTAACCCCTAAATTCACCCCATTTGGGTATCTTTTGATACTTGAACACTCTAAGAACCCTAATTACATTTTCCTCTTTCTACTTTTGTATTTTTGAAGATTTGTGAAGCACTACTTGGTGGATTTGAAATTCAAGACCATATTTTTCTTCCTTATTGAATTCTCTATCTTTTGATTATGGTTTTATGTATTTTCTATGGTTTATTTTCCTTAATCATGTCTAGCTAGTTATCTTTATGATTTCAATTATATGTAGATTAGGATTAGGTGATTGGGCTTAGGCTTTAATTGTGAATTTACCTTCTAATTTCATGTTCATTTCTCTTGGGGCTATGTTTTATTGTGTAATTGTGATTGATCACCATAGTTGCATATCAAGTGTTTGATCTAATGCTTAGGAGGCTTAGATTAGATGCTAGGATCAAGAGATTTGCATGCTAGAGAATAGTAGGGTTAAGGAACTCCATAAGCTATTGGGAGATCTTAGTAGGAATTAAGCCTTTCATTAATCAACTTGTCTTCATTGCAATGAGAATTGAGTGAAACATACATATGAGGTTTCCCACATGAAGTTAGATTAAATTGGTTAGTTCAAGTTAGAATTCTAATCGCCCATCACTTAAGCCTAATCGAAGTATAATTGGAATCACGCTTGTTTCTTATTGAGTTTATATCCTTTGTTTACTTATTAATTCATTTGTTTTAGTTTGAAGTAACTAGTCATTTTCATTCCTTATTTAAGTAAAAATTACAAAAACATGTTATTCGTGAGATTGGATAATGATTAGGTAATTGAGTTACTAGTTGAGATTCTTACGCTTTTAACATTCCATGTGGATTCGACTTGATACTTATCGATTATTATTGCATTCTCTCACCCTCAAAAGTGAGAGCGATCAACTACAAACTAAAATAAATGGAAATAAATAGGGGAGGGGGATGAGAATATAAAAAATAATCAAAACAAAACAAACAATACAAAACATAAAAAATAGAATAAAAAACAAAACAATAAAAAACAAGTGCGCATAGATTCTCGCCTATTTCAAGAGAGAAAAAAACAGATTCTCGCCTATTTCAATTCAATGTGGGACCATGGTGGCGCCATATGATTATTTTATACATGAAAATGCAATTTTTACATATCTTAGATATAAAATGACACTTTTTACATATTGAGAATAAAAAGGGTAGTAAAACCGGAACTCCCAAATTAATTTAGTTTATATAAACTCTAAAGTGCTGGGGAAAAAAACAAAAAAAAAAAATCTTTGTTTCACCATTTCACATCACATCATAAAAAAAAAATTATATTTTAAAATATGATGGAAAAATCAAATATTTCTCCAACCCAATAAACATCATCACAACTCAGAGCTCACTCACAAGCGGTGTTCTAAAAGACGTTAAACGCTAATAGGGCGGCGGGGTGAGGATTAGCGTCTAGGCGGCTAGGCGGGCTTCTAGGCGGACTAGGCGGATAAGAATTATAATGTACTATTTTTACATTATGTTCTATAATACAAACAATATAAAAAAGTTTAAAATATATAATATGCTAATTAATAGTTCAAATTCCACAAACTTAATAATCTTTCACATAAACATCAAAGTCTAGGTCAAATTTTCATATATTTAAACATGATATCCATAAGTTAGAGTATGAAATTCATGATTTTTCAAATATAATTTAATCTTACAGCCCTTCCGGTCCCGATTAGCCCACCTAAATCCTCCTAGATCTGCCTATACATGCTTAGGACCACTAGACACCTGCCTAGATATCGATTAATTTGCTGCCGCCTAGAAAAAACCGTCTTGCCATTAATCGGGACAGTTCAACACCTTCTAACGCCTAGTCGCCTTCTAGGCGGCCAAGCCAGCCTTTTTTTAGAACACTGCTCACAAGCCTCGTCTTGAGATATTTTGCATCCCCTTCTCTCCCGCTATCCCAAAACACACACACAGTGAGAATCAATGGCGGCAGTTCGTTGCTGCCTCTCGGTGACCTCCGCCGCCGTTCCCAGCTCCCAAGACTCCCAAAACTCTTCATCTCCGCCGTCACAACCACCTCCCGTCTCGAGGCTACCGACCAAGATTATACTGCCGGACAAGAAGCCGTTGAAATGGTCCACTGGGGTGGCCCCAGGGGATTACGGTGGCCCTCCCACCACCACCAAGCTCAGGAAATACTGGGGTGGAGATAAAGACCCTCTCGCCACCGATGATTACATGTGGAATAAAGATTTTATGGATCGCATGAAGAAGCTCATTCAAGACCCTACTCCCGATTCTGCACCTGCTAAGGTTTAATTACATTTTCTCTTCTTTTCTTTTACCTTTTACTGCGTTTCTGCGTTCTTGATTTGTTGCTGATGTTGTATTCTTTTCTGTTAAATTATGCCCAATTGAGTAATTCCTAGCGGTTCTTGGGGTTGAGAGAGAGTGAGAGAGGCTGTGGCCAAGTTTGTATCTTTAGATAGTAGTGGATTCCTCATGTATGTAATTGTTTGTTGATGGTTTGGTTACATGAAGAGTCTTCTTTCATTTCTTTCTTTACTTTGACTATAGAGTTGTTTGTGAAGGTTTTACAATAAAAGTTTAATCAATGCTTTGGGTTATTCACGTCGGTGTTTTGTTTTAGTAACCTAAATATTAATGTAGTTTGGTTCTATTTCTTGATAGGAGAAGCCTTCTGGATTTCTTAGCTTGAACAGAGTTATGAGCTTGGACAAGTATGCATATTTGGTTTGTTATAACCTTTTTTAGGCCAGATGCTTTGCTGCTTGTACCATATAACAATTATGTACTCTGACTATGCAGTATGGAAGTCGACTTGAGTAAGCAACTAACAGCTCCTTCTGCACCCGTAGTGAAAGAGCAAGTCGAGGAACAAGTACGATTTTGACCAACCTTTGCTTGTATATCTTTTTATTCTTGTGAAAGATGCTTTTCATTCTCATCTCGTTGAAATGGGATTTAGCCTGTTAGGACTGCTGGTAGGAGATGGAGACCAGCTCCAACACGTCGTGAGCTAGATAAGTGGGATAGAGCGACGAAAGCTGCAACTGGAGGCAGTGTATGTTATATAGATTCTCTTACATGTTACTATACATTTATTACTTAAAGGTATAAAAGTGAGTGCTTTTGGTAGATGTGTGACAGAATGTGTACATTTTTGTAAGCAATGTTATTTTTCTGAAATGTGCAATTTTTTATTTTCCTGCAGGATGTCATGTTTCGAGAATCAAAACGCCCCAGAGGGGATCCTGTGGTTTTGGCTGCTCAGTCGAGGGAACAATATACTAAGGTACTTATTCATAAGACGATCTTCTGTATCCATTTGCATCCAGTTGCACTACATCAAATTCATAGTTTGTGAATCTTTCTTCTTCAGTTGAAAAACAAATTGCAATTACTTACAGTAGGGGTAGGTGGCATTGGCTTGGTTTCGGCCTATTTGTCATATTCTCCGGAAATTGCAGCCAGGTACACTAAAATGCTGCCTCGTATGTGTTTCCTAATGGTTTTGTGGATGTTTTTTTGTGCAAAATATGATATGATGCTTCACAGCAAGGATGGAGCTTGGCTTAATTTAAATTGTGGTTTTGATGAAAAAATGCATATCAGGGTTGAGGATTTTCTCGGAAACTATGAGACATTCATCCCTGATCAGAGCTATTAACCTGAAAACGATATATTTATTTTTCTGACTATGATTCCTTGACAAGAAGACCACTAATTACTGGCTAATAATCTCTCTGGAAATGTTTTATTCTCCACTTATCGAAGTTTTAATGAACTCGTGACATGAATGCTTGTACTATGCACTGTTTCAGCTATGGTGCTGGATTGCTTGGTGCTTTGGCATACATGCGAATGCTTGGTAATAGTATTGATTCCATGGCTGATGGAGCAAGAGGGGTTATCAAGTATGTTTTCCTTCTTTCTTTTTCTCAAGCACTAAAAATTCTAAGATAGTGGCCTATAATGTGCATGTTAAGTTGCCTACATTGTTACTTCTGCATCCCAGCTCCTTTGATCTTTAGCAAAATATATCTGGTATAGTTACCAATGGCATCTATCCAGCGAATGCTGTGTATATTCATACAAATTTTGGAATGAGTAGAGAGTCAATCCAGCATTCAAGACCACAGATGTACGTCCTATTTGAGTGTTTTTTTTTTTTTTTTTTAAATATTTATTTTTTATTCAATAATGCCAGTCATCCCCTTCATGGTGAATCCAAATAAGTGAAGTAATTCCTCATTTTATTCTATTTAACCCTTTTGATATCTTGATCTCAAGGTATAGAAGTGTTAGTTTTATCACGAATTTGACCGGAACTGGAAAATCAAGGCGTAATAGTTTATGTGTAACGGAGACTTTCACACACACACATGCTGACATGCATATACTACAGACTAACTCTTTAGGTAAGTTTTCATCACAGGGCAGCAATGGGACAGCCAAGACTGTTAGTTCCTGTTGTGTTGGTGATGGTATATAATCGATGGAATGGGTAAGGCCTTTTTACTGCTTGTTTTAGCTGATTTATTGTGAATGCTTTTTACTCTGTGTCATGACACTTCTATCTTCGTATCCAAAATTGTTTCATCAACAGGATTTTAGTACCTGAGTATGGATTCGTGCATCTAGATTTGATCCCAATGCTGGTCGGGTTCTTCACTTACAAAATCGCCACTTTTATGCAAGCGATAGAGGAGGCAGTGACCGTTGTTGCTGGGAAAACTGAGGCTGAAGCTTAATTCAGCCTAAAGCGTAGATAGAGATGAAAAGATGATAGATGTACATGCATACTTGTTGTTTCGTGTGTACGAGAACATTCTCGTATTTCATGTCACCATTTTCTCTCGTCTGTATTGATATTGTCTATTGTAAATGAGATGATGTTGGATCATTCGTTGCGAAGTAATTTTTCATCTCATGGCGACAGTGAATATCATGTTAATTAATCATTTCATTGATCTTTGATATTCAGAATATGATCCAGTTTGAATAAAATTGGTCGAGTATCAGAGTTGCAAATTGCACCATATTTCATTTTCCCATCAACATTATACAATGTCGTCACTCTGTGTGTGTGTGTGTGTGTGTGTGTGTATTATAATGAAGAATGAAGAATATAAACTGTAAAATAGAAGTAATATAAAAATAACAAATAATCCACAAAGCTGTAGTGTTTTTGGGATCATTATTAGCAGCCTCAAATTAACATGAAGCACTAAACTTACAACTACACATATAAAAAGACCAAAGTACTATTCACTACTCTCATTATTCCCTTGAGCCACCACCTCACTCACTCTTCTTCCCAAAAGTGGCAAATTTACCAAATTAACCAGTGTTCTGGAGGCCGGCAGCGATACCTTTCATGGTGAGGATGAGCGTGTCTTCCAATCCGGGAGCATACTCGCTCGTGGGGTTGAGCTTCACGAGCTCGTCGGCTGGCTTGCTCGTGTCCATCTCCATGATCTCCTTCGACAGATGCGGGCCCACCTTCACGCTGTAGGTGGGGTCGCGGATTCGCTTCAGGGTGTAGATCTGGCACACGTTGAGGACTGTGATGTATGGGTCCCGGAGCCTCAGCCGCTGCCTCAAGTAGGGGTCCCCTTCCAGGATTTCCTTGTGCCCGGCAACCTAAGGAATACGAGAGTGATTTTTCGAGTATTAAGCAACTCGTTTGAAAGATCGTGTTTGTTCCATCAAAGCATGCGATAGATTAGTCGAAATATAAAGAGGTGAAGGCTTTACCTGCTGAATAATGTTCTGAGTTGTTTCATAGTTGGCACGCAACTGCTCTCCGAAAGCCCACAAATCCTCCGAGACTAGAAGCTTATCGCACAAAGCAGCGATTTTCGGGTCGCCCTTGGCGAAAACCATCTCAATCAAGTCGATCGTCACTCTAAAGAACGGCCATCCGTTGTACATATCTCGAAGCATTTGCAGATTCTTGCTGTCTTTCTGAATTGCCTGCTTCATTGCAGCCCCGAATCCTAGCCACACCGGGAGATGGAATCTCGTTTGAGTCCATGCAAAAATCCACGGGATTGCTCGGAGCGACTCTATGCCGCCACTCGGCTTTCTTTTAGACGGACGGCTCCCAATGTTCATCCGACCATACTCCAGTTCCGGCGTCGCCTGAAAGACAAAGTGCGGATCCATTCAAGTTCATACGATGCATAGTTTGAAATATACGTCAACTATTTAGCCCTTGCATAAATACGAATTTAGTTTTCTACGCAAGCTAAGAACATGAAAATGATACTTACAAGACGGAAGTATTCAACGAATCGAGGTTCTTGGAAAACAACGGAGCGGTATTCTTTCGTGGCAATGACAGCCATCTCGTCCATGAGCGAACGCCACTCGGGTTTTGGGGAAACCGGCGGATGCATGCCATGCTCGAGCGTTGCAGCCGTAAATCTCTGTAGCGTCCTAAAACACAGATGCTCCTCTCCGAACGACTGCTCTATGACTTCTCCTTGAACGGTGACACGGAGCGATCCGTGAATCGTATCTGGTGGCTGAGACAGTATAGCAAGATGTGTGGGCCCCCCTCCTCGCCCCACAGTCCCACCTCGACCATGGAACATCGTGAGCTTCACTCCATATTCTTTCGCCACTTTTATCAACTCCTCTTGAGCTTTATACAGTTGCCACGCTGCTGAAAGTCGACCCGCATCCTTCCCCGAGTCTGAGTACCCGATCATGACTTCTTGTTTACCATTGATTCTGTTACGGTACCAATCTATAGAGAAGAGACGAGCAACAGCAGCGGGGGCGGCCTCAAGATCCGCGAGTTTTTCGAAAAGTGGGACAACTCTGAGAGGGACTTTAACATGGCACTCTCGCTGCAGAAGCTCGACAGCAAGCACGTCAGACGGGGCCGTCGCCATCGAGATTATGTAGGCGCCGAAATTGTCCGACGGGAGTTCAGCAATGACGTGGAACGTGTCAAGGACGTCAGCAATCTCCTCGGTTTTTGGAAGGTCTGGACCGAACAACGGACGCTTGCCACTAAGCTCGGACAAGAGCCACTCCTGACGGCGCTCCTCTGGCCATTCTCTGTATGAGCCGATTTCGAGGTGGCGTGTAATAGCATCGAGAACATCTGTGTGACGATCCGACTCTTGCCGGATATCGAGTCGAACGAGCGAGAGTCCAAATGTCGAAACTTGTCTTAGGAAATCAAGAAGGCTCCCATCAGCAATTGGTCGATCGCCACAAGCGCAGAGTGATCGGTAGCACAGCTCGAGAGGCTCGAGAAACTGAACATAGAAGTGGAAATATGTTCTATAAAGTAAAATCCTTAAAAGGAAAAAAAAAAAAAAAAAATTTGCTGAAGAAGCAAATTGAACACAAAAGAAGTTTTTTAATGAGCAAACCTCTTCAACATTGGTGAAAGACAACTCCTCAGGAATATCAGAAATTCCATTTGCAAGTAACTGACGAGCACGTTCACGGGTATGATAAAGCTTGTCTCTCACGTCTCCGAGAATAACACGATAAGGCTCGTTCGATGGAACTTGCTTCCAGAATTCTGGTGAAAACAAAATTTGGTAAAGAATGGAGGATGAACCAATAACATGAGACATGTTAAGTACTTCAGAATGGAGCAATGATCGCAGAAATTTAATGAAATGAAACCCAATAATGTTATGCAAGAAGCAAAGTTAAACATACCAATGTAATGTTTAGCATCCCTCTTTGAAGACCTGACAAGTTCTTTCGCACGCAAGCCAAGTTCATCGGTGCAGCGCCACATAGAAAGCTGTTAAGGGCAACATACAGAAGGGTCGTAGCTAGTTAGGAATTCCAAGGTTTTAAAATGCTATAAATTCTTTAACATACTAAAGAATACAATTCCTCACCTCGAACATGAGATCTTCTATCTGTGAGAAGTATAAATTAGCAGCCATCATCCTAGCCAACAAACATACATCTCTTGTCACTTCAGGAGTCACCCGAGGATTGCCTAAAACAAAAATAACGTACATCTTAGTTCATCCCATAATTGTTTAAAAAAAATTACACAAGGCGTTGAATATTACATATTTACAATTAGAAATTAAGCCAAGAATCGAGAAACAATGTTGCAATACTGTCCAGATGAAATAGATGGCCATAGGAAATACAACGTTTAACGGATATTATATCTAGGATATCCCAGTTAAAAATCTATAGTAATAGCAAAGTATATAAGTCATCATTATATGAATCTTTATTAATGCTTTGACCACACACTCTTTTCACTACTCAACTTTTCAAGAAAATAAAATGATTATCAAAGCTTTCCACATTAATGAGAATGTACTAAAGAAGGACAATACCATCACGATCTCCACCCATCCAGGAAGAGAATTGAATAAGAGGAGCATTATAAGGAACACGTTCGTTTATTCCAATGTTCTTCAGGGCAGTGTCGACACGCCTTAAGAATTTTGGCACTCCCTTCCATATTGTCTCGTGGAAGTAACTCATTCCAGCCCTCATCTCATCTTGAGGAGTTGGCGGATTTCTCCTAATTTCATCAGTACGAAATGCAGCTTGTATCTGGACAAAACCACATACCATAGTTATGAAATAATAAATTAAACCCACATAAACGAGTGTAAAAACATAACAATAAGAAGATATAATAAAACGAGCATTCTCGGAATTCAGGAAAAGGTGGTGAATTACCTCTCTTTGCAATGCCTCATCGAGCTCCTGCTTATCATCGGGAGTGATATCCTTTGCATTTAGCTGAGTCAAGCAGTCACGAATCCTATGAAAGATCAAACACAAGACATAAGAGCTCTTCGTACTTGATCAAATCATTCTGCATTAAAATAATCAAAGAACAACAAGAAACCTTGCATGTTTCTGAAGCAAAGATCTGCGAACGGACTGAGTAGGATGAGCAGTGAGCACTAAGTCCACAGTTTGATTCTTCAAGGCTTCAAAAACTTCTTCAGGAGACTTGTTCAGTTGTCCCACCAGCCTCTTTAGCGTCTCTTCAATGTCGGATTCAGTTGTAGCAGAAGCCTCATCTGAAAAGTCGTTCTTTTTCAACTTAATCCTGCGTCTGTAAGCAATCTGGACTTCTTCAGCAAGGTTTGCTAAGCTAAGCATGTGAGAGAAAGACTTTGCAATGACAATGGAGTCCCCAGCATCCAAACTCGTGAGAACTCGACCAAGTTCCTCCAGTTTCTGAGGATCGCGCTTGCCTTCGTACTCAGCAGAGATCTCATAACAGTCTTGAACCTGGTCCCACATTTTAATACAAAACATAAGTTCTAAAGAAGATAGTAAACATTACTACAACTTTCTCACTCCCATCTTCTACTAAAACTAATAATTGCAACCTCAATAAACCAGAATCAAAAGTTAGAAAATCATGGTACCAATGTTCAATAACAAGAATCTATACAATACACGAAGACTGTGAATATCGGATTAAAGCTCAATACTACATCCAAGACTCCAAGTAGAGTAACAGCAAGCATGGAAAAAGGTCTCTAGATTAATAAGGTATATTCTTTTACCCTCTTAACCAAAAGAAAAAAATATATATTTTAACTGCATCAAAGTAAGCTATAATATTCTCATCCAAGGCAAGAACTTTGGTAAAAAGGGATACTGAAGTGAACTTGGTGGCATTAAACAATCAGTTAGTTCTCTATGGACTAATTCTGTTTCAAAATGCCTAAATTTGGGAAAAACACATAATCAACAACTATTCAAAGTCAAGCACAATTCAACCATCAACACAATAGAAAACTCTATAATATTCAAACAAGCATTCCACACAATCAATGGGAACTAGAATCAAGCAAAAGTTGCAATCTTTACCATTCAATAACAAATTTAACCCAATTACACAATCAAGAACAGTAAAAAAAAAGGAAAAAATAAAAAGAAAACTGAAATCCAAAAATTGTAATTATTTTTTACCGTTTCTCTGATTTCCTCTCCATGCAACTCCTGGAGAATATCAAGAAAACGATCCAAAAGCAAAGCATCGTACTCCACCAGCTTATCATCCTCAGAAACTTTCCCAGGCGCAAGCAGCCTCAGCTGTGCATCAATTGATGCCATCTTCTCTATCTTCTTACTCATCTTTCTCTCTCTCTCTCTATATATATATATGTAATAGCTTCTCTCTCAGGAGAAGAAACAGGGTCCCTTCCCTTCCACCTGTCTCCTACCTCTCAATTTAAGGCGGAAACAAAAGGGAACACGGGATTTTTGAGCGGTTTTACTCACGGATAGAATTACAGTTGCGAGAGGGGAAAAAAAGGCGATTTTTTTGATGGATTAAAGTAAAGAAAATCTGAAGAAAAAAGAAAGAGCGTACGAATCACGAGAGACAGAGAGAGAGAGAGAGAGAGAGAGAGATGAGATGGTTCCAAGCAGAGGTAGTGGTGTGGAGATCTTCTGCTTTTATAGACAATTTTTTTTTCTTGAAAGCTCAGTTCAGTAATTCATAAATTTTTGTTGTTTCCCGTACCACTTTTTTAACCTCTATCGGTGAATTTACTTCCAACTAATGTTCATCTTATTAATCATGACTGCTTTGATTATATTATTCAAATTTATGATGAAATATTTTTAAAATTCAAAGATTAATTGAATATCACAAGACTACCAGTTTTTTCATATATTAACACCATTGTTATTATGCTTTTTCATATATTCACACATTATTATTATGCACAAGAGATTAAACTAGAGTGAATCGTTACGTAATAAGAAAAACAATTTTACTCTTCTACTGTGAGAAGGGGGAGAATTACTGTATAGTTGAAGAAGAGTCCAATTAGAATTAGGAAGAATATCCCCTCACACAAATAAAAGTAGGAATACGACTCAAATAATAATAACAGCAATAATTAGGCGGAGGAATATGCGTTCGGATTCTTCCGAAAATCAAGGAGAAATTTTGTTGCAGTTATTTTCCCAAAAAAATACTCCCTCCGTCTCAAGTATTGTGACACTATTTTCTTATTGGGTTGTCTCAAGTATTCTGACACCTTTCCTTTTTAGGAAATAATTAGCTACTTCATCCGTCCCAAACCACTTGGCCTGTTTCTTTTCGGCACAAGATTTAAGAAGTGTTGGTTTAGGAAAATGAAGAGGGGTGTTAAGACACTTATTATTTCTATTTTTGAGAAACAGACCTATTCGTGTGGGACGGCCCGAATAGGAAAACAGACCAAGTGGTCTGGGACGGAAGGAGTAATTAATATTACAATTAGTAAATCCCTTATTACACTTAACATTATCTAATTAAATCTCATTATTCACTCACCTCACAGCACGTATCCCAATATAATTTAAATCCTAAAAGTTTAAACTATCATAACTTTCTCGTTTGTTATTCGATTTTTATGATTTTTATACCAAATTAAAGATCTTGATACGATCTTTCATTTAAGATCAAACATGGATATGTTTTTATGCATTTATGATGCTCTAGTTTAAAAATATGTCTAAATACATAAACCACATCACATCCCTACACACATTACAGTTTACATACTAAACACCCCCGTCTTAAGTTCCGTGCCGAAAAAAAAGGTATTGAAATACTTGAGACGGATGGAGTAATACAGTACGTAGTACTGCTATAAATATATATATATATATATATATATAGGGTTTGATTCTGATGGAAACTAATTCTAGTGTAGAATTTAAAAACTTTTAGATACCATTAATTTAAGTAGAATGAATGGCTAAGATTAAATTCAATCTTAATAAATTTCCTTAAAATCAATGCATCTTAAGTATAATTCCATACTATTGAGGGCAATAAAGTCAACTTAATTTTTTTGATAGCTTCTCAATTATGGCCGTCCGCTGATTTATTGGGATTCACACAAATCATTCTAAAATAAAAATATGTCTATTACAAGTTTTCTTAGAATTTTTTTTGCTAATCTCGGCAATCTTCATTTATTTTTATGTTTCTTGCATTCTTGATTAGTCTACACTTTTTCTTCATCTATTCTTATGCATATTCTTAAGCAATTTTATGCTGATAATTACATAATATTATGCATAATATTCTTGTGCAATAAAAAATTGCATATGATATTTTTTTCGCTGCATTTCTTTTTTTTACCTTTGTTTGCATTTCTAATCATCTTATCTTTCTCATCTTCCTTTAGTTTAATTAACATACTTTCTGCTATTACCATATTATTTATATTTATATTTTTCATCGCTAGAGATGAAATAAAAATGTAATGCAGAGAGAATCAAATTATTTTTTATTTTTTTGGTGTTAAAAAAATTATTACACATCGAATATTTTTCTTGATGCATATTCTATTAAATTATTATGCATTATTATATACATTATCATACATTCTTGCTTGTATCAATATTATTTATTATACCATGCATTTTGAAATATTTTATTATGCATTTACTTGATAAGGTAATGCACATTTTGTTATTTCAACATGCATTAATTTGACAATCACAGTTTTTATTCATAGAACTTTCTAATTATATATACATTAGTTTGCCAAAAAAAAAAAAAAAATTATTTTACTACAATAATGCATTATATAAAATAGTACAACAAATTGTTGGTAACAATTTAAAATGACAATGCATTTTTTACAATAATAATGCATCTTATATATAATACGGAGTAACTTTAAAGCATGATTCTTTATTGTGATATTTTCTTATGCATTTATGTAATATCATAATGCATATTTTTCTATTTTACCCTCAATTATCAAAAATTAAACCTTAGTCGATAAAAATTAAACTCAAGTAAAGAAAAACTAAACCTTCGTCGTTGAAAATTAAACCCTAGACGATATGAAAAAAAACTGTTAATACATTTCATATAATAACACAACAAATTAATATGAAAACTAATTCCTAATCGATTTTAGAATCAAACCCTATATTACCGTATTAATATATAAAAAGGTTGCATTTTCACATTTATAATTATGTATTTAAGTACAAAATATTATACACAAATGACACAAAGAACGTAAAATATGGTATAATTATTAATTCCTATTAATTCAAACAATAATATTTCTTCTTCAGTAACAAAACATAATAATAATTAAAAGACATTGTCATGGAGAGCGAAATAACTCTTATATTATTAAATAAAATACGTGATCTACAAAATCACAGGAAAATAGGAAAGTGGCGGTTACAATATATTTAAAAGGACGTAATTACCCTAACAGATATCAAATTTATATTTAAAAGATAATTAATCCCAATTTGATCGTAACCCTTAGATTACTATAATCAAGGGCTGAAAAAAGTTTCTAAGTTTCACCATATATTTAGTTTTCACCTGATCTATCCCCTATATATATATATATACTACCTTCATCCCATTATATTAGAGCTCTTTGCTTTTTGAGTTTTCGGCACGCTTTTCCACCGAAACCTAGTACGAGTTTTAAAATATAATTTTGACGTATTCATTTTTTAACGGACGTACTCCCTAGGAGTATCCCGTTAAAAAATGAATACGTCAAAATTATATTTTAAAACCCGTACTAGGTTTCGGTGGAAAAGCGTGCCGAAAACTCAAAAAGCAAAGAGCTCTAATATAATGGGATGGAGGTAGTATATATATATATATATATATATATATATATTTGGAGTAAATTACGGTAGTTGTTGACACTTGAGACTTTCAAATTTCAATCACATGTACTAGACTCTTCTACACTGGTATGCGGCCCTTTCCGAATTTTTAAGGTTTCAAGCCAAATTTTTTGTTTTAATGTTTTACAGTAATTGAGATTTTATTTTCTTCTTTTATTACTGATTCGGGTTACTACGAAGTGGTATCTTTCTATATTTAATACTTCCTCCGGTCCTTTGAAGTTGTTACACTTCTTTTCTATATTTAATGCACTCCTTACAAAATGTGTCACTTCGGAATAAACAGATGGAGTGTATTATAATGTTACATATTTTTATAGATATGTCATGCATATGTGATGCATTACACGTTGGTTACCTTTATTTGATATACTAGTATTGTTGCACGTGTGATGCACGGAATATGATTTACGTTAATTACTATTACTATAAGAAAAAGAATAAGCAAATATAAAGATGATCGAATTTAACTAATGATAGTAATTTTTTTCATATAGAAAATTTTTAATTAAAAATAAAATTATCGATATTGAATGAATGTGTGGATATAGCTGTTACTCATTTAATTGTAATTGAATCATTCAAAAATATTAATAAATTCATTTTTGATAACGAAGCGCAGCTCAGTTGGTAAGACGTTTTCCCTCCAACCAAGAGGTTGGGGGTTTGAGTCATCTCGGGTGCGTGTGTGTGTGAGTGTGTTGTGTTTGCTTGTTAAAAAAATATATTTTTCATTTAAATTAATATTGGATAGTATCTCCAGGCCCAACTTTGGTATCCAAAATAATTTTTATTAGTTTTAGAATGTTTATCATAAAAATGCTACTATAATGATTTATAATTATCATTTATAACTAAAAGTGAGGATTTAAAAAAATTACTATATACCTAAAATTTAAATTTATTCTTTATTTTAATAAATAAAAATAAATATTAAAAAATAATTAAAAATTATAATTGGATTGGTGAAACCAAAGTGATAATTGCAAACCTAAACTAAATCTTGATATATAAACTGAAACTGAAGCTTAAAAATTACAACTTAAAAAAATTATATGACACTAATATACTGAAATTGAGACTGAGTATTCAATTGAATTAATATTATTGTTAGATTATAATATTCTACAATAACAAATAGAAAAGATAACAATTACAAATATCTAATTTGTTTACAAATTGATCGTTGGATATAATATACATTTATTGAAAAAAAATACAATAATGCTTGATTTATATTTACGTCGATAGCACAATCTATTTGATAAATTAATTTATAAACTAACAAACAAATGTACATCATTGTAATTAATCAATGTGTATTAACCATTAGTTAGATCACATTCACCTTTAAACACTTGTGCAATAAATATTTGTCCATAAGATTTTTGGATGTATGTTTTGGAGGGAAAGTGGCAATATTATAAATTTTTGCAACAATTCTTCTTTTAGATATTATAATATATATATATATATATAGGGGATATATCATATAGAAACTAATTATGGTGTGAAAACTAAAAACCAATAGGAGTCCTTGATTTCTGTGATCTAACGGTTAAGATTAGGTAGGATTTTTTATTTTTAATTCATTTGTAAATTGTTTTTAATTGTATTATATTAAGTATTAGGGTCATTTATGTATTTTCTTATTTCTTAAATGATAATTTCCTAAAAAACAGGATTGAGATGATCGTGTGTGAAATCTGTAATGATACGTAGATCTTCATTCAGACTGTGTATCTTCAATCGTCGATCGGCCTGTTTTCTGTCATCCCATCGTTCTTTGGTTGCAGACGCACGCGACATATTTGACAATCGCAATGAATGTTACAGATTTTTGATTTTTCGTTCCTTTTTTTTTTTATCATTGCTATCATCGATTTACTGATAGGAGAAGCCCGTCATGATTTCTGGGGTAAATCAATTCTTCTCATCGTTCTGATGTCTACTGAATTTTATTTTTCCAAGTTGCGAGGAATATGTTTTAATGCATATTCTGTTTAATTTGCTGCATTTTTTGTTTTTCCAAGTTGCAAGGCATATGTTTTAATGCATATTCTGTTTAATTTGCTGCATTTTCACATCGTTTTGATAAATAAATATTTCTGCAGAAGATAATGACGCTCGTAGAAGTGATGGACATAGTAATAGTGATTTCGCCGAAGAATATTTTCCTGAATACGATGCGGATAAGAACCCATAAACCTTGAACATGATATTTGATGTGGCCTTCTTTGTATATACTTGCATTTTAAGTATATCACTGTCATCACATTCAATTGAAAACGTTATTTAATATATTCAACAATTTCATAAAAGAATGCATTTGTTTTATGTTGATATGCATCAATATTATATATTTTGAGGTTGCATTTATGTATTAAAACCATGCATCAGATATATACAACGTAGCATTTATGAGTCATTCGGAGCAAAAATCAATATGATTTACCAACTTATACAACATACGATTATTGAATTAATGATCAGTGTTTACGATCTCAGGAGTCATTATTAAGGATTTAATGGATCATAGATTTGGCTTTACGGATTTATGGGTTCAGGATTTAGGGTTTAGTGTTTCGGGCTAGGGTATAGCATATAGGGTTTATTTGATTAGGGTATATTATTTAGTGTTTGATGTTGTAGGGTTTAGGGGTTTAAGGGTTCAGGTTTTAGGGTACATGGGTTTAGGGTTTACGGTATAGTGTGTATAGTTTACGGTTTAGTGTTTAGGTTTTAGGGTTTAGGGTTTAGATTTCGGGGGTTTTATCGGTTTTGGTTTTTGGTTCTAATTTTGCATTACTATATTACCATTTATACGAATTAGAATTTGTGTTTATAATTTTAGTTTTAAAATTTACATTTTAGGGTTTATTGTTTAGGATTTAAGGTTTAGGCTTTAGATTTTGAGGGTTTTATCGGTTTTGGTTTTTGGAATTAATTTTGCATTTTTGCATTATACTGTTGCATTTTGTAGAAATATTGTGGCATTATTGTTACCACCACTTATATCACCACTTATTATTTGCTTACTTCTATTTGTATCACCACTTATACGAATTAGGATTTAGAATTAGGATTTAGGGGTAACGATTTAAGGTTTAGTTTTTAAATTCAAGGGTTTATGTTGGGAACCCTTTAAAACTGAGTTTTGATAATGCTATTAGAAACCACACTTAGATATAAGTATTAAGTGGAACAGGCTGGTCTCCGTGTTTGGATCAGTCAAGCTTAACTCGGACAGGTTGCTCATGTAAAGGTCAAGGTTGGTAGTGCAACCTTGTACCTAATCTACTCGATCTGTCATATTGTTCCATTAGGTAATTTGTCTATGTAACCTGCTCCTACCATACTCGAAGATTTCACACGAAGGTTACAGAAGATCGAAGACAGTTCGAGGTATAGGATGGTCGACCTGTGAAGACCAACCTGAGCTGTGGTTGAGAAACCTGTTCTCACCCAACGACAAGAATTGTATCAGTGTACGGTACTGCAAATCCTGACACACTTCCAACGGCTCTATTTCAAATACTTCACTATAAATACCTCACCTCATTCCAGAAAGAAAGACGGGAAAAACTCAATATACAAGCCGAAACGCTGCAGAAATCTCAAGCTGAAATTCATTCAATCAACACTCGAAATTACTAGAGTTTTCCCAAGTGTTGATCTTTGTAGATTTCTGATCTCTCTGGAAACTGTCTTACTAGAACACATCACACACACTCTCACTACCATCATAGTTGATATTTAGTGTAGTTGATTGAGTTGTGCATTCCTAACGACGATAGCTATTCACAGCTTTCTAGTTTGGATATTAGCGCTAGTTGTTTAGTGTTGGTAAGATTGCATGAAAGATTGTATGTAAAGTAAGAAGAGACACGACTCAAGAATCGTGCTAGATTCAGTCTAAAGAAAGACTTGAATTTGGACTGGACCTCCACCAGTGTTAAAAGGAGCGAATATCTCAAGTTAAGGGATTACAGATTCGACGGGATCTGGCGTGGACGTAGGAGCTGTTTACTCCGAACCACGATAAAAACTCCTCGTGTTTCTCTCTCTTGCTATTTACCTTTACATCTTTATTTACACAGTTTGCATGTTCACAATCTGCACTACTGTAACCTGTCTTGCATGAGCAGTTATCTGAACTGAAATCTTTTGAAAACTGTGTTGAAAATGGTTAGCCAACCTTTCCACCAAACTTCCGCACGCAGGTTAGTTTTGCAAGCTCAGCAGTTTACTGATTGAGCTGGAAAAACTAAACTGCTCTGATAAACTGCAGTGACGACTCAGTAAGATCAAATTATTTTTGAAAAATCAAAACTGTTGGCTAATTGGTGTATTCCCCCCCTCATACACCAATGACTACTTATCGGGGCCTACAAGTGGTATCAGAGCGGTGGTTCTTTTGACCACTGCTTCTGCATACTAGAAACTTTTTGTGTTTTCGTGTCAAGTTAAACTAGATCTCTAGAATTGTGTTTGTGCATACATACATAAACTGTCACTATGGAAGCTTCACTTCTCCGCGTCTGCGAAGAATTCTCTGCGCAGGGATATGAAGACTGGACCTTTCGAATAAAGATATGCCTTCAAGCTCATCATGTGCTGATGTGGGATGTCATCGAAAATGGTCCAACACCAATCTACGAACCCTACGATATTGATGTTTCTGGAGAAAAAGTTTCCGAAGCAACGTATGTGCCAAAGATCAAAGATCCCAGAAAATACACAACCGAAGAAAGAAAGGAAGTTGGACTTGACAGCTTCGCAAAAGGGTTGATCTCTAGCACAATTAAGGGAGTCCACCTGGCCAAGATAAGAAATCTTGGAACTGCAAAGGAAATGTGGGACACCTTAAAAGCCATAAGCCTTGGATCAACAGAAATGCTGGAAAATAAGCTGTCAGTGGCATGCAGTAAATTTGAAGAATTCAAAATGCAGCCAATGGAGACTATTGACCAGCTCAAGAACAGATTCACAATGATCACTTTGGAGATCACAGCTCTCAAGAAAGATAAATACACACAGCGCGAACTCAACCTCAAAGTTATCCAATCTCTCCCAGCAAGCTGGCATGTGTACAGTGCCATGCACCGTGGCAGGTCGGATATCAGCAACCTGTCAACCGAGCAACTGTTTGATCTACTTATCGGGAATGAGTTTGAAATGATCAGACTTCACGGGTCAGAACAAGTGTCTTCAAGTAAGAAGACTGAGCCCGAAAAGAAAGAAAAGGATGCTGCATTCAAAGCTGCATCAATTATAGAAGAAAGAGCAATCCCAAAGGATTTATGCTCCAAAATGGAGAAATTGTTGAAAGACTATGCACTCATGGCTAGGAGAAATGAAAAGCTTGAAAAACGTTTTGACAAATTCCGTAAATATCACAAGGATTTCAAGAGAAATCAAATCACCTCTTCTTCCGACAAGAAAGGTGAAGGTATATTAAAACCCTCTAAATTCAATTCTTCTAACACTCCCGTGGGTGGCTGTTTTGAATGTGGCAGACCAGATCACTATAAGTCAGACTGCCCAGACTTATCAAAGGCTGAACGCGAGGAGCTCCGCGCAAAAAGAGATCAAAAGCTTAAGGAGCAGCGCAACGCCATGATCGCAGCTGAGGAAGAGGCCAAAGCAATTGCCACATTATCAGACTCAACCTCCTCCGACGAAGATGATGATGAATTGGATGAGGAGGAAAGTCGCTTAGCTGATGAGGAACTTGAATATGAGTAATGCTACATGGGAAAATATCTCGATCTTGCTCAATACAAGGTTGATACTGAAACCTCATTTTCATATTCAACTAACTCCGAACATGCAGGTATTGAAATACCTTAAATGCCAACGTATGAAGAGTTTCAACAACAGCTTGATGACTACAAGAAGCTCTCAGAAATGTTTAAACAAGTAGTCATAGAAGGATCCAAGCTGGAGGATGAAAATATGAAACTCAAAGCTGCCATGAATGAAGACTTCACTCTCTATGATGAAGCAAAAGAAAAGGAAATAGAGACCCTAAAAGTCCAAATGGGTAAATCAGCTTTAAGGGAAGAAAACCTTAAAGAAATGCTCACTGAAAAGGACAGTGAGATCAACAACTTGAATGGCAAACTGGTAGATCTTTTAAAGGAGCATGAAAAGCTATTGCAGAAAGAGCTCAAGCTTCAACAAGTCCTGATGAAAATGAACAAAAATGGTGAAAAGCTTGAAGCCCTGCAAGCTGCCCAGAGACCTGCTCAGATAAAGTTTGGCATTGGATTCCATGGTCAAACCAGTGGAGCCAAAGAAAAGGAGAAGGTCTTGTTCGAGAAAGAAAAAGGATTGGCTGTAAGCAAAGCTTATCACACCCTACCAGACAAGCAGCTCAAACTAAAAAATCCAGCCCGACAACCACAAGCAATCCTGGTGAAAGAGCATGGAAAGCCTGCTATCAAGAAACAGCAGCCAAGGCCGTCAGTTGAACAGCAAAAGGTTGAGCGACCTAGGAAACCATACGGTCAAACAACTTATCAAAAAGGAAGCCAACCTACTCTAAGAATGGTGCAAACTGCTAGCAAAAGAAATGCAGTCTCTCAACCAAGAACCATTCAAATTGCTCAACCACAACGAAACAAATATTATGAGCAGCGGCCAAATCAACAAAAACTCGACAATGAAGGTTATTGGTACGACCATCACTGGTACCAATATCCTGAGCTGTCAAGTAGGCATTATCAATTTCCACATGGAAGTGGATTTGGAAATGATCGCTGCAGATGTGGATGTATGGAGCAGTACTATCAAAATAATCATTATCAACGTGCTCATTACCAACAACAGTCTGCATACTCTAATGAAACCTTCTACTCAACCAATAAGCAACGGACCAAGCCACGAGTCAACAGAAAGAGTTCCCAAAAGAAGAAGCTTGGAAACCAAGCTGCTAAAACTCAACCTGCTAACAAAGCACCCAAATTCATATGGGTTGCTAAAACTGTCTAATTACAGGATGGGAAAACTCAAAGGAAAAAGCGAGCAGCTCACGGCGCAGTCTGGATCATTGACAGTGGATGCACAAAACACATGACCTGCGACAAAAGCATGCTTACAAACTTCATTGAATGTGACGGACCTCTAGTCATTTTTGGAGGAGACTCTAAAGGGAAAACAAGAGGTTATGGTAATCTAGTTGTTGGTAAAACAACAATATCTAATGTCACATATGTTGAAGGTTTAAATCATAATCTCTTTTCAGTAAGCCAGTTCTGCTCTACTGGAAAAAGAGTAGAATTTTCTGCTAACAAATGTGCTATAAAGAACAAGGAAGGAGAAGAAATTCTTCTTACCGGTATTTTGCAGGATAACTTGTACATAGTACAATGGTCAGATGAGAAAGAAATCTGTCTGGTCACCAAGTCTGCACCTGAAGTTAGCTGGCTATGGCATAAGAGACTGTGTCACTTAAACTTCAAAGCCATCAACAAGCTTGCTCGCAAGAAGCTCGCAGATGACCTTCCAGATCAAGTCTACTACAAAGATCATGTTTGTGAAGCCTGTCAAGCTGGAAAACAGATCAAATCGTCATTTCCAAGCATTGCAGCTCACAACACAAGTAGAATCTTGGAATTACTCCACCTGGATTTATTTGGTCCAGTAACTCCTAGAAGCATTAATGGTAAAAAGTATACTCTTGTTATTGTTGATGATTACTCACGATATACTTGGGTTATTTTCTTACATAAAAATAAGGAGACACTAGTAGAGCTACCTGCGCTGCTCACAAACTATCAAATATGAAAAACAAAAGTGTGATCTCAATCAGATCCGATCGTGGAACATAATTTCTTAATCATATGATTGAGTCCTACTGTACTAGAAATGGAATTACACATCAAACTTCAGCAGCTCGCACACCTCAACAGAATGGTGTTGTTGAACGACGCAATAGGTCTCTAAAGGAAGCAGCTCGCACAATGCTGAATGAAACCAATCTTCCCAAGAAGTTCTGGGCGGAAGCAATCAACACAGCTTGCTACACTCAGAACAGATCAGTCATTCATAAACGACATGGAAAAACTCCATACGAGCTGTGGAAAGATAAGAAACCTCGATTCAAATATCTTAAATCTTTTGGTTGCGTGTGTTACATTCATAATAATGGGAAATCGCAGTTAAAAACATTTGATAGCAAAGCAGATCCAGGAATATTTGTAGGATATTCAGAGATCAGCAAAGCCTTCAAAGTTTTTAACAAGAAGACTCAGATTGTGGAAGTAACACCACATGTTGGTTTTTATGAATCTATCTGTGAGTACAGGGAGACTCAACCTGAAGAAAGTACAGGTGCGAATCAAGATCAAGCAGGCTCCAACACGCAGTTTCGAGATGAAATACTTATATGGAGTCCAACCGACTTGGAAGAAGAAGAAAGTCAACCTGTACAAAATTCCAATCCACAAAATCCACCCATTCAGCAAGGGGGAACAAACCAAGGGGGAACCGAAGCTCCTCCAACCAGCTCCTCTTCAACTGATCCAGAAACTCCAAAAGAACCTGCAGTCAATGCAGAACTGTCAGTGGATCAGCTTGCTGAATAATTTGAACAGCTTGACCCCTTCACTCCTCAACCTCTACCTGAGTTTGAAGATCCCTCACCAGACCCTGAACCTATTCTTACAGAAGAAGAAATCTCTCGTCGAAGGAGATGGGTCGATGCTCATCCTGGAGATCTCATTGTCGGGAACCCAAATACGGGTGTGAAGACAAGAAGACAGATAGGTGAAAGCTGTCTACTAAGCTGTTATCTTTCCTACTCTGAACCCAAAACCGTTGAGGAAGCTCTTAACGACCATGACTGGGTTACAGCCATGCAAGAGGAACTCAATGAGTTTAAGAGAAACGAAGTATGGTCACTAGTTGATCGTCATACACATCAAGGAGTGATTGATGTAAAATGGGTGTTTAGGAATAAGAAAGATGAAAATGCTGAAGTAATCAGAAACAAAGCAAGATTAGTGGCCAAAGGTTACTGTCAACAAGAAGGGATAGACTATAATGAGACCTACGCACCAGTGGCAAGACTAGAAGCAATTAGGTTGTTTCTAGCATATGCGGCTCATCAGAGGTTCAAAGTCTACCAAATGGACGTGAAGAGTGCTTTCCTCAATGGAATCCTTGGAGAAGAAGTTTACGTTGAACAACCACCAGGTTTCGAGGAAGCAGGTCCAGAGAAAGTTTACAAACTGCACAAAGCAGTATATGGTTTGAAACAAGCTCCCAGAGCTTGGTATGAAACGTTATCTACATTCTTACTGCATTCTGGTTTTAAAAGAGGATCGGTCGATAGAACTTTATTTACTTTTAAGTACAAGGATGATATTCTTCTTGTGCAAATTTATGTTGATGACATTATCTTTGGATCTAGGTCAAAGTTTTTATGTGACAGGTTTGGAGAACTCATGAAGTATGATCACAAAATGTCCATGATGGGGGAGATGAACTTCTTCCTCGGCCTGCAGGTCAAGCAATATGTGGATGGTATCTTCATTTGGCAATCCAAATATGCTAACGAGCTGGCAACCAAATTCGGTGTCCAAGATAGCAGACCTCTGAAGATTCCAATGATTGCAAATGGAAATATGAATCCAGATTCTGAAGGGAAACCTGCCAGCATAACTTTGTACAGGGGAATTATTGGTTCTTTACTTTATCTTACTGCAAGTCGACCTGATATTTCTTTTGTAGTTGGAATATGTGCTCGATATCAAGCTAATCCAAAGGAATCTCATCTAGAAGCAGCTAAGAAAATTCTTAGATATGTCAAGGGAACTACAAACTTCGGTTTATGGTACCCTTGTGATGATAATTTTGAACTAACTGGCTATGCAGATGCAGATTATGGAGGATGCAAACTGGATAGAAAGTCCACATCAGGGACTTGTCAGTTTCTTGGAAGCAAGTTGATTTCCTGGTTTTCAAAGAAGCAAACTTCAGTTGCTACTTCAACAACAGAAGCTGAGTATATGGCGACAGGAAGCTGTTGTGCACAGATTCTTTGGTTGAAACAACAACTCAAAGATTATGGAGTCACAGTTCGAAAAGTTCCTATCTTTTGTGACAGCACAAGCGCTATAGCACTCACCTTGAATCATGTCTACCACACCAGATGCAAGCATATTGATATAAGGCATCACTTCATAAGAGATCATGTGGAAAAACAAGATATAACAGTTGAGAAAATCCATACCGACATCCAAAGAGCTGATATTCTAACGAAACCTCTCATGGAAGAGAGATTCAAAATGCTGTGTGGAAAGCTTGGAATGTTCAGAATGGATACACAGCCTAAGTCAGAAAATAAAAGCAGTTCTCTAGAGCTGGTCAGCCAAGAGCAGACTGACTTGGAAACTGCATGCTAACAAAAGCAGTTCGCTAGAGCAAGGTCAGCCAAGAGAAGACTGACTTGGAAACTGCAGCTCAAAAGAAGCAGTTCGGTAACACGCAGCTTGAGGCCACAAACTGCGTTGAAAGTTAAAATTACTGGCCAACCTTTAAGGGGGAACTGGAGATGTCGTATCCATCTCCATTTAATTCTTAGCAGAATTTATTATTTCCACTCCCTACTTATCCTTTCAAAAATCTTTTTCAAATCTATTTACAGTTACGTATTTGAAAAGTTTTTCATGAAAATCAAGGGATTTATGTCATCTAAGAAGGAAAAAGAAGAGAGAAGAAGCGCGTGAAACTCACCTTCTCTGAATCACCTTTTTCACGCGCCTCCCTCGCCGTTGAGATTTATTAATAAAATCTTAACCATTGGAGAAAATTCTATAAATAGAGAGAAATTCTTGAAATCCTTACGCGTTTCTTGAAATCCTTTGAAATCAAGTTTCAAAACTTCTTTCGCTCCTCTTCCAAAATCACAAATTCATAATAATTCCCTACTGTCTCTGCAAAAATGTCTACAGATTCACTAAGTGCTCAAGTAAAGAAAGCAACCCCTCTCATCTTCTTTGAGAAAGTTGCTGTGCTAGACAAGTATGGATACAGAGGCTTGGATCCGATGATTGAAGCTATCACCCAATGTGATGGTTTCTTCAATATCATCACTCAACATCCACGAGTGACGCTACCAATGAATGTTGCTTATTTGCTGTGTTCTTTGGAATCGATGGCTGGAGATCCCGCAATGGCAACTTTTCTAGTCAACAATGAAGAAGAACGGCTTCATCTGCTGCCACTCATCCTTCAGACCTACAGATTGACAGATTTAGGGGCTATCACGACGATTGATGATGTGCCCATGGATGCTGTCAACCACGTGTATCAGCAAGCTCTGTTCGAGCACAAGAAGGTTTATGATCAGAAAATCTTCAATCGCCACGATGTGAAGTCTGAGTACAGATTCCTCTTTGAGTTCATCCACAACGTGTTCTTTTCGTATCTAGGCTCGAATGAAGCTGTCACTCTGTTGAAGTTCAAATTGCTGACTGCTGTGGTGAAGCAGTTAGATGTTAACTGGGCCAGGGTGCTAGTCAACCTGTTCATCAAAGAGGCCGCAGAGCGACCTGCCAGGATCAAGGCCAACATGCAACTTCGTCGTGGCACCAAGCTCTCCATCATTCTGCAGAGAATACTTACAAATCGTATGTGGCCTGTATGCACCGGATTTCCTGAGGACAAGCTGGTTCCTCACACCTGCAACCAGTTGATCATGATACTTGGCATTCTGCCACACAAGATCAACAAAGCAAGAGGTGCAGCCAAGCAATTGCTCACAGAGATGCGCAATTCAAAGGAAGATGAAGATAGAAGTGAAGATGATAGTGAGAATGAAGAAGAAGACAGTGACAATGCTGAGAAAGTCAGAAAAGGGAAAAGGAAGATGACGGATCTGCCGTCTGCGCCCTCACAAAAGCGCACCACTCGATCTGCAGCAGCGACCTTCGTGGAAGCAGACCCCAAACCTGCCAGTCCAACGCAGCCTGCCCCTCCACAGGTTGATGTGGAACCTGCTGGCGACAAGTCCACTCCAGGCTCCCCATCCAAAGCTCAGGACCAAGCGCCAGGCTCCGCAGCTCCAGACTCGCAGCTCTTGGCTCCTCGTCCGTAGCTCCTCCATCCAACAGCTCAAGTGCAGTTGACAAGATGTTATCATTCTTCAACACAGAATTCCTTAAAATGTCTCGTAAGGTTAACATGTTGGAACTGGAAAACAAGATGTATGTTGATGAAAAGGTTGCAGCTTTACAAGCTGAGAATGCCAAGCTGTGGGAGTTCATCAAAGCTCATATTGGTGAAAAGGATGCACATGGGAAGTTCGTGATGGACAAAAGACAGTCCAGCTAGGTGGAAACTGTGAAGATTAGAAACTGTGGATAAGTCACAATTTGCATAGGGAAGTGTCATGGACGACCTGTATCAGTCTCCGTGTTTTTGAATTATGTTTTAATATGTCAATGATATGCCTTAATATTTCTAATGTTCAAATTTCAATGAAACATTTCTTGCTTCACTTGATAAATTTTATGCCTTATCAATTATTTTCATTTATTGAAGCTTGTGTTTTGTTATTTATTGAAATCATTGTTAAGGATATTCTGACACAGTACATAACTTTCGCACTTCACTTTCCATGTATGTCAAAAAGGGCATGCACAGTGTTAAATCCGCATTTAATGCGAGGCGACGGTTGAGTGTAAGGGTTGTGCGAGTGGGCTTCACAACCACCCCACGCGCCCACTACCTCACGGATTTCTAGGGATTTAATCCTATCCATTGAACGGTTGAAATACTTCAATCACAACCGCTCATTTTATCTTATATATGTGCTCATCACTGTGCATCGTCGTTCTCATTCAAATTTCTGCATTCTTCCGCCATTTTTCTCTGCAACTCCTCTCTCTCAAAATTCAACATTCTAAGTTCTCACTTACACTTTCTCGACATGGCAGGAGAATCCACCTCTCACAACCTTCCAACGACGGCAGAACAGAAGATCCAGTACATACAGGAGTTTATTCTCATGGAGCCCTCGGCAAATCTCTCTACATACGGCTACGCCGGCCTGAACGAGATGTACTCCATCATTAAAGCAGCGGATGGTTTTTACAAAATCATCTCTCATGAGCCAAAATTCTGGCTTCCTCAACAAGTCGCTATGTTCATCCTCTCTTATTTTTGCCAAGAAGATGTAGAATCTGCCCAATTCTATTTTCCGATACCCAATGAGCCCGACGCGCCCATTCCCATTCTACCGCTCATCACTCGGACCTACGGCATCGTAGATTCAGGAACCGTGGAAATCCTGTATCACAAGCCCATGGGTCTTATTTTGGATATTCCTGATGCAGATCTGGAATCTGTGTATCAGAAAGCTTTGATGCAGTCTGCAGTCAAATATGATGGAAAGAAGTTCTCGCGACCTCTGCTGCGACCTGCATACAGAGTCCTCTTCGACTTTGTTCACAAGGTCTTCCTTGGTTACTCTGGTAACCACGACGCTGTCACTCCAGCGAAGTTCAGAGTGATGACTGCAATCGTGCAGGGTCTAGACGTGAACTGGGCCCAATTTCTTCTCGAACTCATCAATGAAGAAATCAAACAGCTCTCGATCACATTTGAAGGCGAAGAGTTGACCGAATTCCGTGTTGCCAGGAACCTGCGCCTAGGCACCAAGATCTGCTCTCTAATTCAATGTCTCCACCCCGACCTTAATTGGAGTGGAATGACGCCTTTTAACAAGGAAAAGGTCCCCAAGGACCAGAAGCAGCTTGAATTAATCATTGGGGTCGACATGACCGTCTTTGCCAAGAATGACGACCTGGTCAAACCATTTTTGTATGAAATGGGTAGGTCCAACCGAGCCTGGGTACCCCCAGAACAGCGAGACAACAGAAGGAAGAGACAGCACGCCCCCAGCAAACAGCTTGACAGACCTTCCAAGTCTGTGAGAATCAAATCTCCAACTCCCATCTCGCGCAGGTTGCATACGGTGTTTGCTGACATTGCAGTGCAGCACCGGCCTGCTCGTCCAACCACCACTCTACTCGAAGACATCACTGAACAGACAGATCCCATAGCACAGGTTTCAATTCCTATTCCCTCTGTTCATGATATCTTCAAGGATCCAGTTCTAGAGATCGCTGGCCAGAGTCATACTGAATCTCAACCGGAGGACGAGACAGATTTCGAGGCAGAAAATCTCGACACCTCACTTGTTGTCCACCAGCAGTTCGGTGAAGCCTCTCCTCATCTCAGCTCTCCACCAGAGATCGGCATCAATCTTATCCTCTCATCCGACGATGATGATGTTCAAGAAGATCCCGTGAAAACTGCAGCTGCCATGCTGGTCAACTCCATTGAGATCAATGCTGAAAAGACTGTCTTAGAGTCTTTTCCCGGAATCGATCTCACACCAGAGACCAGGGCGATGGCGTACAGGCTGCGTACTTTGCTCGATGGGAAGGACAAATCATACTGCGACTTGAAGTCTATATTCCTGATTCATCCCATCGAACAGCTTGAAATTGAAGAGCACACCCTGGGGAAGTATTTTGGCTATGCTTCAATTCCTGAAGCTCGCGATTACTTCAAGAATTTTGTTCACTCTAGGATGAAGAGAGAGGCCAGGGCTCTCAATATTGATTTGAAACCTTTTTACACTCATGATCGTAGTTCCTATAATTTCAGGTTTCCGGAGGATAATGTCTTCAGTTCTATTCCCTCTCCCACCCGGAACAGCGAAGACACAGAGTCCGATCATGATCGTGCAAATATATATTCTGTTGCAACCGCTGGAACACCTCTCACTGCGGTGCAAGAAAACTTGAAGAACTTCATCATTGAGGAGGTTTCCAAGGTGAAGGCAACAGAGGTTGAAGAACACAAGAAGATTGCTGACAAGATTGAAGCTATGGATAAAGCTGCATCCGCCATGCTGACCAACATAAGGGATGAAATGCCACAAGTTATTAAAGAAGTAGTGGCAAGCCAGTTCGCAACCTTCATCTCCACTCAACTCAAAGCAGAAACGGAATAAGCTGCTTCCCATCCAGCTGTCTGAATTGAAAGTCGCCCACAAATCTTCAATTGAGGGCCTGCAATACGAGTTTGAACAACTCAACAAGCTTGTCAACGACTTTTCTACCAAGCTTACTCAAACCACATCCTGCTCACTGAAGAAAGAGGAGGAGATGGAAGGGAACATCAACTTCCTACTGCAGTTCAAGGAAAAGATCAGCACAGACCTGTCCTTGATCTCTGATGAACAAGCCTCCCTCAACACCCTTGTTCAGAATCTCATTGATGATAATGCCGAAAAGGGGGAAGGGAAAGACAAGGAAAAATGTGGTGCCTCGAAATCAGTGAAAGGCAAGGAGAAACAGGTCACGCAACCGCAGGTTACCCAACCACCTCAAGGCAGAGGCAAAGGTCGCTCTGACCAACCTGTGATGCAAATAGAAGCTACTATGTCTGTGACAATCGCCACTCATCCTGCTATTTCCAAGCTGTCTGCTCAAGAAAAAGCACAGGGTGAATCCAACCTCATCCGACTTATGGCAGAAGCTGGATATACCGCAGAAGACTGCGCAGATGAAGGCAAGCAGAAGCTGTTTCTGGAAGATTTGAAGATACAGAGGGCAAGGGACAAAGCTCGCGTGGCAAGCTTCAAAGGACTTGAAAGCTACAAGGAACAGGTTGATAAAAGAGAATTGTCGAATTGGTTACCAGTGGAAGATCAGCTTATATGGGACGAGTTCATCAACCAATTCATCTTGCACCACTACTGGTTGCAAATCGATGCTCGTTATACTGGCAATACCAAAACAGCATTTCACAACTGGCTGCAGACTTTTCCAGATCGCGAATTCATCAAAAGAGTCAGGGCAAAAGCTGCAAAAGACAAGATCACGCTCAATCCGCCCAAGAAAGAGACCTTCCGACCTCCCACTATTTGTGACACTAATACTCCAGACATCAACAAAATCAATACATTCATTAGGAGTGTCGCAGCTCAGTATGACTGCAAAATCACAAATTGTGACGAGTACAGGTCGATTCGCGACAGCATATATGCAGCGATGGGAACTGTAACCTTAGACAAGATTGCTGAAGATAGGTTCAAGTCATTAAGGAAGTAACCTGATCGCTTTCATTTATTTCATGTATCAACCCTCTGTAATCTGTGCATATCAATTCAGTTGATACTATAAATGAATTATGATCATCTTTTGTTCCTGATGACAATCTCTCTTTGTCCAGGCCTTTGCATGTTATGCTTTAAAATTTTCTAACATTTATTATCATGCAGTTGGCTGGGCATCAAACCTTTGATTTGTTTTTAATTCAAATTCTAAGCCAAAATGTAAAGTGTGGGTTTCGACATTATCAAAAAGGGGAAAATTGTTGGGAACCCTTTAAAACTGAGTTTTGATAATGCTATTAGAAACCACACTTAGATATAAGTATTAAGTGGAACAGGCTGGTCTCCGTGTTTTGATCAGTCAAGCTTAACTCGGACAAGTTGCTCATGTAAAGGTCAAGGTTGGTAGTGCAACCTTGTACCTAATCTACTCAATCTGTCATATTGTTCCATTAGGTAATTTGTCTATGTAACCTGCTCCTACCATACTCGAAGATTTCACACGAAGGTTACAGAAGACCGAAGACAGTTCGAGGTATAGGATGGTCGACCTGTAAAGACCAACCTGAGCTGTGGTTGAGAAACTTGTTCTCACCCAACGACAAGAATTGTATCAGTGTACGGTACTGCAAATCCTGACACACTTCCAACGGCTCTATTTCAAATACTTCACTATAAATACCTCACCTCATTCCAGAAAGAAAGACGGGAAAACTCAATATACAAGCCGAAACGCTGTAGAAATCTCAAGCTGAAATTCATTCAATCAACACTCGAAATTACTAGAGTTTTCCCAAGTGTTGATCTTTGTAGATTTCTGATCTCTCTGGAAATTGTCTTACTAGAACACATCACACACACTCTCACTACCATCACAGTTGATATTTAGTGTAGTTGATTGAGTTGTGCATTCTAACGACGATAGCTATTCACAGCTTTCTAGTTTGGATATTAGCGCTAGTTGTTTAGTGTTGGTAAGATTGCATGAAAGATTGTATGTAAAGTAAGAAGAGACACGACTCAAGAATCGTGCTAGATTCAGTCTAAAGAAAGACTTGAATTTGGACTGGACCTCCACCAGTGTTAAAAGGAGCGAATATCTCAAGTTAAGGGATTACAGATTCGACGGGATCTGGCGTGGACGTAGGAGCTGTTTACTCCGAACCACGATAAAAACTCCTCGTGTTTCTCTCTCTTGCTATTTACCTTTACATCTTTATTTACACAGTTTGCATGTTCACAATCTGCACTACTGTAACCTGTCTTGCATGAGCAGTTATCTGAACTGAAATCTTTTGAAAACTGTGTTGAAAACGGTTAGCCAACCTTTCCACCAAACTTCCGCACGCAGGTTAGTTTTGCAAGCTCAGCAGTTTACTGATTGAGCTGGAAAAACTAAACTGCTCTGATAAACTGCAGTGACGACTCAGTAAGATCAAATTATTTTTGAAAAATCAAAACTGTTGGCTAATTGGTGTATTCCCCCCCCCCATACACCAATGACTACTTATCGGGGCCTACAGTTTATAATTAAGTGTTTAGGGTTAAGGTTTAGAGTTTATGTTATCAGGTTTTAGGGTAAATCTTTTGTTATGTAATGCTAAACAACTACATGTTTAGGATATAATGTTGCATTAAACTATTAAACACTTGCATTTAACACATATAATGAATCTTTTAAAGTATCATATCCTTCGTACTACAATGTTATTGCAATAAATGTAATCCATGAACTAACAAAACCTACCCAAAAATCATTCAAAAGCTTAAACATTTTGATGCATCGCTCAACTGAGTAGTTCGGCTTCCAAATCCAATCTATTGTTCTTCGACAATGTCAAGAAGAATCTCCCAGAATCATTAACGATACTTTGCTTCTTTTCGTTGCATCCAACAGTAGCAATTGCTGCACAAGGTACTTTAGCTGATTCGTCGATTTGGGATTTAGACCATGTTTCCACTTATTTCTTCCTTCACCCATGAACGTCTCCATATGTCGCATCACATAGATTGCACAGTCAACGTCAACGTCATTCTTTGGTTGAGCCCAATCCAGATGAGGTATTTGAACACCGAAACTCTCAACCTTTGATGCCATTTCATCCATCCCCTTTTTTCTAAGGAAGTTGGCAAACATTTTTGGCTGCAACATAAGAAAACCCATATTAACATCAATGCCTAACCTTGGATTTTCAATATTTTAGTGTAGAAATCACAGAAGCATATACATGTTAAACTTACAAGTCTTATTTGTGCGCCTTCATATTTTTTCGTAGAAAGACAATGCTTGACTTCGACGTTGGCATTATCTATGAGATGCATAACTGAATTTCTCATGTTGATGCAACAAAAATATAATTAAATGCAACGGTACGGATATGCGATACAACTGAAATTTTCGTTAATGCAACAGTACTACTGTTAGATGCAACAAAAATATAATTAAATGCAACGGTGCGGATATGCGATGCAACTGAAATTTTCATTAATGCAACAGTACTACTGTTAGATGCAACAAAAAAAAAATTGAAAAATGATATGTATTATTAAGCTGAATAATGAACGAACATTAGACACAAATTGTCAAACAATAGAAATGGAACAAATAACGTAAAAATAAATAAAATCTAGTATCAGAGAATAAATCAGAGTTATTATGCAATAAAATACAAACCTTCCGTGATATTGATAACACCTCCTTCAGTCCTACTTCTTCTTTTAACAGTAGCAGATGTGCTCTTTGTATTCCGACGCTTCGAAGGAGTTGGCCCAACAAACTCATCCGAGCTTGATTTTTCCTCTTTTGTACTTGAAACCGTTGCATTTTTTTTACACTGAGGCCGGTCATTTATTGCTTTTGATCTAGCTGTAAAACAAGAAGAAATATTATCATATTCTATTACTTGTATTCCAAACGTAAATTTTGTTATTCATATTCATAAATTCATGCAACAAAACTCATTTACTCATTTTATCATACAGATAGTGTGCAGATACCTTAAGCCCATAAATCCTTTCTACATAAATCACAATATGGAACATAAATTCAAATTAATGCAATAATTTTTCCACAAAATCGATTGTCTAATTTGTTACCCACTTACTAATTATATGCAAAAATATGACATGGACTTATTTTATGTATCAACTTTAACAAAAATCCCACAATTGTTCTACATAATTTTTCAAAATTCTTCATCAAAAACAAGAACATCATATTCGCCCACACATTAAGATTTATGCATCAATTTATTTGCCTTCGTCGAAATCGATCTGAGAATCTTTACGGCGCTTTGACATTCTTCCTTCGAAATTTGCTAGTCTGAAGGAACATCTTGGAGTTTTTGGAGTTCTTTAGCTAGTGTGCACATAACTTAAGACGATGAATTATTTCTAAACAACTTACAATATGCAACATAATATCGAGCTAATGCAATAATTTTTCCTCATAATTAATCACAATTTCAAACCACAATCACATTACACATGAACAGTATCATCCCTAAATTTATGCAATGATTTTCAACTCAATAAAATATTTTATCGAACACATACAGTCCACAAACGTTAAGACCATGAATAATTTCTAAATATCTGACAATATGCAACATAAAACCGAGCTAATGCAACAAATTCTCGTAACAATTAATCACCGAATACTAAAAAACACAATCACATTACACACGAAAAGTAGCAACCCTAAATTTATGCGACGATTTTTACCCTAAATCTCACATTCCATCTTCGCAACTTTTCAAAATAGAACTACAAAAAACGTCATGATTTTTGAAATTGAAGCAGAGATTTTGTACTTGCCTTCTTCGAATTCCATCTGCGTAGATTTCCTTCCCTTCGCCATTATTTGTTCACCACAGACTAGGGCTTAGAATCGCCGTTCGTTGTCGTCCAGAGAGAGAGAAGGTTTTCAGAGGGAAAGTGAGTTTTGATTTTGTTCATTGATGTGTTTTTTTTAGATTTATTTGGACACTAATGCCCTTACTATAATTTTTAATGTATAATTAAAATAATTATTCGAATTCATCACAGCCATCTATTTCAAACATCTGAACGGTATTAGATTGGTTTCTAGTTTTTACATGAAAATTAGTTTTCCATAGAGTGCATCCCTATATATATACTCCCTCCGTCCCGTCGAAATGACCCTGTTTCTTGAATATATATGAGGTATAAAATATAGAAACATGGTCATTTCGACGGGACGGAGGGAGTATATTATAAATGTTTGTTTTATGCGTGTGATGTAAGTTACAAAAGTCTACAGTAGATAACATTGAGGATTGAGTTTTTGATCCAACATAGGAATATACGATTGTTGAAATACTTGTCACTTAGTGAGGGATCCTTTTTTTTTTTTTCTTTTTTCTTTTTTATCTTCATCTTTTTCTTTACTTATATGAATTAATTAATCTTTAAATAAAAAAAAATTAAACGAGTTCAATATATAATTTGGATTTATGTAATTTATTGGCCGTTCAAATTATATATATTTTCATGTTAAATAAACAAGTTAATCCTTACTAGTATTACTTTTTAGTTTTTACTTTCAAGAGGAGATTGAAGCAATTCCTCGATTACGAAAAAGCCTTACTCTTACAAAATTAGAATAAAGTATAAGAAATTACTACTCTATCCCATTACATTAGACTCTTTTAATTTAGGTACAGAAACTAAAGAATAAGAGAATATATAGCTATAATAAATTCTAATGAGAGAGGATTAATTATAGGTAAATATTTTTTATTATTTTAAGAAACGAGTCTAATATAATAAGACGGACTAAAATAAAAAATAGATCTAATATGATAAAATGGAAATAATATATCGTAGTTGACTAACGAAATTAAATATAAACAATATCTACTGCTCCACGCAACATACTTTACATTAAAAAGAGTCCCTCACATGATGCGTGACGCAACAAATATTTATTGTTGTTATTCCATCCACTCTTTTCAATTCTTTCTTTCTTTTTTCTTTTTCTAGAGTGACTTTCAGATTCTTATTGATTATTTATCGATACTCATAACATAATAGAGTTCGTTGAATCACTTTAATTAAATAAAAAGATGTTAAATTTGTTATCTCTCATGTTATCTCACCAAAATTAGTATTAAGTCGGTCCAATATTTCTTAACATGTTTCGTGAATATATATATATGAGTATAAAATAATAGAATCGTGTCAAGATTTATGAGACCGAGAGAATACTACGTGCTCGTTTGGTTCAAGTTGGGTAACAGAAAGTGAATTGAATCAAATCAAGTAAGAGAATGGTAATAATAATGATTATTTTTATTGAGTGTTTAGTTCAATAGTAGAAATAAAGTCACTTGTGAGGGGGGCTCCCTTTCTCCTTGTTTCCCCTCCTTCTTGAGGGGTAACAATGTAATGGATTGAGTTACCCCCAAGTAAGAAAAATGGATAACCTATTACTCAAACCAAACAAAATGTAATGGAATCAATTACTTGATTCCCTTTCCATACCTAAAAAAACTTGAACCAAACATGGGCTACATGTATATGAATTATATACACAAAGAACAAAAATAAAAAGATATCCCCTCCGTCCACGATTTAGTGACATTATTACTATATTGAGACGTCCATGATTTATTGACCATTTTTCCATTTTAGGTAGTAGGCCACACAATCACTTTAACACTTTATCACTCTACTTTTTAACATTTTATAATTAACACTTTAATACAATTAAAAATAATAGATGAGTCCACAAATATCTCACTTTAACACTTTAACACTTCAATTTATTAATACATCCTCAAAACACATTAAACTTCGTGCTCAAAAAATTTTGGCTCACTAAATCATGGACAGAGGGATTATTATATAGTTCTCCATCTGCCCCATATTAGTTGATGCGTTTCTTTTCGGCGCCGGAATTAAGACGAGAGTGTTTAGTGTGTAAAATGTATTGTGTTTAGGAATGTAATGTGTTTTATGTATTTAGACATATTCTAAAACTAGAGCATCATAGATGCATAAAAATATATGGATGTTTATCTTAAATGAAAGATCGTATTAAGACCTTTAATTTGATACAAAAATCATAAAAAACGGAGAACAAATGTCACGACCGCACTTTGCTAATTGATAGCTAAGCTCGGTGATTCGTGACTATGGTGGAAATTAACGAATAATTTACGAAAGGTGGGAAATTCAGGAATTTGGTACGAACATATTATAGAATAAACACCGATAGACGGAATAAGTATGACATCACTCGTCATGATCTTAAATTACAACCATATCGAAGGTTTAGAAGTATCAGAGTGTACACAACGGAAATGTGTTTAAGAATACATGTATGGAGACATGTATTACCAAGAGAAATCTTCAACTAATACTACTTTCTAACTTTGACAAAAGCATCGCCGGTCACTCTCCCTTCATCCTGCTCAACCTGCACATTGGAAATAATGTACAGGGCGTGAGTACAGAGTACTCAGTGGACACATGCCCAAAATATTCTTTTATTGTCAAGTCATTCATAGTGAAGCATAGGGTTTTATTGAAAGGTCTATGTTCACGAAAAACTGAGTTATCTAAAAAGCGTCTGCAGACTAAGTTCTGTAGTATTCTACCATATCTGAGTTTGTTGTGTCCGAGGAGGTGGCCACCTCACTCGGTCACGTGATCGGTCACTATCTGGAATGACACGATCGATGTGTACACTAGTCCAAGAATAATAGCTGATCATTCAAGGACCCGGATTCGATTTATGAATTGGCCTTGCGCCATTTAACATATAGGCATCATACAAAAACTGAAAACATTTATGGCATGACAATACTTTAAAAGAGCTATTAATCTAATAAAACATGCTTTGTTTTATAGAAAGCCCACCTCGTTACTTTCTCTACTGCAACGAGACTTGATCTTTGCTTCTGCTACTGTCCCTCCTTCGCGTACCCTTCGATTAAAATTGAGGTAAGATTCGTATTCTAACGAATAAAATATTATTTAATATTTTATTTAAGTGCTGATCGGAGGTTATTCTAAATCCAGTAACGTAGTTACTGTTATCTAAGCTGGGATTATAAATACCGTTATGTGAACGGTTCATAAGATTTTATCAATAAATCAATCTTTGATTTATTGCTAATCTAGATTAATTCTAACTGCGTATTTGATTAGCTTAATTAATCATACTTAATTATTAACTCTTAGTTAATAAATTCTGGTTAATCAACTTATCTTAAGTTAATCCTTTTATTCGCGAAATAATTCTTTATGAATTATCAAAATTTAATTTCGATAAAGTACGATCTAAATCGGAGTATATCGATCCATAATTTGATTAAGAATTTGGGTTCGTAAATTAATTTAATGAAATCTGACCCAAGCACTAATAAGTTCGGCCCATTTATTAAACCCCGGCCCAAATCCATGACTTGAACCCGGCCTACGGGTCAACAACCCGGCCCGACCCAAATTTCCACAAGAAGCTTACCCCCTTCTTCTCTTCTTCCATCGCGATACTTCTCTCTCTCTCTCGACTCTCGCCTCTGCGATTCTTCATCCCTTCTATGGTTCTCCGGCCGGCGGCCGTTAATCGGTGCCGCCTTCTACGGGTTGAAGTTGCGGCTCTTGTTTCCCCATCTTCTCATATTATTTTCCCCCAATTGAACTATAGAAAAGAAACCCCCAATTAAAAAAATTTGGGGATTATCGAACTCTGATCGATGTTCGGCGAGTTTCGATTCCTCGAAGAGCTCCTTCAGGTCTATTGAGATGCGGTGAGACGGCGTCGGTTGAGGTGCTTGCTTGGCGACCATGGCTTGAATCTGTCGAGTTCAGCTCCGCCGCCAATTTTTGGACTCATCACCTTTCCGGCGCAACTCCCGTGGTTTCCGGCGAGTTTCCCGGTCACCTATATTAAAACCCTAGCTCGGAAGAGCTAGGGAACATTCATCCCGATTACTCTCCGACTATGAATTGGGCGGTAGCGAGGCTGCCACCGACCGTCCCTCTTGTTTATTTGTCGAGCAAGCTCTCCTTTTCTCCCTCACCTCTCCCTTGATGGTTGTTGCCATCTCTGATATATTCTATTGAAGTTTTAATTAAGTTCAAAGAATTTGGACTCTTATTCTCTGTTTCTTGTTTTGTTAGAGTTGATTTAGGCTTAAGTTATGTTTTGTTCAATCACTAACTTCCTCTTTTGTCGTTGCAGATTCTGGCAGCTCGATGTTGAAGGCACCACTGCCGCTGCAGCTCATTGCCGATGGAACTTTGGTGTCGACGATCGCCACTGCTGTCGACGAACGAGGACGCCGCAACTGCTCTCTCTCTCTCCCTGCTTAGCTAAGTTTTCTTTGCCTTATTTTAATGTGTTCTACAAATTCTTGATTCCACAGCTTTTGGTTATAAAAAGTGCTCATTGAGTATGCTCTTGTGTTCCTACATTCTAGCATTGCTTAGAAGTTCTAGATTATGATTTTGAATTAAAGAGCCAGGCTCTTGAGTGTTTCAGTTTCTAGTCTTAGGTTAATCTCTAATTCTCAACATGCCATGGCTGACTTGTTACAAGGCTGTAGTTATAAATTCCGAAATTTGGTTTGAGGTGTGGTCTTGTTCTAAGTTAAGAAAGTTGAAGCATGCTGTGTGTGCTTGCTGTTTAAACTCATTTTTTTTTTTTTTCCAGATTCTCAGATTTAGTATGTATGCGTGTTCTAGGGTGGGGTTTTGGTGGATTCATGCTAGAAATTTCATTTTAAACTAGAAGGAAAATGATAGCATGCTACTAGGTGAGGGGTGAAGGCTTATGCTATTACCTTGATGAAGTGGGGCTGTAGTTGCTTGCTCTCCCTTCCTTTACTCTTCTTAGTTGCTTCTCTTGGTTTTCTTCTCTCTATGGTGGATGTTTGAAATGAAGAAGGTAGTTCTAACTTGGTGAGAGGAGAGAGTGTATATAGGAGATCGGTTGAGCTTATTTGAGTAAAGAGGGTAGGTTGCCTTGAGAGAAATGGTTTGTAGTTTCTCAAGGATGCCTAATTTGTGCTATGTTTGTTCTCTATGAGAGATTTCCTGCAGATTTTGTTTGTTTCTAACTGCAGAGCTTTGGTTCTCCCCCTTTGTTGTTTTACTAGATTAATGTAGTTCTCTTTTTTTTTTGTAGGTAGAAGTGGGGATGCTGGCTATTTTTCTGCAGCCAAGCTAAAGAAAAGAGAACTGGTTTCCTTTCCCTATTAGGCATGAGGTATTTGTCTTATTCTGAAATCCTGATTTTAAAACTGACTTCCTTTTTCTTCTTCTTCGCAGGTATCACCCTGATGAAGTTGCTGCCCTTGCAGCTCTGAAAACGGCTCCCAAGAGGCTGGCTCTTTCCTCTTCCAGCGGCTAAGAGTTTGGGAAATTAGTCACAATTGTTTGACTTTAAAATAATATGTGTATTTCTGGGTTGGGATCGAATCCTGTGCCCTTTTGTACAACACATGATTCCTTTAATTAATAGAAGGATTGGGGAGTTTTGTCAGTTTGTTTTATCTACTGTATTACAAATTTGGGATAGAGGTTTTTGTGATATTTTATTCTATTTCTCTTCTTGGTTTATGAATGAGGAAAACTATTTATGTGCATCTATATATATATATATATATATATATATATATCCGAGCTTAACCTCAAAAGAATGGGCGTGACTCCGTAATACGTGAATTGGGCCTTGGCCCGAATGATTATTTCTTACTCGTGCGATTCTAATTCGACCACATTTAGTTAATATGATCGAGCATAATAACGATTCATTTATTTGATTACTAATTACTTATTAAAAACTAAATAATATAGAAATCAAGTTGCTACTTGATTCTGTCATCACTTTTATATCGATTTCTCGAAGGAATCAACTATAGAAATCGAGTCGCTACTCGATTCAATTATTGCTTTCTATGCAATTGTTCTAGAAATCTCGGATACTAAAAATTGATAATATATCTCAACTATCAAGATTAACTAATTAGATTAGTTAAGTAAATTTACGGGGCGTTACAACAAACGAGCAAGTTATGATAATTTAAACTTTTAAAATTTAAATTATATTGAGATACGTGCTGAAAGGTGAATGAATGATGATATTTAATTAGAGAATATTAAGTGTAATAAGGAATTTACTAATTATTTTCCAAAATAAAATGCGTCAATTAATATGAAACGGTCCAAAAAGAAATACGCGTAACTAATATGATATGGAGAGAGTATATGTTTTGATTCTTATCAAAACTTAAAAAACAATAAACCGCTGTTAATATTTATTATTAAATATTGTTGCTGCCGTTCACAATTCATCATAGAAACCAAATGCATTGGATCTAGTCATCATGTTATTATAATATAGAAGGGAATCACATGATAACATGTGTCATGCTTAAGTAGTTGGTATTTAAGTATTTAGCTATGTCATATATTTCAAGACAACAATTTTGTTAAGCTACATGATTGGTAATGTTGTCAACACACATGTACTTATCAGGACAAAAATATAATAATAAAAGAAGTACTCTAGTTTCGATTAATAATGTCGTAAAATATTTACTAGTGTTGCGTTAATCTTAAATGTCTTGTTCGTGGAGACTCGTGTCTCTAGCCGGTGATGGTGTTGCTACAAAAAAAATTAACTAAATAAATAATCAAAGCCAATTATAATAGACAAAATTTCGATTATCATTGACACTTATGTTTAAATATTACTGATCGATCGTGGATTTTAGAGTGTTTTCGTGATAGTGAGATTTGCAGAAAACTAAGAACACGAGAGTTTACGTGGTTCGATCTTTGGGTAGATCTACATCCACGGAGGAGAAATGAGAATGTTTGTATTTAAAGTATTTCAAGCCAGCAATTACAGTCCTCCTTCTTTGTCTTACAAAATACTCTATTTATAGAGAATTGAGGTCAGGGGTGGTTGAGAGATCGTGGGTGCTGTCGTCCGTACTCTGACCGCCGGGGGTGGTTGGCTGAATTTCTTGACTTTGGGCTTCATCCTGGATTGGGCTGGGGAAATTAGGAATGGGCCGAGCTGATCCGGGCCACTAGGCCACATCCTATCACATCCCCCCCCAAAAGGTCGGAGAAGCGAGGTTATTGTAGAGAGGTGTAAATTGCCTTGCACCCGTGAGGTCGAGTCGTTTTGAGTAGGTCGAGCTTGAATTGCATTGCCCCATCGAAATTGAGATTTCAACGAAGTCGAACTGCATACCGCCTTGTTTTGACGAGGTCGAGCTTGAATTGCATTGCCTCGTCGAAATTGAGATTTCAACGAAGTCGAACTGCATACCGGAATAGTCGTGATATGAAAGGCGCGACTGTTGGTGTCAGGGTAAGTAGGACACGCGTCGCTTTTTTGTTGGGGCAAGCGGAGAGGTGGGATTTGAAAAGGCATGCCTTTGCTTATAAAAGCTTCCAATGTACGCTAGAAAATATTTTTCCCCCTCGATCGATTTCCAATTGCAAGCGAGAGAGAAAACCCTAGACCTAAATTTCTGCAACCGCCGCCGCCTGTCAGTCGATTTCCCGGTGATTTGTAGTCGGAAAAAAAACTGTGACAAGTAAGTATTCTCTTATAATGGATTCTTCTGCTTCTCCCCGAGTAGGTACTGATAGTGCGAATATAGAGGTTTCGCCTTCGCCATCTAGGGGATTTCCGGCGAAGGTTTGGTTAAATGTACATACTCGCGCGTTAGTCCCGCCGGCGTTTTGAGAAATCGAATTCCCACCGCTAGTCGGGTCCAATGCGTCTCTGGCTAGTGCCTCCACCATGTCTGTATCTCATATGCAGGATTTGGCTCGCCGTTTTTTGTTTCCCGAGTCAGTCGAACTGCTTTTACCTCGTGATGTCGATAGGGGTAGTTCACCTCCCATAGGATTTTTTACCGTATATGAAGACTATCTTCATTTCGGTCTACGGTTTCCTTTAAATCCATTTTTTGTCGAGCTCTTAGGAGAGCTTCAATTGTCGTTAGGTCAGTTGCAACCACCTTCTATCAAGCAGGTCGTTGGTTTTTGTTACGAGGTCAGCCGCCGTGGTGGTACGCCTACTGTAGATTCATTTCTTAGGTTTTTTAGACCTAAGCTTGGTCCGACGGGGTGGGCTTACCTTTCCCCTATTAATAGGTTCAAGTTAGGGATGCCCACTAAGGTGCCTAACTGGCAGAAGAAATTTTTCTTCTGCCAAGCTGAAGGCATACCGCTATATCCTTGGACCAAGGATAAGTTCCCGTCTCAAGACACTGGGAAACCCGCCAGTGAGCTCGAGACGGACTTAATGAGCTTCGGCCTCATTGAGAGAGATTATTCGGAGGCCGATCTCGCGAGGTTTGGGCTAAGCCCATATAATTTCGTACCCACTGCGGACTTGGGTGAGGCCCTGCTGTACTACTTTGTGTTCGGCATTCTCTTGGTGTTGACTAACGTTTTTTTTTTTTTTTTTTTTTTTTTTTTTTGTAGTGGACGCTCAAGCTATCCAGGCCGCTCTCCAGAATAAGAACAAGAGGAAGAGGCAGAAGGCCTCTACTTCGGTGGTGGAGAAGACGACCTCGGCGATGTCGTCGGAAAGGACAACCGACCTTGGGAGGTCGGTGTCCGTGAGTTCGCAGTTGGATGCTCCCGTCCGAAGCTCCTCTCCACTGCAGTTGGTGGGCCAACGACCTCGACGAACTTTACTTTTGTTGGATGACGAAGTGACGATCGTCGAGAGTGGCCCGACCTCGGGTCAAGGACATGCACGGGAGATATCATTCCCCGAGGTAAGCGTAAAACTGGAAGTACTTGTATATGGTGTGTGTACCCTCTAATAAAATTCTGTCCTTTTGTTTTGGTTTTAGGAAGCCGAGGTGGCTTTGGACGGGTTACGAGGCTTGGCGAACTTCATCACAAGTGGAGTTGCCAAGTTTCAGAGAAAGACTGCCGAGGTCGCGGCAGTGGAAGATCGGCTAATGGCTAAGATCTTTGTCGCCGAAGCCGCGGCACAGGCAGCAGCGGATAGGGAGGCGTCAGCTTTAGCTGTCGCCGAAAAGGCGAAGAAGAAGGCTGCTGAGCTCGAGGCAGAAGTGGGTCGGCTGAGGACCCAAGTTGCCGGGGTGGTAGCTGGACAGGGAGGCGTGTTCCGCCCGTTGGTGGAACAAGTCATCCGGTCTACGCACTTTTCTCGGATGGCTGTTCAGCTGGTGAGCGCCATGAGCACCCCGGTTGTCTCAGCGGTGATCGACGGTATCGTCAAGGACATCCCGGACTTGGACAAAACCAAGTACGGGTATGCTACCATGACGGAAGAGGAGACACTGCGTGACTTCGCCGAGGTGCTTCTGAAGTACATCTCTTCAATTCCAGTTGTCGAGCAGCTCTCCGCACAGAGGAGTCCGCTTAACGAAGATGCCATTCGGCGATGTCCCGTTGATAGGTACGAACTCCTGGAGACGATCATCGCCGACTTGCTGAAGATGCCGGTTGAGAAGGGGACCACCGAGGAGCCAGCCCGCGATGACCCAGAGGAGCCTGAAGCCGAACCAGAGGTCGGCCTAGAAGGAGAAAATCGTGATGGAGTCAACTGACGATTTTCACAATTTTTTTGCTTCTTTTTCTCTGTGTGTGTTTTTTTTTTTTTTTTTTTTGGTAGCCTTGTACTTCGTCACCATTAGGGTGGCGTTTCATTAGCCGTGTTCGGCTATAAATAAAATGGCTTTTTGTTGAAACTTGCTCGTATTATTCTTTGTAGTCTGCTCCAGAATTTTTTGATGCTTCTCACTTCGTGAAGGAAATTTCCGAGCTTCGCCGAGCTGTAGAAGTAGCCGAGCTCAATGCTTCGAACTGGAAGAAGCAAGCTGACAACATCGAGATCGAAGCTGAAGTGAAACTTCGAACTGCTCAGGAAAAGCTTGACGAAGTGCATGCGAAGTATCTGGAGCTTGATGACAAGTACCAGCAAGCTTTGGATGACATCAAAACTTGCAAGGAGATTGTCGCGGAGCATACGGAGTACGAGACTATTGTTCACCGAGCTGGAGGATCCACCATTTCTGAAACCTACAGTAAAGTCAAGGAACTTCAGGCTCGGTGCCGAAGCTATAGGGATCAATATGGGAAGGATTCCTGGTAGGTTTGGGGTGAATTTGAAGAACTCCTCCGTGTGGCCAGCATCTACGAGACAGTCCTTGATTGCTTTCCGAAGTTGAAGCGACGTATTATGTCAGAGCCTGAATTTTCGACTGTGGTTACCTCTGATTCGGATCCGAGGTTGCTTGACCGTACTTCCAGTGAGTTCTTGGAAGGGGAATCTTTGAGGTCTGTCGACCCTGATCCTAGGATCGTCACACGCCATTCTCGAGACTTTTACAGTCAAGAGCGGCGGCCGGCGTCTGGACGGTGCGCTCCTCTTTTTTTCTCTTATCATTGTTTTCGGGCCGATCTGCTGCCCACTTTTTCCGATCGGCCTCATCCGCCTCTGCGAATGTATCGGCAATCCTCCATAGCTGCCTGGAGGTCGTTGGGCGTGCCTTTACGAGCTCTCTGAAGAGAGTTCCGGACTGGATGGCATTTTGGAACGCTGAGATAAGCACGTCGTCGGAGAGACGATCGACTTTAAGGCTCTCGTTATAAAAATGGGCCAGAAAATCACTGATTGTTTCTCCCCGCCCCTGCCTTAAGGTTAGGAGCTGGGCTGGGCTGATCTTTGCCTCGGCTTTTTGAAAGAAGCGATGCTCAAAGGCGTCAAGTAGGTCGGCATACGACCCTATGCTGCCATTAGGGAGGCTATCAAACCAGCTCCTAGCGTTGTCCACTAGCAGCTCGGGGAAGACTTTACACATGTAAATGTCTTCGGCTAGTCCCTGGTTCATCATGTTGTATTGGAACCGGGATAGAAAGTTGCAAGGGTCTTGCGACCCGTTGTAAGGCGGGATAGGAGGTACTCTATACGTCGACGGGAGGGGAGTATAGAGTATCCTATTAGTGAAGGGAGTCGAGATTCGATCGTAGACGGTGAATCTTCCCTGGTAGGCGTTTCCTTCGTTATGCCGAGGTGGAACGGCGTTTTGATGAGGTGACGTTGATCCGCGCCGAGGTGAAGCGCGGCCGTTCCCACGGCGATTGTTCTGTCGCCTTCGGGGAAGTTCGGCCTCCCTATCTCCAACGATCTGGAGACTTAGGGATCGCCTTTGTGACGGTTCGACTCCGTCTTCTCTGTTTTGACTTTGTTGTCGATGTTGATCGACGAACTTACGAAAGTCCTGCTCGTGGAGGTCCTGGTACGCCTTCAGTGCGTCTCCAAGCTCGGGTTGGAGTTCGGCATTGCCGCGTTGGCTGCCATCCTGATCGGGCCCGCCGCTGCTAGCTGAATCTCCAGACGGGACATCTTCCAGATGGCCTTCAGGAGTTCGGCGAATGGGCTGTTGGTCACGTCGGATTTGGGAAGCAGTTTTCTGAGCTTGACTAACGTCACCCTCTTCCTCGTTGGCTGGCTTGTAAGGCGGATTGGTGAAGGGGTGAGCTTGTTTCTGTTTTGCTTTGGCAGCAGCGGCGGCAGCAGCAGTGGTGGCGGAGCGGGTTGGTCTCACCATCGTATCTTTACTCAAAACGCGCTGATCGGTTTCACAAAAGAGAATGCTTCGATTTCCCACAGACGGCGCCAGTGATCGATCGTGGATTTTAGAGTGTTTTCGTGATAGTGAGATTTGCAGAAAACTAAGAACACGAGAGTTTACGTGGTTCGATCTTTGGGTAGATCTACATCCACGGAGTAGAAATGAGAATGTTTGTATTTAAAGTATTTCAAGCCAGCAATTACAATCCTCCTTCTTTGTCTTACAAAATACTCTATTTATAGAGAATTGAGGTCAGGGGTGGTTGAGAGATCGTGGGTGCTGTCGTCCGTACTCTGACCGCCGGGGGTGGTTGGCTGAATTTCTTGACTTTGGGCTTCATCCTGGATTGGGCTGGGGAAACTAGGAATGAGCCGAGCTGATCCGGGCCACTGGGCCACATCCTATCAATTACAACTATTAATTGTGAACAAAATTAGTAGATTTACTGCATTCGTGGTAAAATTATACAAAATATATGAAATATATGGACCGCACATATATTATAGTGGAAAATCTATAGATGAAAAAAAAATCATTCAACATACAAATTATGGTATTATTAACTTGTTTAACATCATTAATCATGATTATGACAAAACATTCATCATCTTCTTGGAGTCCTTTGCGTATATCATACATGAATGTTTTGTTATATATATATATATATAGTGAACAACAAATATACCCTTTAAGAAGATAAAAAATCAAAATCTACCCACCATATAATTTTACATAAATTTTGCCCAACAAATCTATTTTCTTCCAAAATTAACCTTACTTTTTCTCTCTCTCTCCTCTCTCCTCTCTCTTGTCTCTTGATGCTCACCTTACACACGCACGTGCACTTCTTTCTCCCTCTTTTCTTTCTTCTCTCTCTCTCACACACACACACTCTCACACACATACAAATCATCCTCTTCCTATTTTGTTTTTGCTTTCTAACACACACACACACACATTCACTCTCCATTTTTTTTCTTTTACTTTTTTCTTTTCTTTATTTCAGAATTTATTCTTTTTTCCTTTTCTCGTATTTTTTTTCGTAATTTTTTTTTTCAATTTTTGTGCTCTCTTTTACATTTCAGTTTTTTATTTTTATTTTTTATTTTTTTTATTTTATATCTTTAAGCAGCTACACGTTTTTTTATATTTCGTTCTACCAAGTAAACTTGGTAAGAAATCGTCGATTTCTTATTTTTCAAACTCGTTTCGTAAGAATTTTTTATATTCTACTAATTCACTCGGTAAGAATTTTGACAAATCTATTTGGTAAGAAAATGTATGCATGGTCGTAACTTGGTAAGAAATTTTTAGTTTCTAACTTATTATTTGGTACTATTTAGTATTTCTTACCATTTTTATTATGTCTTTATTAATTTGTATCCATGATCGTAAATTTGTATTTGTGGCTGTAACTTGGTACTAAGAAATTAAAATTTCTTACCAATTTTACCAATAATAGAATTTAATTAAATCTTAAGACAACAACAAGAGAACCATCACACAAATCTAATGTCAATTTGGCAAGAAATCACACACATTGGTAAGAAATACATCTCATTCTTATCACTTAATCATTTAAAACACTATTATTAGTTTCAGATGAACATTCATTGTCAGAAATCACATTACCTATTGTCAGTAATGTATATGTTCTAACTAACATGTTGAATTTTCATAAATTCTAACCAACTAGTAAGAAATACACAAATTCACAAAATTCTAACCAACATCTAAGAAATGATTATTGATTATAGGAAATCATATTCCAAGTTATCAGAAATGTAGATTTTCTATCCAACATATGCATAATTATAACCAAAACACAAAAGTTTAATCAACATCTAAGAAATGTCCATCTCATTATAGTAAACAAAATTACAGATTGCCAGAAATGTAGATTTCTAACTATAATGTGCAAAATACTAGCCAAAACACAATATTCTAACCAAGATGCAACCCAATTTTTCAATTTCAGAATTCTAACCAACGATAAAGCAAACAAACAACTAATTCTAACCAACGTCCTTTAGGTTATCAGAAATGTTACTTTTTCTAAACAACATGTGCAAAATGCTAACCATAACATATAATTCTAATCAACTTTTTCGATTTTTTCAAATGAAATTCATAATTCCTAATACATTTTCAGCACACAATCATCATTTCCAGTTAAGAATCGTTTCAAAACAGCCCATTTTACTCTTCAACCAACAATACAAAACACCAAAACTAAATTCAAGTGGTAAGAAATTGAAATTTGTTACCAAGTTAATTGGTTAGAAATTTCAATATCTTACCAAATTTGTTGGTATTTCTTACCAAATTTATACACCAACAAATAGACTTAAAATGAGTTTTAAGACACGCAAAATCATAAAAATGGAGCAAACACACATTAAGCCCAACAGAAGAACCAAAAAAATTCTCACATCTGCAGAAACTCATTTCCTAATCCCTAACTCATTCCACTCATTCCCTAATCCATCAATTTCAAAGCCAAAAATTGAAGTATCATACCCCCAAAATAGTAAGAACACACAAAAATTGCAAAAACAAAAAACAACCAAACATAAAAACCGCAAAGAATACCGCAATAAGTTCACAACCAAACATCATTTTGATAAAATCCTAGAAAACCCTAGTTCTACAAAAATAAATCCAGATTTAAGAGAGAGGGAGGGAGGCTACTGCAGAGGAGGAGGTGGTTGCTGCGGCGGCAATGAAATCAAGTGGCTGTTGCTGGTAAGCTCCGGAGGCAGAGGAGAAATAGAGTCTGTCACCCCTTCCCTCCAAACCCTAGCCCGTCACCCCCTTTCTTCCAAACCCTAGCTCGTCGCCGTGCGATGCGGAGGATGCCGTCGTCGATGAACTCTTCGCAACTCATCTTCTTCCCTCTCAAAGAGAGAGAGGGGAGAGAAATGAAATTAAAATTTTAGAGAGAGAGAGAGATAGAGAGAGAAAGAGGAGAAGATAGAATGGATGAATGTAAATGATTTTGTGGGTGGGGAGTGAATAACGTGTGATAGGACAGAGGAGAGTAGAGAGAAGAGAGAGGAGAAAGGAGAGGGGAGAGAGAAGAAAGGGCATTGTAGTCTTATTTTTGAAAATATGGGCAAATATTGTATTTTGTTATGTGGTGGGCAAAATTTAGTTTCTTATGCTCTAAGGGGGCATATATATATATATATATATTAATAGATCATATGAAAACTAATTACAGTGTGAAACCTAGAAACCAATATGAACCCTTGATTTTTCTCATTATGTGGTTATGATTAAGTAAGATTTTATGCTTTATTAGTTTAATTACATTTAAATTATATTTTTAATCATAGCAGGGGTATTTATGTCTTTTTAATGCAATTGTATTTTGCTGCCATGGTAGCCGAGAATCCTACCCAGGCCATCTCCTTTTACTACCAGACACGCGCCCTCAAGATCGTGCCCTCCACCGCCTGGCGCAGATCGAGGTGAACAAGGTCGCGGGTGAACCTGCTCACTCCTCTGCCTGCTAACTCTTCCGTCTGGCGTGATTCCGCCACTAGTGAACCTTCTCGAGAACGGGAACACCGCGGGAAGAAGAACATGCCATTTGAAAAGTAACCTCCACTGCTATGACCTTCACAGCGTCACCGCCTTCACCATCCATCGTCGTTGGTGGCAGCAGTAGGGGCAGAGGCGCTGCCCCTATTTCCACACTCTCTCGGTTTCGGCGAATAATCACCGCCATTTTGGTGTTGCCGCCAGCCTTCTGCATCACCAGCTCCTGGGCATCGCGCCATCATCGCCGTAAACCTTCTTTGGCAATAGCAGGTTCAGGAGGCACTGCTCCTGTTTCTCCTTCATCTCTCGTCTCCGGCAACTACTACACAGGTACGTGCCTTGTCGATGGAGCGCCATCAGCCACGCCGCCGGTGCTGCTGTACCACCACCATATCATCGACATGGCTTTCCTTTACCTCATAAATGGCAGCTGTAGGCTATGGGTTTAGAACTCAACCTCCTAAGTGGAGATAGTGATTTGTAATTGAATTTTGGTGGAGTGTATATAGGTGCAGAGTAAAGAAACATATGTTTTGGTGGTGATGAAATTGGATACCAGAAATTCCCTTGTTTTCCTCTTATTCATAAATAAAGTTGGATCAATATATTGGGCATAAGTTGTACACAGAAATATGGAAATCCCTTACTATGTAAAGGTTTGGATTGTTGTAGTTGTTGGCTTGAAATGAAAATAACCTTTACTCTTCTATTCTCTGAGATTTCTTCTTTTCCTTCCTTCGTCTTCTTATTCTACATTTTTATCCGGAAGTAATTATCTTCTCTTCTTATTTTTCTCTATTGTATATTATGATCCATATTTTCACCGCGAGTTCATTTGCATTTTTGAGCAATTTTATTGCATATGTATCATTATTTGTTGCATTTTTTAGCAATTTCAGTCGCATACTTGTCATTATTTGTTGCATTGTCAAGATTACGTATTCTAGGGGTTAGTGTGTAGTTTTCTAAGGGTTAGGGTTTTGGGTTTTAGGGTTCTAGGGGTTAGGGTTTAGTGCTCTAGGTGTTAGGGTTTAGTGTAAAAGGAAACCAGTTTCACATTCCCACCGTTAGTTTATTTGCATTTTTGAGCAACTTCATTGCATAATTGTCATTTTTTGTTGCATTTTTTAGCAATTTCATTGCATACTTGTCATTATTTATTGCATTGTCAACGATTGGGTCACCTTTTTCATTTTATTTCACATCATCTTCTATTGAAATCAGTTGTTTTCGATCAGGATTACATATTTTAGGGGTTAGTGTTTAGTTTTTTAAGGGTTAAGGTTTCGGGTTTTAAGGTTCTAGGGGTTAGGGTTTAGTGTATTAGGGTTTAAGTATGGTTTAGTGTTCTAGGGTTCAGATTTAGTATAAAAGGAGATCAATAATGGTTTCACATTCCACCGCGAGTTCATTTGCATTTTTTAGCAATTTCATTGCATACTTGTCATTGTTTGTTGCATTTTTGAGGAATTTCATTACATACTTGTCATTAATTGTTGCATTATGAACAATTGGGTGACCTCCATCATTTTATTTCACATTTTGTACCGAAATCAGTTGTTTCGGATTAGGGTTTTAGGGTGTTAGGGTTTAGTGTTATAGGGATTTGGGGTTTAAGAGTTTCGGGTATAGTGTTATAGGGTAACTACTTGAACTTATCATGACAAAATCAAGTAACTCCAATTTATAACTTCGGATTCCAAGTCAACTTTTTCGTCTTTCTACTTTGACAAAATCAAGTAGAAAGCAACAACATCATCAATAATATGTTGCCTCTTTTTGTTGCATTTCGTACAGCGGGAAAAAATAGGATACATTATAATTTATCAATATATTACTCTCTCTGTTTCATCAAAATAGTTATCTTTCATTATTTTATACCTCACATATATTCAAGAAAGATTAATGTTCTAGGGGTTAGGTTTAGTGTAAAAGGAGATCTATAATGGTTCCACATTTTCATTGCGAGTTCATTTGCATTTTTGAGCAATTTTATTGCATACTTGTCATTATTTGTTGCATTATTTAGCAATTTCATTGCATACTTGTTATTATTTGTTTCAGTTTTGAACAATTTCAATGTATACTTGAAAAGTAAAATAATTTTAAATTAACAAACGACCTTGATTGATTAATTGTAAACCACATATGTAAATAAAGGTGTCTTTCAAGAACCAACAATAGTCAAATTTGTCAATAACTTCAAATGTAAATATTGATATTCTATTTTAAGAACTAACAAAACTCCAAATCAATTAATAACTTCTTAAACCTATCATGAATGCTACAGCTCCAATTTATGACTATGGATTTCAAATTCAATCTTTTGTTCTTCGACAAAATCAATTAGAAGCTCTCAGAAACGTCCAATGATTTCTTTCGCTTTGCTCCGTCCAATGATTTCTTTCGCTTTGCTCTTCTTTCCAATCATCACTATTGGTATATCTCGTTTTTGTGGCTTGTCATTCATTGCCTTTGTCCTAGCATTATTATTAACCACATACACGACATAAATAAAAAAAATAATACGTAATTATAATACTTTGAATTCATAAAGTTATGTATTGTTTAAGCAAATTATTAAAAACACCAAATAATGCAGCATTTTGCTGAAAAAATGCGACAAAACATCACATTTATGCAACAAATTTAACTTGAAAAAATTAAAATAATACAACATTACAATGCAGTATTCATTGTTTAAGCAGTTTATTATAAACCACTAAATAATTACGTTAATCAATTGCATATATATTCCTTCATTTTCATCTATAAAGCCTATGCCTCTTACACCCCATTACAACTCTTGAATGGGGTGTATATATCCACAAAATCATCATCAGATCCTTCATCGCATACTATACGTGGATGATACGATTTATCATATTTTGTTTTAGTTCTTGCTGCACAGACACACACAATCAAAACAATATCGATGAACTACTATTTCTTTGGCAAATTTATACAACAATATTTCACTTAATAAATGCAACAAAACAACACTGAATCATTCAATAAAACAACAGAATACATAAATTATACTCAATATATATAGAATAGTGTACTATTTTACTAAAATAATGGGACATAATATCACAATAGCAGATATAGAATGCATCAGTTCTGCGAATATATATACAACCAAAACTACCTAAATGCAACATAAATAATGTATTTCGCATAATTTGAATATTTTAGTGCCACAAGGCAGGATTATATTATCTCAAATAATCTGCACAAATGCCCTAATTATTGCATTCAATCAAGCACATTGTGTGCGTCAAACAACCTTTAACACAGATGGACCAGAATACATGAGTAAATTCAATCACAATTCACGAGCAAATTCCCATTGTGCAATCAGAAACCCAATCCCTCGGAATTGAAAATCAAAAATTATTTCTCTCAAGAATAATCAATAAGTTTATGTGTAAATTGAATACCTCCTTCATCATTGATGAGATCCCCATCAACTTGTCCTGCTTGGACCTCTGCTTTGCACCACGATTTGCTTCTGCGTGAAGCTGGTGGCGGTGCCACCGTAGCCACTAGTCGGAATATGCTAGCGGTGCCGGTGTGGATCTTCGCGTAGTGGATGACGGAGGCGGTGCTGATGCCGGTGACGTCAATGGCGCCACTCTTCCTCTTCCCGCTGTTCGGAATCTCCATAGCCGACAATGGCACCCATTCGTATATGGAGTTTCAATTTGGCTGCTTGGAATGATAAACCCTTATTTCTAATAATTAAATTGGACAATTCTACCATTATTTTCCCATTTAATAATCACTAATTAAAATAATTAACCAGCTTCTACTTCTAATCCTGACCGTCTAATCTACAAATATTAATGGTCTTGATTAGTTTTTAGGTTTCACTCTATCTTTGGTTTCCACCATTATATATATACACACATATATATATATATATAGGGGTGCATTCTGGTGGAAACCACCTATAGAGTGAAACCTAGAAACTATCATACACCATTGATATTTATTGGATTAATGGCTAAGATTAAAACTTGAATCCTGATAATTAATTAATTTATAGCATTATTAAATGTGAGTTGAGGGTATAATCGTCCAAATGGTAAGTAATAAAATCAGTCAACGAGATTTTTTGCAGAAGGTGACTTCTATTCTATTTCCTCCCGTTTTCATTCTTCCCTCCCGTTCAAACTACAAATTTCGATACAGATTTGGGGAGGAATCAAAGTTTAGAGTAGATTTAGCAACATAAATCCAGAAAAAGACGAAGATCCAGTTCGCGTAAGGGAGGAATCACGATTTGTGGTGCAGATTTTGAAGTAACAATGGCAAAGCGACTGATATTGATCGACTTTGAAGAAGGTTCGTAAAGTGACCTAAATTTTGATGAATTATTTCGTAAAATCATTGCATTTGATTTATATTCCTTGTTTTTGCATTTATTCCTTGGTAATTCAGAAGCTAGGTAGGTTATTGTTATAGTTTTGCTATTCATTAGTAACTCGATGTATTTATGCATACGAACTGTTCGATGAATTGCTTATTTCAGTTTTATTATGTCTGTTCCCTGGGAAAATTATGGTGATCTGCGATTTTATTTGGATTTGAGAATAGAGTTGAAATGATTAGTTAGACACTGGAATTTGAAATGATATCAATTCAAAGTTATCTGAATAATATATTTGATGGTTTATGGGATCAACTGATAACTCATTTGTTGCTTCTGTATGCAGCATAAATGCAGATCATTGGACATTGCATGTAGCCTAAATTATCTCATTGTTGTTTCTAGTATTTCTATTTATGTACCAATGGATTTATCATGCACTTGGCTTCAATAGAATTACTGAAAATAATACTATTATTTTTTTTTGTTTGTATCACTAAATTAAACTTAAGTCTCAGAATATGCCCTTCTATCTTAATTGAATGAAATCTCAATTCTGTGTAGCATTAGACTAGAAATCATTGAGGAAACAAGGGATACATTCTTGAGATTCGTTCGAACTACGAATTACTATCAAATTAGAGAACTTATAGTGAAATGCAGTAGTTTCTGATAGTATATGTTGTTTAAGGGTTGTTATGATTTCAATGGAACATAACTAACTAATTTTGCTATTAGTTGTTAGCTACCTTACTTGCTCTAATTGTTGTGTGCATTTAATGATTATTTTGAGGTGCAAATTTAGGCTAGGTGCATCCATTGTGTGTGCAAATTGTTGTATCCTTTTTATGTGGATTTGTGTCTTAGAACCTTGTGCTTCTTGTTGATTTAATAGTGCATAATTGAGTAGTTTTGTTGAATTTTTTTCCTTGAGTTCTGCATGGATTGAGCTTGACTTCAACCTTCTTAAATCCCATTTTCTCATACAATCTCATAGCACCTTTATTCTCTCTGTACACACGTAGAAACACCTTCTTAATACCTGCATCAACCAAGTTCACATATTATATACATAATTAATTGCGAACCTATTAATTCTATACATATACTGTAGCAGTAGTATAGATAATTAATAGCAAGTATTAATTAAATAAATATATAAATTACCTTGGTCCTTGGCAGTAGAAATTACATACTACAGCATGGTAGAAGCAAGCCCCTGTCTTCTCAGTGATTTAGCAACGCATACATTTGAAATGTAGCCATAGTTGTTGCTAGAAATGCACTTTATGACAATTATGCAATGAAATTGCTGAGAAATGCAACACTTTATGACAATTATGCAATGAAGTTACCTAAAAATGCAACACTTTATGATAATTATGCAATGAAGTTACTTAGAAATACAACACTTTGTGACAACTATACAATGAAGTTACCTAGAAATGCAACACTTTATGACAATTATGCAATAAAGTTACCTAGAAATGCAACACTTTATGACAATTATGCAATGAAATTGCTGAGAAATGCAACACTTTATGACAATTATGCAATGAAATTGCTGAGAAATGAAGCAGTTGAGGCAGTTAAGGGGAAGATATTGTGTGAAAATTGCAACCGCAGATTGCAACGGAAAGAGACAACAGAATATTGCCGATGCTGCTTCATTTTGCTTGGTTTTGTCAAAGAAGACAAAAGATGTTGACATAGAATCTGAAGTTATCGATTGGGCGTTTAAATCGAAGTAGTTCTTGTTAGTTCTTGAAAGCAACAGAATATTGATGATGCTGCTACTTCCTTTTCCTTAGTTTTGTCGAACAAGCAGAAAATATTGACTTTGAATCTGAATTTATAGTTCATACAAAAAACTAAACTCAAACATTAAAGGGGCAGTTTCTGGCATCATGGTTACAATATAACTAGCCTTATTACAGTATTCCTGTCACATGCTTTTTTAAATTGTCCAAGCCGTACATCAAAACTACAAGCAACACTATACGAGCGATAAAAATATTCTGCATCCTTAAGAGTACTAAACTTGCGACCAATGTATGGCTTCTTCTCATCATCGCATTCGGGCACATATTCAACCCCGGATTCACTAGTACTATCTCCATGAAGATTATGATTTCTACCAGCATCGGTATCGACTGCAGAATAAAAAAAAATTATGCATCATATTCACTCGAAACTTCATCGAAATGACTGGAATATGCATCAAAAAATGCATCAAATTTAAACACTATGATATAATACAGAAACTACGAAATCAAATTGATTAAATTGATTAAATAGGCAACATATTAGACATCAAATTGACTTTTAGTTGATTAAATTGTTTAGAAAGTGGAAGATAAATAGACATCAAATTCAATTCATCATACTGGAAGATTCTCAATCAGCAAAAATTCGATTCACAGCCATTGAATTTACCTCAGTGCCATTACACACACTTATGCATACTGAATACAATCTATTTATATATATCACTCCAAAAATGGAGGTAAATTATAACAAAAAATTAAAATCCAAATTCCAACAACCAAACGAACATCTCACTGTATCAAACCCTAATTCCCAACACTCAAAACACAAAGACAAAATAAAGCACACAAAACACAAAACAGTCTGTGCTTTCGATAAACCACACACCTTCATTGGATCAGATCAAAAAACAGTATTCCAGCTCGAAGTGTAATAGCCGTAAAAATCCGTATTTAGAAAAATTAGAATTTCGAAGGAGGAAATAAAATATTTCCGAATATTTGAGATCGAGCACGCACGAAAATGAGCTTATGGGAATTTTTATAGGATGTTGGAAATTTTTTCCAATCAAATCTCGAGAATTTTGAGAATGAAGGAATTATGGCAAGACAAGAAATTACCCGGAATGATTTCCGGAAAATATTATTCTGTAAATATTTTGCGGAAGTAAGATGAAAACTAATGTCTCGAGATGAGGAAAAGTATTTCCAATATTATTGTTGAAGGAATAAGTCAATAAAAGAAGGAAGTAGTGTGTGTGTGTGTTAAGTGTAAGAGGGAGAGGTAGGGGATTGTTGTCCTCCCTCCTACCTCACAATTGTACAAGGCACTTATCATCACACCATTTCAGCCATACACATCCATCCACACCACAAAACATGTCTCTCCCTTCTCCCTCCTTCCATTCCCGTCGGCACCCTTTCCTCCTCCATTTCGAGCCGCCGCCGGTGATTCTCCGGGCCTCCGATCACTCCCAAACTTTGCACCCCTACATAATTCGACCTGTAGATCAAGAATTTGGAGTCTATTTCATCATCCAAGCACTAGTCTGAATTCGTGAAGCAAAGGTTGGGAAGAAGAAGATTAGTGAGGAAGGAGACTATGCCAAAGGATTCATGATTGAGAGGGTCTAGCTAAGATATTCAAGTTTTCGAAAGATGTTGATGAACCCGATTCTTTCTTCCATTTTCGGTAAGCTTAGCTCCTCCTTGATCTCTTGAGCATGAAATAGAGTCTAGAATGGAGATTAGAATTCTAAAAATTATGTTAAGATTTCGTTCATAAGCATGAGAGTATCATACATGTTCTTGATCCTCAACAATTCTTGTTCTACATTCGAAATCATGGCCATTCGTGTATTGATTGATGATGATCTGTATTTTTCCCTCATGTTCGAGCATTTCCAGCGATTGCTTGTCCCTTGATCATGTTTGAATGTTGATTAAAACCTGCTAGAGTCGAATCCATAAGTGTTGGTCACGTTTTTGATTCGGGCATTTTATCGAATAATTGGTGTTCGTGTTCTGTCCAGCTTTGTTCAGCGATTTCGAACCATTTCCCGACTCTATCTCATTTCGAGTCCTAAATGAAAGTTTTAGCTCATGTTCTCAGCTATCCGTAGCTAAAATTTCGTCTTGATCCGAGTTCATATGCATCAGTTATGACAAATTGAAATTCGCATCTCATTTCTTTTGAAATCTGGAAAACAGCCCACTTGCGGGCTAAACTGAGAACAGCTCGTTTGAAATTCGACATTTATTCTTCTTCCATATTGAAGTACGTTCCATTAGCCTTCTATACATATCTCGTTCACTCAAAACGGAGTTTGTATGAATTTACTATGATTTTTCAAAGTTTATATGTCACTCTGCCGAAACTGAAATACCCCAGCTGCCATGTCATTTTTAAACCTCTATATGAGGCGTTTTCGTTGCTTTTCTGAGTGTAACCGTGAGACATGAAATTATTCTACACACTCTGAATTACAGTTTGATAACTTGAACAGTCTCTCATTATAAGTATTGAATGACTTATGGCCTTTCAAAGTCAGTACTGTAAACCTGCCCTGTTTCTGTTTTCAGAACTCATGACCTTGTTTGATGATTGTCCATATCCCAGCTCGTGTAAGATAAAAATCTGGATTTTAAGTATGTCATACCTATATGTCTTAGAATTCCAGATTGATAAGCCAAGCCTTGATTCAGTTAGCCATTTGTGAGAAACAATTATTCTCCTAAAGTGTCGCAAAACTGTTCTCATTATTGAATCGAGCCAAAGATTGATTCATGGATTCTAATATACTCATTCCCCGAATCAGGAATTGATTGTATTAGAAAGATTAGCTTCCTGTGTTTCCATTCATGTGTCATGTGCCTTCATTGATAATCAAATACTCAAGTTATAGCCAAACCATTCAAGTGTGGCAAATATGCCAAGCCTTGTATCAAATGTTCAACTCCTATCCATCTTTGAATCATGAATATTCTTTGTCTAGCTTTAACCACTGATTCTTCAAGTTCATTGAGGACCTTCATTAATCCTCATTTCACTCTCACATGTTCTTAGCCAATGAGATTAAGTAGCTAAGTATGACATAAGATGGGATAATGTTAAGTATATAAGAGATTAAGTTACTAAGGAAGATAGAGTATAAGTATATGCTTACTTATAAACTAGTATTAACCTATTATGCTTGTAAATAGGTTAATAGCTATGGAGGCAAGGAGATAAGAGGATCCGAAGTTGAGCGATTGCTTGTTTGATTTCTACCTTACGGTGGGCTTTACTTCCAAACATATTTTGAGTTATGTTATGCTCTGATATTTACAAAATGAAAACTGTTTATCCATAAAATATTTTTGTGCGCTCTACATGTTTAATGCTCTGAAGTTAAACGATCGAGGTTTTTAGTTCAGTCTTAAACACTAACTTTGAACTGTGTATACACCCGGATAGTATTGCGATTGGTTGATCTCTCTCGTGTGCTATCGATGAATGGGACTCTCTGGGTTTCGACCCGAAGTCCAAAATGAATGTTAATGGACCCGACAGTGGCTAGAGGTCCGGGGTCACAGTAAGAGTAACTATAGAGTGTGACAAATGCGCGCTAAGAAAAATGATGATGTTTTGACATACTTGGATGCATTTCTTTTACAAAACCTTCCAGGTTATGTCTTATGATAATGGATAAACTGTATTTTGTTTTGATAAACTGTTTATCAAATGCTAAGCCCACTGAGTACATTAGTACTTAGCCCAAATATTTTCCAAATGTTTTCAGGTTAAGCAGACAGTGCTGACGAGGCAGAGCTGAGGCGAGGGTTCTCCTTTTGTTAATAAGCTTCCGCTAGTTGCTCATCTTTTGTATTCAACTCTCGACTTTGTTCCTTGAAGTTGTTATGTCTTTTGATAAGAGCTTAGACTCTTTAACTTCTTTTTATGTATTGAGTCTATCCTTTATATCTATGGTTGAGCCATTTGAACTTAAACGATCCTTATGCTATGAATGACGTATCTCTTTATTATCTCTTGTCATTTTCGATTTTAGGTTCCTTCCTTTTATAAGGGAAATGTTGTCAAATTCTTTGGGCACATTATCCAGTTTATTTATATAAGATAAGCTTCCCCCTTTCTTTCCCCGCCTCTTTTCTCCAACCTCAATCGCGCCCTAATTCACAATTTCCTCCTCCTTCGAGAATTGGGGTGTGACACGAAGCATCCAAACGAACTCGATTCGACTCGTATTCGTACACATCGATTCAGCTGAATTCATGAAAGTATAAAAACAAACAGAATCGAACCTGTAAAACCCATAGAGAAATCACAAATTTAGTTGCCCATCACGATTGATTCAGATCGATTCCAATCAAAGTTGTAGATGCAACGTGAATTCACTTATGATTCAGTTGAGTTTGAATGAAATCGCGTTGGTCTTCTCTTGTGAATTGCTTGCGATGTAAATTGGTTGAAGATAATTTCTATATAACTACGTGAAGAAGAAGAAGCGAGAACAGAAGACGCGAAGAAAAAGACTTAAATACGTTAATTAAATCAGTTATATGCATAAAAGACTTAAATACCCTGCTGGGTTGAAAAATAATTTTATCACTTGTAATTAAAACATAAAATCCTGATTAATCCTAACCATAGGATGACAAAAATCAAGGGCTCATATTGGTTTCTAGGTTTCACACTATAATTAGTTTTTATATGATCCACTATATATATATATATATATATAGGTAGTAGATCATATGAAAACTAATTATTACGTGAAACCTGCAACTCATCATAAAATGTTGCATTTTGTGCATAAAATATTGCATAATAAAATATATTATTTTATATTATTTTTATGCATATAATGCATCATCATGAGAATTTGCATAATAAAATATATTATTTTATTATATTTTATATTATTTTGATGCATATAATGCATCATCATGAGAATGCAACATTTTATGATAAAAATGCAACACTTTTGTGCATAAAATGCAACATTTTATGATGGGTTACAGGTTTCACGTAACAATTAGTTTTCACCATAACCCATCTATATATATATATATATATATATATATATATATATATGAGGGTTCTCATGGAAACCATTCTATTCGTGAGAACCGTGAGAACTCACTTATTTAGTTATGTTTTCATGCCTTTTTATTTATGCATTTATGCTTTTTTGCAAGTAATGCTTTTTTAGATATAAAATTATACTTTTTACAAATCGTACTTGTTATGTGTTACAATCATGCTAAAATACATAAAAAAAAATATAAATATAAATATGAAATCATTATTTCCAAAAAAGCATAATTGCATAAGTAAAAAAGCGGGTTCTCACGAATAGAATGGTTCTCATATGAACCAAACTATATATATATATATATATATAGGCCAAATTATGATTTGTGGCCTCACCTTTGAACAAATTTGCAAAAATGGCATAACCTTTACTTTTCTTTTTAAAAACCCTGACCATTGAAAACATTTGCAAAAATGGCCTGTTTTTCTTTTATTCTTCCATTTTTTCAGAAACATTTCATCAAACACCTTATGTGCATCTCTGTATCTTCACATTATGTATGTAGGTCTGTCCTTATGAAGTATTTAATTTGGCGTCTTGTATTATTGCTTCTAAATATGTATTATGAGTATTATTATTATGAATATTTATTATTATTACTTTTATAATTGTTTATTTTTATTTTTATATTGTTCCCTAACTAGAATAAGAATTGTTATATTGTTACTTCGGGCCTTAGATTTAAGTTTAGGGTGATTTTACTTTTTCAAAAAAAAAAAAAAGTCCCCATTTAAAAAATAAAATAAAATAATAAGTTGAGTGTACTATATTTTACCCCACAACCTCCAAATTAATTAGTAAGAGTATATTATAACCCCAAATAAATTTCTATCACCGCCACCAATGGCCATCGATCTGCATGCAATCAACAAAAAAATTAATTTTCCTCTTCTGCAAACAAAACTATCTTAAAATATACCCATTTTTTATTAATTAGGTTTCAATTTTATTTATTTTCATGTTTCTGGTTGCATGGGCATGGATACGAGCTGAGGACGGTATTGCCATTTTTGTTGGCCTATTGAATTGTAGATATAAATTGGGCCCCATTTTGGCTAATTAGATTTAATTGTAAAATGTTGAAAGATGTATTTATTTGGTGTTTGATGTAGAGATGCACATAAGGTGTTTGATGAAATGCTTCTAAAAAATTGGAAGAATAAAAGAAAAATAGGCCATTTTTGCAAATGTTTTCAAAGGTCAGGGTCTTTTAAAAGAAAAGTAAAGGTTATGCCATTTTTGCAGATTTGTTCAAAGGTGAGGCCACAAATCATAATTTGACATATATATATATATATATATATATATAGGAACCAATCTCATCCATCATCCATCTAGTTTTAAAAGATCTAAGGCTCTCAATTAAAGATCATTTTTTGTGTTAACCGTCTACTTAAAATGGGTTAGGGGTTATTTTTGACATTTTCCTTATAACTAAATTTGCCATATCCCTATAATTTTCTACTTCGTAATTTATTTGTATTAATGTAAAACCGTTAGTTTGTGCAGGTTCCTTAATCTTCAAACGTCATCTTTTCTACTTATACATTTCCACTTTCTCATGTATAGTATTATTTTTCATTTACACGTAACTAATTTTTTTTTTATAAGTACGTATGTTTGGTCTATTCATAACAGCGCAATTTATTGCATGAAAAAGCATACATAATAATAATAATAATAATAATAATAATAATAATAATAATAATAATAATAATAATAATAATAATAATAATAATAATAATAAAATGCTTAATTTTTTTTCATGTAGATTTGGACTATGATATTTGATGCTTTTTATATATAATTTTTTTATAATCATGTTTTTTATGTATAATATTATGCTTTTTTTTTTATTTATAATCATGCTTATTTAGATGTAAAATTATGCTTTTTACGAATGTTAAAATGCTTAATTTGCTTGTTATATATGCTTGGACTATAATCCTTTCATGTTTATATATATATAATTATGTTTTTAACAAATTATAAAATGCTTAATTTGTTTTTCATGTATGCTTAGGTAGACTATAATATTTTCATGCTTTTTCATATACAAATTTATGCTTTTTTTATTTTTTATTATCATGCTTATTTAGATGTGAAATTATGTTTTTTTTTTATGAATGTTATGCTTACTTTGTTGTTCCTGTATGCTTGGACTATAATATTTCATGCTTTTTTATATACTATATGTTGGGATATAATGTTAAGGGGTAACTTGAATCAAGTTAAATAAATAATTCATTTTGATTCGATTCCAAAACCCTAAGTAAAATATTTCCCTTATTATTTTTGATAAATCTAGACAAGTTATACTTAGCAAAGCTTACATGTTAGGAAGCTTTTATTTTAGTCTAGAAGCGCCAAGGATGAAGCAGTCAGAGATCGCGAAGCATCAGAAAGCGAAGCAGCTCCAGCAGCGAAAGCGTCTTCAGTAAAGTTTGACAAAGCGTCATTGAAACGCTTCAGATAAAGATGCTTAGAGCGAGCTTCCGTTCAGTGGAAGCGTAGCGCTCTCAAATCAGCTCACCCAAAGCATCTCCTGTACAGGAGCTGAACTTAAAGCGTCAATCAGTACTAGTGTGTGAAGTTTGACTCGCAGAATCCAAGTTTGAAATTCAAACGTTCGGATATCTGACATCACCGCCTAAAGCTTACGTGTCAACACACCATTGCACAATTGAGGCAACTATAGTTCGAAAAGTCAAGGTTAGGTGAAGACTGCCATACCCCTAGGTGCGGCAGACATCCCTTCCTAGTTCTACAGTCTGAAAAGCGACTGACACGCCTAATTATCCGAAAATTCAGAAACACGCAACCTCTTCTCTCTCAACGGGAAGTAGGGTTCCTTACTATAAATAGAAGGAGTTGCACACACACTAAAAATTAACGCATGTACAAACAATTCAAGCATACTACTCGCAAGAACTCAAGCAAAATTTATTATCTACATTCCTTTAGTTTTTACAAAGTGCTTCACATTAGTGTGTCCTCAAGAAATATATTTTCTTGAGTATTGTAACTACTTTCTTTCTAGGTTCAACCTCATATATCCATAACCTAGCTTCGAGAATCCTTATTCCTTTACTTGTGATCTTCATTGTAAAGGATTCTCATTTATGAAAACTTAAAAACCCCAAAACCAAGTCTATTGTGTTAGATTGAGTTGTAAGCTTGTAAAGTTTTTGTAGAAAAGATTGGTTGTTGTAAGGCTTCTCGAGAGCCCGTTAAATCTCTGAGGATTCAAGTGCAAGTTTGTTACTAGCCTTGAATCACTTCCCCTTGGAAGTATAAAACAAGGAGTACCGAGTGAAGGTATTCATCCCGTCGAGGATAGAGTGGACGTAGGAGAGGTGCTCCAAACCACTATAAATTGTTTGTCTCCTTACTTTAAGTTATTTATCGCTTTGATTATTTGCATACACATACACACACTTTAAATAACAAACTGGTTTTAATTGCAAGAAAAACTCAAGTCTCACCACATTCCGCACACTCTCACACGAGCTAGAAGCTTTGAAAGCCTCACTAGCATTCGAAGTGTCTACTCGGTAAAAAGAACGAAAAACGAAAGAGAAGTTAAACACTTCTCAACACACGTATTGTCACACCCCGATTCCTGTGAACCGGAGTGTGGCGGGGGTTGGATTAAAGAAGCGGGGAAGAAATGGATAATATTAATTTATGACCATTTTACGAGTATCTTAAAACGTAAAATGAGACTATAAAGAAAATAGTGGGGTAAACCAGCGTCAAGTTGCGAAGTGGAGTCGACCATCTACTACGACACATTGGAATTACCAAGAGTGAGTAGGAAATCGAGCGTCCAAGTGGAACCGTCGCATGACACTCTCCACCTTGCATAAAGTAAAAGATGAGGTAAACCGGCTTTCAGTAAACTAGAGGAGTCGACATCCACTTCGAAAAATAGGATAACCATAATTAAGTGGGAATTCGAGCTTCCAAAAGGAACTGATACACGGCACTCTCCATCAAACAATAAGTAAAATGGGAAGAGAGAAATAAGTTTAGAAGACAAAGAAACCATATTATATAACTAGAGGGTTGGAAGATGACACCCTCGACTTATTTATTATTTAAAAAAACTAGTAGTCTTGTTATCAGAGTTATAAGCAAAATAACATAGCAGAAATATTATAAGGCCCTGCAACAACCCCTGCCTCAGCCTTGCTGCACATCACCTGCTTCCAGACCTGAAACATTTAAAAAGTTTTGGGCTAAGTACTTGATGTACTTAGTGGTCATGCCCCTTTGGCAAGCATTTTGAAAACTGTCAATTTATCCATACATAGTATATCAAGAGGCTTGCAGAAAACAACTCTTGAAAATATAAATATCATTTTGGGGTGTGTGATGTTCATTCTTGGACTCAACCAAGGCTACAAATCACCTTTGGTTCATCTAGACCGGGTTCAGAGCTGTAACCCTAAATAATCTCAGTACTTGCAGAAAACCTGAGTCGAAACTCAAGAAATTCGCCATTAGTTAATATACGATGTGATCAAGGCATCGTATGTAACCGGGGTGAGCACAATTCAAAGTTAGTATATCTGATACAAACAATGAATCTTGATCGATCCATGGAGTCATTTCTTGGAACATACACACAAAACATTTTTATGGATAATTGCACTTTTAACATAAAAACGGTATTTAAAACATTGCATGCTTTGAAAATATTTTGGACCCACCAGTAATCTAGAGCAACCTGAAGAATAACTCTAACTTATAATATAACCTTCTCTTATTGGGCTTTAATAAAAAGAAAGGATAAGCTAATTTGTAAGCCTAGGGTGTCGATATAAAACCGGAATTTATACAAGATAGAGTAGCTATTTTGTAGTTGTGATCGGTGCTTGGAGATGAAAAATAAATAAGAGCTTACGTTGCTATTTATAAGGGAATGAAGTTGATTAGTCATCATGTATAGCTTTGCTTAGTCATAATATATAGGTTCCACTAGTCATGCTTGTAGATTTTAATAGTCATCTCTCTGGAGAAGTGTAAGAGAAAGAAAAATAGCTTCTTTTAATTAATACATAGAAACTTACTTGATAGGTTTGAACAAATATATATTATAAACTATTACTATTCTTCTAGATGTAAGATACGTATATACTTATACTACTAGTCTTGCATTTTTCATAATTATCATAGTACATAATCATGCATATATAATATTATAATTATATATATATTAATCAAAAGTCATGCATGTCCTATGCATGCACGTATCTTATATATAAATATATACTATATATATATACATTCTAGTAATATTATCTAATATATCTATTTTAATAACTTATTTTTATCTAATATATATATATATATATATAAAGATCGGGATATTACACGTATTCACCTCCTCTCCCTCTACGTGTGTTAGTCACTTTCGGGACCAAGACTATAAATTTACATTTTTTTAACCGTCATGCTTGTTTAGATATGAAGTTATGTTTTTTTATGAATGCTTCTAATTTAGTTTACGCATTTCAAAAAATTACGCATTCAGAGAAAATTAATCGTCGCAATCTCTATTCCTTCATTAGAATAATGCTTCGCAAGGAATTATTTTATGCTTTAATACTCACTATATTATGCTTTATGGTTTTTACGAGACTTACTTACAAAATAAAAAAAAAAAAAGCCTTAATTTAGATTAATAAATTAGAGTAGAGATGGGAAAACAAATAGATAAACTAAATTAGTAATAAGCAAAGGAATCATGACGTCAAATAACCGCTACATCTATAAATAGATATTGATCCCATAATTATAGGGATGTGCGTATTTAGATATGAGGAATTCGTCTAAAACAACCCTGGCGCACGGTTAAATGCAATTATCAATAATTTCAAGCTTTAATTCACAACCATTGATCTACAATATATTAATGGATGAGATTGGTTTCTAATTCTCAAGATTAGTAGTGGTACCCATAAGAAACCACCCATATTTATATATATATATATATATATATATATATTTAAAGTTATATAAAGTCATGCTTAATTATGCATAAAGTTATACTTATGATATAATTGTACTTATGACTGTACAAATTGATGCTTAAACGTAATCATGCTTATGATGCTTTGTAACTATACTTAAATCAATGACAACCATAGATCTAACTAAGATCAATGGTCCATATTATTCATAATTCTCACACCATGATTTATTTCTATACGAACCAAACTCTATATTCAGTCATCTTAATATAGTGGTAATGGATAAATATGTCCGTTTAAATTAGTGAAAATCAAATAATGTCTACCAACATAATTTACACAAATTATGTCCAATTTTTGCTCAACAAAAATCCTGCAGCTTCATTTCTCACTTTCCAAATCTGAAAATAGGGTTTCATTCTATCTCTTTAACCCTTCTCTCTCTCAATCGTTCCTCTCTCAGTCTCGGCCACTGCCGCCGTCGTGCTATAACCATGCCTCCAGATCCGGTGTCTCCCTAGCCACAACGTTGAGGAATAGAGCGGCACCAAATCTGCGTCGTCGCTGTAGTGCCTCCAAATCTGCTCTTCTGTTCCTCCGCCGCCGCCTCTCATCTCTACATCAGTTCCGGCGCTGCCGCTTCAGATCCGGCATTGCCGCCGTCGAACCCCTTCGCCTCCAGATCCACGCCTCCAGATCCAATCGTGTCTACTAGATCCGGCCGTCTCTACTTCAAATCCGATGCTCAGCTGCAAATCCTCCGGCTGTCCATACCAGTTGCTGCTCAGCGTTGGGCATTTATGGTGAAGCGCGGCTGCAATTCATTAGTTTTGATTTCAATTTTGGTTTCCTCTTGAATTTGTTGTCCATGTTTTTCTTTCTTTCCTTTTTTTTTTTTCCAATTTGTTATCCTCTTTTTTCGATTTGGCCTTGCACCTATTTTTATTTATTATTTTTTTGATTTTGGTAGTGCTTCTCATGAGAGATAGGAACCATGAATATAAATTGAGATATTCTGTTTTTTTTCTTAAGAAATGTGAATATGAATTTAGATGCATTTCAGAATGTAATGTGTTTTTATTGTTGTTATTGTTGAGGTTAAATTGTTATTGTCACTATTGGTACTATTAATGCCGAAATAGTGCCTATAGTGTCAATTACATAATTGGTACTATAGACACTATTAACGTCTAAATAGTACTAATAATATCATTATCGTGATATTATAATCATCTAATTTCCAAATAATCATGCCAAAAATGCCCTTAAAATTTGAAACTAATTCGGATTCTATACATGTGTGCGCTAGAAACATAAATGTAGTTACGCCTTAGAGCATCTCCAATGTTATTATTCAACATTGATGATCTCTACCATTTTTTGGTGAGCCTCATGGGTAGAGTCCCCATCCAAAAGTCTACCCCAACGGTAAGGTGCTCTCCGAGGATCTCTTTGAGTTTCTTTTGGCTTTATTATATTCTTTTTATAGTTTCCCGGGAAAAAAATTGAACTATTTAAATAAAATTTTATTTCATTAGACTAAAAAGGTTATGAAATTAAAAATTACTTAAATTACATAAAATATCACAATATAAAATAATAATAAAAATATAAAAAAGGACATATGATCGTAACGTGTACAAGGTTCTTCGATCAAATCATTTTAGAGTCGGTCAAATTAAAAAAATTGATTTTTTTTCTATATTTTTGACTTAATTAAAAAAATAGAAAATCGCTCCAAAGGAGCAGCGCACCCGATATCACATATGAGCACCCAATGCGCACCCGGGAGGGTCTCCAGAGCTCCCCACACTCCCGATGCATTAGGGATGCTCTTATAAAATTTGAAGTATCATAAATTTAAGAATTAATTCTTCTTAGGGTGCATACTCTCTAGTGAAAAAGCAAATTAAAGGATAATAAAATGATAGGAAATTTTATCCTATAATATAGTCCACACTTGTTTTATCGTATATTCTCTAAGGTGGAATAACATTTGAAAAAATATTATCACTCCAAATGGGTGAGATAATATTATCACCATTTAGAGATGTGGTAAAATACTGCCTAAAAATTAGTAATTCTCTTTTTTTCCTATTTTTTTTATATCAAATATAACACACTCATAGAGTAAAGATAGATGAAATGAATAACCAAAATAAGCATAGAGCACTAGTTTTAGTTTTGCATCAATGGCCTTGGATTGCCTAAAAAGATAATGTGAGCTACACAACAAATTAAATAAAATTTGTGACAGATAAAAAAAGAAAACACAAAAGTTATGAAGTAGGGAATAGAGAGAGGGATGAAGAGGAAGTTGTCCTTACAAGATAATGAAAAGTCAATTCTCACTTTTAGCTCTTCAAGAACTTCAACATCTAGCTTGAAGAGGCAAACAAAATTAGAAATTTGCTTCTTTTTGCAGAAAGCAATACGAAAGATATATTTGGATTTTGCAAGAGTGTAAATCCCATTTTGAATATATGTGGTGCTCGAAATTTGAATGTAGATACTGATTAAAGGAGGGCAAAATGAGGTCATTTCCATTTATGAGTTTTGGTTCGTTTCGATGTGAAAGAGAAATAAAGAAGAGACAAATTAAAAGAGGAATTGTCATCATCACTTATGAGGATCCTCATAGATAATTCTCAATAATTAAGGTTACAGACAAATCGCTTTTTTTTCCTTTTTCGTTTTCCTTTGACCCTGTTTTACTTAAAATCATCCCAACAATTTCCGTAGGAAATGTAGCATCCGTAGCTACTTTTTAATATCTTTTTCATCATGACGGAGAGAATGATACAGGTAATAATGCTAAATTAAGCAAATGGCCATGGATGCTCATGAAGGTGCTTACGGTTGGAGGTGCGGCATATCATTTATATATATATATATAGGGGATAGATCATGTGAAAACTATTTATTTGGTGCAATCTAAAAACTTTTGTGAACCCTTGATCTTACCAAATCAATGGTTATTGTGATGCAAGATTAAATATGTATTTAATATATTTTAAGATTTATAAAGGATGACTATGTCTTTTACCCTTATTCGTAACTGATTTATCATTAATGGAAGTAATTTAAATTCACGTAATCTAACATTTCCTTATTCACAATTATTGCTCTTTATTCATGCATTAACAAGTTTCTTTTTGTTCTTTGTACTTTTCCAATCGCATTCCTTATACCATTTTTTTCTTGTTTCTTTTTTCCAGTTTTTTTTTTCATCTTATTAATGTATTTTATGTGTTTGGGATATGCATCAACTATGATTATTATATTTCTTTTGTGTCTACCACGTTGTTATTATTATTATTATTATTATTATTATTATTAAAAAATGCATTACAATTTTTTTAAAACTAATATATGCATAACAAATGCCGAGAAATGCATTATGATACATGTATAAGGATTAGTTGCCATACTAGCTAGCATTAAAATTTTCTTAATAAGGTTTAGTTTTCCGGCTATGGTTTAGATTTCCGACAAGGGTTCAGTTTTCACAGTCTAGGGTTTAGGATTTAGGGTTTAGTGTTTAGATTTATAATATAGTTTTTGTATTAGGGGTTAAAGATTAAATTTCAGACTAGGATTTAGTTTTCCCGATTAGGTTTATAGGTTCGGATAGACAATAAGGGTTTAGGGTTTAGTTTTTTTTTTTTTTAACGTAAAATTTAGTTTCCACAATTAGACTTTATATTTTATCGTCTACGGTTTATTTTCTCCAACTATGGCTTATGCATATTTGAAGAATAATTATGCAATTACTTAAACTAAAATAAGCAATAACTTAAACTAAAATATGCATAACAAAAAGACAAGAAGTGCATTATGACACAGGTATGAGGTTTAGTTGCCCTACTAGCTAGGATCTAATTTTTTTTAATAAAGTTTAGTTTTTTCTGATAGGGTTTAGATTCTCAACAAGGGTTTAGTTTTTCACGGTTTAGGGTTTAAATTTCCCAAGTAGGGTTTAGGATTTAGGGTTTAGGGTTTAGATTTTATAAGAGTTTAATTTTTTGTAGGTTATAGATTATCATCTGCAGTTTAATTTCAGCAACTACAGTTTATGTATAATTTGAAGAATGATTATGCAATATCTTAAAATAAAATATGCATAGCAAATGGCAAGAAATGCATAATATATAGTTAAAATATGCATAATGATAATCATAGCAATCTAAATATCTAATGAAAGCCAATTTATAAGGTATGAGGGATGCGAAATTGACTAATTACAGAAGAATTAATTATTATACCTTATCATGCACGTTAGCCATTTCTATGTTTCTTTTGGTTGTGCACGTAATTCATGTAAATAATGCATAATGATAATGCATTTTTTGTCATTTATTATGCATATTTATTTTTAAATGAATGCATAACAAATATGACGATAATGCATTTCTTTATTACAATAATACAATTTATCTACAACCATAATTTATATTGTATAACGATTTTTAAAAGACATCCTTATACATTATTTTTAAAAAATTCAGGATTAATAATCTCTACACCTTAATTGAGTTTAGTAACCACTACTAGATATGTATAATTGTTATTGGAAATATATTCTAGTATACAAGTGAATGCATAGTAATTATTCAAAATATGCATAATATTTGACAAAAAATGACACACATGTGAGGTTTAGTTGCTCTACTAGGTAGGATTTAGTTTTAAGATTTAGTTTTTTAGGATAGGTTTTACATTCCAACAAAAGTTTAGTTCTCACTGCGTAGTGTTTAGGTTCCCCAACTAGGGTTTAGAGTTTAGGGTATAGGTTTAAATGAGCAAAAAATAACAATGATGCATAATAATCAATAATATAAGCAAAAATGCATAATAAATCCTAGCTAGTAGGGCAACTACACCACACATGTGTGTCATAATGCATTTTTTGGTCATTTGTTATACATATTTCTTTTTATGTGAATGCATAATGATTGTGCAAAACATGCATAACAAATATGACGATAATGCATTTCTTTATTACAATAATGCAATTTATCTAATACGAAGTAAAATATTGCACTTTTTTTGTAAATACATTAATAACTCTTTTTTCTATAATAATTGCATATTTTGTTGAAGACAATATAAACCAAAAAATAGCAACAATGCATAGTAATTAATAATAAAATCAAAGATGCATAATAATATTTTAAAAATGCATAGCAATCTAATAAAAATGCATCACAATTTCGATTTATAGGCATATTTGTTATACAACAAAAAACAACATGCTTAAATTAAGAGATGAAAATCATTTAATTAGAGCTGAAAATTGAATCATCCCACGTATATACCATTTAATGGATTTTCTTTAATAAATTTAATTCATCTATTTATATTATATTGTTTTCAATAATGCATTATTAATATAGTAAATATGGAATGAATTGTTATATGAGTAAAACGAGCGGTATTTCATATATCATTTTAAGCATATGTTAAATACTTCTTGTGCAATTTTAACAAAATGTATCATTGTTTTAAGCGAATGGCAATAATGCATCATTTCTGCCATGTAGTCATAATATAGTAGTATTTCTTGCCCATACTTGATTTAACTTGTAGTTTAAATGAATGATGGAACAATGAAATATGCATCACCATTTCAGATAAATGCATGATCAAATATTCCCAAAATGCAATATACATTGATTGAATTTGCATTAATTGCAAATGTCACGTAAAATTTTAAAAATATGAAAAGAAATATGGAGATACTTTTGTGAGGATCTATATATAGCAGTGAGATTTATGTTCCCTTAATTTACGCCATTAGTGTAGATTCAGAATTTCTGGAGATATAAAATAGACGTTATTACCCTTGGAGTCAATAAAAAATAGATACATTAATAAATATTCAATCTAATCCTAACGGTCCATCCCTCTCTAATCTATGGACTATATTAGTTTCTAGATTTCATACTAAGAAGAGTTTTCATAGGAATCAAACCCTATATATATATATAGATCAGGTGAAAACTATATATTTGGTGAAACCTATAAATTTTTTTCAGCCTTTGATTATTGTCATCCAACGGTTATTGTGCTCTAAGATTAAATATGAATTTAATATATTATTAGATGTAAAAAGGGTGATTTTGTCTTTTACCCTTATATGTAACTGATTTATATGTAACTGATTTGTGCTTAATTGAAGTAATTAGAAATCACGTAATCTAATCTTTCCTTATTCACAATTATTATTGCTTTTTTTTTTCATGAACTAAACTCTTTTTTTTTATTTCTTTTATTTTTATTTTTATTATTTGTACTTTTCTGTTCGGCATTCCTTATACTTATACGAAGTAATTTTAAATGACTTTTTTCATAGATTTTGTCCTCTTTATTAGTGTATTTTATGTGTTTGGGATATGCATCCACTGTGATTATGATATGCATCCTCTTTATTATTATTATTATTATTATTATTATTATTATTATTATTATTATTATTATTATTATTATTATTATTATTATTGATCTACAAATAAATGTATATATTATGATAAAATGCATAATACATGATATTAAATATGCATGATGAAATAGTAAAATATGCATTATCATTTTATGTAAATGTATAATTAAGATTTTGTGATATTGAATATGCAGAATAAAATTGCAAAATATGCATTATAATTTTAAATAAATGTGCATTTTTAGAAATGCATCATGTTATAAAATGCATCGCAAATTAATAAATCAATGATGCATTTTAATTAATTATTTCTGAATAAATAATTGTTATTAGGAAATTTATCATATTGTTTAAGTGAATGCATAATAATTGTTTAAAATATGCATAATAAATGACAAGAAATGCATTATGACACACATGAGGGTTCCCGGCAAGGGTTTTAGTTTTCACTGCCTAGTGTTTAATTTTCCTCAACTAGGATATAAGGTTTAAGGTATAGGTCAAGATTTTCAACTAGAGTTTAATTTTTCCGACTAGGGTCTAAAGTTTATATTTCCAATTGGGGTTTTAGGGTTTAGATTCCCTTCTAGGGTTTAGTTTTCCCAACTAGGGTTTAGCTTTTCCCTCTAGGGTTTAGTTTTTATCGACTAGGGTTTAATTTCTCCAGGTAGGGTTTAATTTAATTTTAACTGACTATGCATAATGATTGTTCAAAATAAGCACAACAAATATGAAAATAATGCATTTCTTTATTAAAAAATGCATAATAATATATTGAAAAATACATAACAATCTAACATTTCAAAATAAAACAATGATGCATTTTAATTGATTATTTTTTAGATACGCTTATATAAAATGTATTATGAATAAAACTTACATTATTATCTAATAATTGCATGATGGAATGACAAAATATGCATTATTGTCACGCCCTAGTTCCCGAGAGAAGGCACGTGTGCCGGGACGTGGCAAGGGGTTGGAATTAAGAAGTGGGGATAGAAAGGGGCTCATGGCTTGGGATAATATAACCTTATTATTAAGAAATTAAATATGGGATCGGGACGCACAACACGAACTACGGGGTAGATAAACCATACTTCCCGTACCGGCCGCCTATATCTGAATACCCATAGATATAAAATAAATACGGGATCGGGATATACAACTCAAACTATGGGGTTGACTAAGCCGAACAGCCCATGCTGGCCGACTTGTCTGAGTACCCGTAGTATATATATAATTCATGGTGTAAGAACGTATATAATTTATTTATAGATACGGAGTTGACCTAGGAAGATACACATGGAGGGGGGGTAGACTTTATTCATAGGCGTAGCAGAAGCTTTTATTTATTTACACTGTAGCAACAACAACAGTCCTCCCAATCTCCGCCTGTTCCACCAGCTCCTTACTCTACAAAACATTTAGAAAGGAATTGCAGGCTGAGTACTAATGTACCCAGTGGGCTTGTGCCAAAAATATTTTTCATAAAAAGAATATCCATGATAATAAAGTACACACAAAACCTCATTTTTCATGATTGTGCGCACATGCGTATTACCATGTTACTCTTATATTGATTCCGGGATATTACCACCGTCGGATTCCTTTTCATGATGGAACCATAGTTTGGAGACAATGAAATATTTCATCCAAAGGTTCTCCCCTCAAGTTAGAATCAATTGGTGATCAACCCAACGATATCTAATAGTGCGTCCCGATTAGTGTGTTAGACCAACCGAAAGACCCGATCGCATACATTATAAGATCCTTAAACATGTAATAACACATTAAAACATTTTCATGGATTATCCCATTTTATCAGAGCTTACTAACTCAAATAATATTTTGTAAGTATAGAGTCTCACCTGATAACTTAAGATACCCAAATAACTCGAAGCCCTGATCCTTGATCTAATATTATCCTCCTTGATACGTGAAATATTAGTTGCTACTACTATATGAGTAAGACTCTTGGAGTTTTTACTACTAAATCTTATATTCTGAAGGAATGGAACAACTTTATATTTATAGGCACATAAAGGTAGTGTAGGCTTGCTTACTCGATATTATAGCTTTAGGTAGTCACCATTCATAGACTTATTAGGCAATCTAGTTCATTCCATGAATGACACGTGTATAGAGGATAATAGATAAGAAATCTTTTAATAATTATATAATTATATTTGCTACACTAGTCATTATCTCACCATATGTAGATATATGTTATTTATACTATAATATATGATATATCTATACACTAATCATTATATAATTATATATCTACACATGTTAGTATTAGTTGTGAAAAGAAAGTATATTCAATATATATATGTATACGCTTATATTTCTATCTACTTATATATATATATATACTATTAAATTATCAATATACATATATATGTATTCGTATTACTTGTAAATATTATATATGTATATAATAGGATTTTCTATAGTTAAAATTAAAAGAATAATTTTAATAAAATATCTTATCAAAATTACTAAATGTCCTTAAGATATTTATTTTAATAAACTGAACTAATAAGAAAATTCGGGATACTACAATTACCATTTCAAATAAATGCATAATAAAACTTGACGAATTGACGATGCATAGATAAACTAGAAGTATTATCGATGCAACCAAAGGTGCACAATAATACATATGATAAAGCATTATTTAGTAAATAAAAAAAAGTATTATGAAATGTATACATTTTATTTGATAGACCTGAAAAAAAAACAATATAATTACATAACTATTATTACATATTTTAAGTTGACGTTTGTGTTGTATAAATTTAATTAATTTTTCTAATGCGATACACAATGTGTATAAATGCAATATATTATATAACTAAATGCATCATGATAATAAAAAAACTTTGGGAAAAATTGAACATTAAAAAACCCATCCATTTTACTCAAAACAATTGCCAGATACACTTTTTTTTTAAAAAAAATAATAATTAATGTGGATATAGCAACATTAATAGTGGGATATGGTTTTCATTAATAATAGGCGTGCATTAATTGACTGAATTATATTAGTATCAAATTTGGACATCATTACCCTCATTATGATTATAAAAATACGAAAAATGCATAAATAAATTAAATCTTTCTTCCGCATGTCCTAATCTGGATCATACAAATACACTTAATCTATGGCTATTAAAAGTTTTTAGTTTCCACATAAGTAATAGTTTCCACCATAATGCAACCCTATATATATATATATATATATATATAGAGGGGAGATCATGTACAAAAGTCAATTTGTGTAAGAAATAAGAAGCAATCTTATACATCCATATTTTAAAATCTATGGCTATCCTTTATTTTACTATATATACGTTATATTTTATTAAGTTAAATGAATGGAGGGTGGTTATGTACTTCTCTCTTTTGTTGTGACAGTTTTTTCCTTAATTTACGTATCTATATTGATTGAAGTTTGACTTAATTTTATTTTTTATTTATTCTAGCCAAAAGTTACCTTTATTTCAATAAATTTGTATCATTAATTTAACTGATAATTTGTAAATTCTGAAATATAAGTTAGTTTGTAAGATTTTGAAAAATGCATTACCCAAAAATAATAAAAGTTCATACTGTAGTATGCCGAATTGCCGACTTATGCATTTTCAAAGCACTGTTTTTTTTTTCTTACTATGCTCTAGGCGTGAGTTTCGTAATGCATTTCGTTTTCAATTATAATGCATTTGGTTGTCAATTATAATGCATTTCTTTCTGTAGCCTATGCACAATCTACCTCTAAGAATATAAAAAATAAACGGCAATGAATGTAATGGATTAAGAATATGCAAATTATGCATTATAATGTAAAATATGCATTATAAAAAAATGCATTATAAATGAATATGCAAATTATGCATTACAATGTAAATTATGCATTATAAAATAATGCATTATAAGAGAATATGCAAATTATTATGCATTATAAAAAAACCGATGCATCATTCTGCATGTAGTAATATATGCATTTAAAATTTTCTTAAAGATCTTTAATGCATTGCAAATTATGTAGCTCTGCATTATTATATAAAGATATATGCATAGTATAAATGAATATTTCTAAAAAAATAATTAAACTCAATAATGAAATGGAATGACGATAATTATTTTGAAACATACTCATTTCATTAATAGAGTTCAATTTAAAATATTTAGTAAAATCCCTAAAAGTCCGCCCATGATCTCATTAGTCCATAACTAATTAGTTGTAAAATGTTCTGTTTTACCCTCACGCGTATTTCATCCAAACAATTTAAGGAAACTAAGTATAATGCATATTCAATCTTTACCGTCTAATTTGTATTAATCTAAGGCTAAGGGTGCTTCTTATTTCTTACATTAAATGAGTTTTGTACATGAACTCAACCCTATATATATATATATATATATATATATATATATATATATATATATATATATATATATATTAGTTTGTTTCATAATAAAAATAGGTTATGGTGCGAGAAATAGGAGTAAATGTGGGTTATTTGATCTTATTAGATTTACGACTGTCACTGATTTAAGCATGATTTTAAGGGGTATCCTCTATGCCAACTATTGTGTTCCAATTGTGTGCCAAATATAAAAATTTATTAGTTTTATAATGTTTTTTTATAAAAATTAAAAAAATGTTATATTATAATAAATTAAAATAAACATTTATAACTAAAAAAATGGAATTTTTAAAAATAATATACCCTAATTTTGGATTTATCAACCCTATTTTAGCTAATAAAATTGAAATTAAATGCTAAAAAATAATTATAAATCCTAATATGGATGAGTGAATCCTAGAAAATAACTATAAAATTAAACTAAATCATTATAAATTAAAATCATTGAATACAAATATATAAAACTAGGAAATAAAAATTTGGTACAATTGGAACATCAAAATGGGTGTAGAGGATCACAATTGGATTTTAAGGTACATGTGATTATTAATCATTCATTAGTACATAAAAAAGGCATAATAAGCATATATATGTACTCCCTCCGTTTTTTTTAAGTGTCATAGTTACTATTTTTGTTGTTTATTTTTAAGTATTACATTTCGCAATTTGATGACATAATAGCTATATTTTTTCAATTTTACCCCTATAATTAATGATATATATAAGTTGTTGCTTAGAAAAAGAGAATAATAAATGAGGTTAAAATATAAATTTACATATTTTCTGGTATGCGTAATTTGTTGACTGTGACACTTATAAAAAAACAGAGAGAGTATATATTTGTGCATGACTTTGTATACCTTAAAAATTATTGCAATTTCTCACATCATTATTTGTATACGAATTATTCCTTATGTATGACTTTGTGAACAAGTTTTCTCACGCCATTTCCAATCGAAATCCTCATTGCAGTACTCTATCTATCTATACAACATATTTTGACACTCGACATTCAAATTAAAGAGAAAAACAACGTAGGTGTTAAAAAATACTTCTTCCGTTTACGATCTGTTGGTCAAGTTGAGTTTTTAACTTTTTTGAAAGTTTGTGATGATATATTTTAATTATATTTTTGAAGTTTACTTTTTTTTACAAGGTACTACGAGTGTCATAGTTACCTATAAAAAAACCTAAACTCCAAAAATATAATTTAAAAAATCCATCATCACAGAGCTTTAAAATCATTTATAAATTATTTTGACCAACAGATCGTGGACAGAGGGAGTAATATAATGATCGCTCTACTTTTTAGGGTAGAGAAATGCAATGATATCGAATAGTATATTCGAGTCGAATCCACAGGGAATGTTATGGCATGAGAATTTCAACTAGTAACCTAGCTATCTAATCACTATCAAAGCTTGCAATTAACATGTTTTTGGATTTTCCATAAATTAATGATCAAATTAAATGACAATTAATCAAAAAACAAACAAGTAACAAATGATTGAAATCAATAAGAAAAAGTATGGTTCCAAATATAATGCAACATTCACTAGAGATATAGGTTTTGGGATTTGCAAGGATAAACAGATTTAATCTAGATCAAAGGGGAGTTCTCTATCTGCTATACATTAGTTCTTTTCTCAAAGCAACAATGTAAGTAGATTAACCTATGACATATATCTCCGACTAGGACTCAAGATGCATAGATCAACTCTTAATGGCACAATTATATCTAGAATCTCCTATTAGCATGAATTTCTAATATGTTGTGATTTGATGCTAAGTGATTAAAGCCTACTAAGCATTTAACCAAACACCTTGTGTGCACTCAATGATGGTCAATCAATCATGCAATATAATTCAAGACCCAAACCACAAGACCTATGAAATAGAAGACAAATCCAACTACAATACCCAACAACCTAAGAATCTAGCTCATGTCTTCATATATTTGAAACCAAAAGAAGTTTAGCTAGACATAATTAGAGCAAATGAACCATAAGAAATGTATGAAATCATAATCAAAAGATAGAGAATTAAAAATGGAACAAATTAATGGAAGGATCTTCAAATCTTCAAAGTAAATCTTCAACACTTGATCAAAATACTAAAGTAGCAAAAGAGAAATATAATTAGGGTTCTAGAGTGAATAGGAATGAAAAGAATACCCAATTGGGTATAACTTAGAAGTTAAATACATCAAAATAGGTTAATGGGTCGAGTTAGGCCAAGTTAGACAAGCTAACTCGGCCGTTTAAGGGGTTTTGGGCGCCTAGACGGCGGCCTGGCAAGCTGCCATCCAGGTTGCAGCCCAGGCTGCAGTTTATGCAGCCATCTAGCCACCTGAATGGCAGCCTGATCGGCGGCCTGGCAGGTCGCCGTTCAGGTTGCCGTCAGCCTTCTCCTTTGCGCAGTTCCACAATTTTACCTCGTTCTCTCTCGTCCGAACTTCAATTCTCGATCCGCTTTTTGCTATGGTTTCCTAACGAACTCCTCTTCGACATGGAGTAATTTAATTGGACAAATAAATTCTTCATTTTTCCTGCAAAAAAGCATACAAAACTCGAGAAAATGAGGAAAACGTGAATGCAAGCAAACTTACAAAACCCTAATACTATTGCTCAAAACTCCACATATTTAAGTATGAATTCCACTCCAAATGAACTCCACAAACACATAAAATACGTGTTTATCATATAATATCCAAGAGAAGCAATAAAAAGGTTGATAAACACTTGGACACGGACATAAATTGTCACGACCGCACTTTGTTAATCGATAGCTAAGCTTGGTAAATTCGTGACTATAAATATAACATCAAATAATGGGTGGAAAGGTAGAATATCTATGGAAATTGGACTCATTCAACTCAGGAAAGAACTTCAAGTGATTATATAACTGATAAGGTACGGTGTTTCTTGTCAAGATTTTGACTTATAATACAACCAAATCAAAAAGGGTTTGGAATATCAGAGTGTACGCAACGGAAGTATGGCTATAAATACATGTATGAAGACATGTATTACCAAGAGTTATCAACAACTAAATCTTCACTAAATTGACAAAAGCTCCGCCGGTCACTCCGCTTCAACCTGCTCAACCTGCACATTAAAAACAATATACAGGGCTAAGTACAAATTGTACTCGGTGAACACATTGCCCAAAACTGATTTTATTGTCATCCATAATGGGTGAAGCATAGGGTTTTGCTTAAAAAGTCTATGTTCACTAAAATCTCTTAGTTCTCAAAAGTGACTGCGCAGTCCAATTTCTTTAGTAATCCACCATATCCGACCCGTGGTGCCCGAGGAGGTGGCCACCTCACTCGTCACCTGATCGATCGTCACACTAGACGATTCGACCACTGTGTACACTAATCCAAGTATAGCAGCTGGCCATACAGGGACCCGAATTCGATTAAATAACATTGACATAGCCAATAGCAGATAGGCATCATACAAAAACAAAATATTTTATGGCATGACAATACTTTAAAAGAGCTATATCAACTAATAAAACACACTTTGTTTTAAAAGAAAGCCCACCTCTTTTACTCTGCTTAACTGTTACTGAATTCTAGCTTCGCCTTGGCTACTGTTCCTTCTTCGCCCGACCTTGATGAAAGAATACAGTAAGATTCTTAACTCGAACGATAATAGCTTATCGAAATAATTCTAGCTCTATGTCTCCTCGGAGGTCATTCTAAATTTTTAAGTGACGTCGTCACAGTTATCTAAACTCGAATTATTATTCAAGTTATACGAACGGTTGGTTCGACTGTTTCTTAATAAATCAATTAATTGATTTATTTACTTAGTATTAAAATTAATTGAGACATTTTCCAATAATTAATTCTAATTGTATAATTGATTAACTTAATCAATTAAGTCTTGACTATTAACCTTTAGTTAATAAACTTATTTCTATAAGTAAATTCTCTTAAGCTCGTAAAATAATTCACTCGAATTATTAATCTCGGAAGTAGTATAATTTAATTAGTGGTAACTTGAACCACATAATTAAGTAAAAGTTGGGTTTATCAATTAATTAACTGAATTAATTAAAACCCAAAAAGAAGTAATTAATCCGGCCCATGAATTTACTCAGCCCGGCCCAGCTAAACAAAATGGATCGGCCCAACTAAAATAGAGATTCCGGCCCACTAGATTTGATAAGCCCAGGCCCGCGAACGCGACCCGAAACCCGCTTCTGATCCGGATCGACCCGGCTGGACTAAACACCCTAACCTCTCTCTCTCTCTCGCTCACACGCCCGATCTCCCCTTCTCTTCTTTCTGTCTGCGAACTCTCCTCTCTACCGGTTTCTCTCCTCCGCCGCTGCTCCTCTCCTCACCGGCGCCGATCCGCAGCAGTGTCACTGTCGCCGGTTTCTCTCCTTTGCCGTTGCTGGCGGCTGTTCCTCGGAACATGGGCAATTCACCCCTAAATCGGAGCCCTAATTTTAGATTTTAGGGCACAGATTCTCTTAAATTTTCCGGCGCAGGGGCTTCCGATTTGTGCTCCCGTCGCTGGTTTGGACTCTCAATCGTTCCCTTCCTCAGTCACCGTGGTGAAACGGCACCGGTGGCTACGCTTCCGGTGCAACTCCCGCGATGCTCCGTCGATCTCTGTTTCTCGGGGATTTCGATCCCACATTAAAAGCCTACTCTCCGAGTTTAGGCGACATTCTCCTCCTCCTCTCTCGGCTGAAATTCTACAGCGAGGACGTCTCCGCCGTCGCTATCTCTCTCTCTCAAATAACATTTTATTTATTAACTAATTAAGTTACTGATTCGTGTTTCTCAGTTGCAGGGTTCTATTGTCGTGATGGAGGTGTTGCTGCTGCAACACCCTCGTTCTCAGCCTCCCTGCTGGTCCGAGCTTCTGTCGTCGAGGTTCGAAGAGCCTCGACGGAGGTTTGAATTTCTTTGAGCTTTCTCTCTCTTTATTATACCCTGTTATCGTTTTTATTGTGTTGCTAGATAAGCTGTTAAGGCTTGCTTTGGATGAACTGGGTTTATATGCTTTTGGATTGTGGATATTATGTTTTCTTAGTCTTGATACCTTTGTGTTAGGCACGCTTTACAAAACCAGAATTCGTATAAGTGTTGGTTCTAGTTTTAGGCATGAATGCTCTTTATTCGAATCTCGATTCGTCGTCTGAAATTGTGAAGGAAGTGAGCATGTGTATTTTGCTTCTAGTAGAGAGTCAATAAGCATGCTTAGGTGATTATACTTATTTTCTGTTCCTGATTCCGAATCTCAGTTTAAGGCTTATGAGTTCATTAAAGAATTTGTGCTTATAACAGGCTTGAGTATTTCCTTTATGCTGAATAAGGTTTCTAACTTTAAGTAAGAAGCATGCTTGACACCGATAAGTAGAGTAAATGTTGGTTGGATTACCTTAATGAAATAGGGAGTGTTAGGGCTGTGGCTATGGAAAATGGATAGAGCTCTGCCTCTTCTCCTCTTCCCTAGTGTTGCAGCTTCTTTCCCTCTCTTAGTTTCCTCTCTTTTCTCTCTAAGTGTTGTAGGTTTTGGTGGTGTGTAGAATTGTGGGTGTGGGCTGAAGTGGGAGGGTGTATATATGGTTGTGGTTGGTTGGCTTGCTATGGTAAATTCTCTGCACCAAAGCCCCTAATTCTTCTCTTCATTAACTACTGATTAACCTCTCTATTGCAGGGTTTTGGCTCAAGGTACAGCTATGTGGTAGCTAATTTGCGGCAGAGAAGAAAAGATTGTTGCAGAGGAGGAAGATTTTTGTGTTCCCCTCCTCTTTGAATTAAGACATGTATTTCCCTTTTTTCTTTTGTATCTTCATTAATAAAAGTAGCCAATGTTAATAAAAGTAGCCAACAATTGTTGACTTTGTATAAAGAAGTTCTTTAATTGTTTAATCATTATCTTAAATTATTGTTTGTGGAAATATGCATGGATTCGGCTGTGAGGCCTTCTTTATTTATATTGGGCTTGGCCCAATATCTTGGACGTGTTGTGCTTGATCCCATAATCACTTAGCTAATGGGCTCGGCTCAGTCGAAATTGTAAACGGCTTGGCCCGTTTATATACATTTAATAATATATCTCGTGAATAACAATTGAAACTCTAGAATCGCTTCAATTTGTTAACTTATAACAAAGCAATATTTTACTACTTAGTAAAATACTAAATTCAAGTATCTACTCGATTTATTTGATGGTTAACTAAAAATTATTGGGAATCAAGTAGCTACTTGATTTATAATAGATTTCTTCTAGTAATTTCATTATACACAAGTGATATTTAAATCACTAAAGAGAATAATTATCATTTAATCATTTCTAAAGTAGATAGAAAATACGGGGTGTTACATAAATAAATTCATGCTTCAATTTTATTTTATTCTTAAAAAAGAGCTTCATTATTAGCTACAATTTCAAGTATCAAGGAAAAACTAACGAAAGTTTGTTACAGCAGAAAATTAAACGAACTCAATGAGAAGTGACTCAAAGTAGCACGCAAGAGACACTTGTAATTCTCATTCTTTCTTGAGAAAACATACTATAAATTAAGCACAATCATTGGATGCAATAACTAATAAATTGAAAAAGGGCAGATAGCACACTATGTGGGAATCGAATAAAGAATAAATATTCACCATGAGGATCATGTACGGATTCGATTTGCGAGGTACGTTTATTTAGTGTTATTTATTAGTTCACTTAAGTGTTCTACGTGATTATGATTTTTTTGTCACATATATGATATATCATATACTAGCTTGTATCCCATTGAAATTTGATAGGATATCATTTTATTATATGTTTATTAAGATGATAGTATTATGATAATTTGTTGATAAAAAATGTTACAAAGTAAGTGTAAACACAAATTTTATATATATTTAATTTAATAAATACAAAAGATGTGTACAAATAAATATTTGAGAACTTGAGTTGAATTGAGTTAATGCGGGTTGTTGGGAACCCCATTAAGAGTTTTGATGATGTTTATCGAAACAACATCTAGAATTGGTTAAGTTCTTTTCTAGATTCAAGGTTGCTAGATCTTATGGTCATGTATTACACATTTTTGTATTCTCACTAGGCAGATCTTGGCCAACCTAACCTTATGAGTTCAGCACCTGACTAGAAGAGTTCAAGACTCGAAGAATTGAAGGAAGCTGAAGACTCAGATGGAAGAAGAACCTCAACCTGCCTCCATGGGTTGATCTGTTCTTGCTCCTAAACTGTTACTACAGAACTGGCCCTATGGGAAGAAAGGACAAGTGTCAGAGTACGGATCTGACACACTCCAACGGCTAGAATTCGACTTCTTACCTATAAATAGTCCATTCCATTGAAGAAATTCTTTCTGGAAATTTCGTATTCAAAGCCAAAACTTTGCCGAATTCTCTAGCGCATCAAGCTTACAACTCAACGCTTGAAATCAAGATAAATTTCCCAAGTGTTGAGTGATTACTGAGAGTTCGAAGTTCTATACTTAAATTACTTTAGTGTTTACTGCTGCTCAAGTAATAATTACTAGAAGTATTTCTAGGATTTTACATTTGTTATCTCTCTGTAGAAGTTCTTCGCAATATTTATCCTTTTTCAAAGTTAAGATAGACTTTGAGTTACATGAAGTTAGCAGTATACAAATTTGTAGCAAGTTGTAAAGAAGTGTGTAAGGGTCACGACCCATAACTCGTGTTTAGTCTCCGTCGAAGAACTGACGAAGGTTAAGGCTGGTTCTCAACCAGTATAAAGAAGAGAAAAAGAAATCCAAAGTTAAGGGATTTCAGATCGCAAGATCTGACATGGACGTAGGAGGGTTATCTCCGAACCACGATAAATTTTTGTGTCTCAATCTATCTCTCTCTGTCTTGTTCTACTTTCACTGTTGCTCCATTACAATCTGTCATACTAACTAGTTTATCAATTTGCTTTCACTTCTCGAACTGTTAGTATAGTCAAAAGAATTTTCTTTAAGAGTTTTCCAACACAAACCACCAACTTTCGCACCGCAGTTCAGTTTAAGAAACTCAGCAGTTTACTGTCTGAGTTGAATAAACTGAACTCACTCTGATCTGTTCGCCTGACTCTGTTCCCTAATCAGATTGCAAGATCTGTTTCAATCTTTTTTCGAAAACTGTTGGAAATTGGTGTATTCCCCTCCCCCCCATACACCAATGAACTCTTTCCGGGACCAACAAGTGGTATCAGAGCGGTGGTTCTTTTGACCATCACTTCTGCATACTAAGTTTCAAGTCCAGTTTTTGTTTGTATTTAGCGTGTGGTCGATTAGGACTAGATTCTAAGAAAATTTCTTTTGTCTTTTTGAACTGTCATCATTCATGGAAGTATCTCTATTTCGTGCATGCAAGGATTTTTCCATTCAAGGATATGAAGACTGAAGCTTCAGAATAAAGATGTGTCTGCAAGCACATCACTACCTGATGTGGGATGTCATCCTAAATGGACTTCCTGTCATCTATGAAGACGTCACTTCAATTGGCGGAGAAGCTCTCAAGGATGTCACCTCTCAACAAAAGCTCAAGGATCCCCAATCCTACAATACAGAAGAAAGAAAGATTGCATGTCTCAATAATTATGCCAAAGGCCTAATCTCCAGCACTATGAAGGGCGTTCATCTTGCCAAGATCAGGAAACTGGAGACAGCAAATGAGATGTGGGATACACTGAAAACCATAAGCTAGGGATCTGAAGAAATACTTGAGAACAAGCTCTCCATTGCATGTAACAAATTTGAAGAATTCAAGATGCAATCTGGAAAATCCATAGAGAAAATGAAGAACCAATTCATCGAGATCACCTTGGAGATTGGAGCCATCAAAGCCGACAAATACGCTCAGCGTGAATCAGAAAGTGATGCGTGCTTTACCTACAAGCTGGCACGATACCCTACTCTTCATCCTGGTCGACCTGATGATCTATCAACGGATAACCTCTTTGATCTCCTTATTGGAAATGAATATGAGATGATTCGTCTTCACAGATCTAACCAACCTTCCATCAGCTCGAGTAAACCAACAACTGAGAAGAAGGAGATCGAGACAGCCTTCAAAGCTGAGGTCACAACCGCAACCCAAACTGCCAAGTCAGATCAGCTCACTGGAATGGAGAAACTGATTCAAGATTTTGCGCTACTTGCTCGACGAAATGAGAAGATGGAATCCCGGATGAACAAATTCAGAAAGTTCTACAAAGATTCCAAAAGAAGTTACAAAATTCAAGCTTCCACTCAAACTGACAATAAAGGTCAAGGTAACTCGAAACGTTCAAATTTCAATTCTTCTAACACCTCATCTGGAGGATATTTTCAATGTGGCGATACAGGTCACTACAAGACAGATTGTCCAGACCTGACTCAAGAAGAACGAGACATTCTACGAGCTAAATGAGATCGCAAATTGAAAGAAAGAAGAGATGTCTTGATAGCTGAAAGGGTGTCTAAGAAGGATCCTATTCTATCTGACACTTCATCAGAGGAAGATTGCATCGTAGATATAGATGTTGATGATGAAGTAATCATTGTGGAACATGCCTACCTTGCTGATGAGGTAGATGAGAATGATGATGAAGAAAAATGTTATGCTAGCCTCGAAGACAAAACTAAGATAACCAAGGTAGATTCTCAATTCAAAATCTATACCATTTCTAACAATGAATGTGCAGGTGTGAATCCACCCGAGATGGTATCTTGGGAAGAGTTCAGCCAGCAGATGGATGACTACAAGAAGCTCTCAAACATGCTTGAGCAACTAGTCTATGTCGGGAAAGGTTTAGATGAAGAAATTGAGAAGTATAAGCTAACATTAAATGAATAGTTTTCTCCCTATGATACTGAGAAAGAAGAATCATCAGGCAAGCTTGAGAGAGGAACATCTCAAAGAAATGCTCTTTGGGAAAGATGAAGAAATCAAATCTCTATCAGAGAAACTAATAGATTGTCAACGGAAGATTGATCATATGAACAGAGGAAAGGATAAGCTGGAAGAAATCCAATCAGTTCAGAGAAACTCTATCATCAAAACTGGATTAGGGTTTACAGGTCAAAGAAAGGACCCAAGTCAGACTGGTGATGGCAAGATTCAGTTTGTAAAGTCAAAAGACAAGCAAACAGGCGAACCAACTCACCATTCCCTACCTGACAAAAGCATCAAACTGAAGAATCCAGCTCACCAACCACAAGCCATTCTGATCAAAGACCATGGATCATCAACTTCTCAGAACCAGATTAGGAAATCAGCTCAAGGAAAAACAGACCGACATGCAAAATCCAAAGGTCAAACTGTGAACAAACCAAAGAACGCAACTGTGAACAAACGCAAAAAGAGACATGTCTACCCAAGACAGAACTTCCATGAGCAATGGCCAAATTATCAACATGGCTACTCTGAACAGTGGATCCAGCCTCACCGTTCGCAGCATCAGTTTTACCCTTCAGAGCGCTACTACCCGTCCATTCAACAGATTGCATATCCAGATCAGAGATATCAATTCGGTCACTATGAGCAGCGCATCCATCAAATCTACTGCTACAAAAATTATCGTCAGTCCGGCTACTATGAAGAACCCTTCTATCATGTTCTATCATGAGCATTAATACCATCTAGCACCTCATTCATTCAAAAGGAGGACGAAGAAGAAGAAGACTCCCAAAACAACTCTGACAAAACCTACTGACAATGCACCCCAGTTCAAGTGGGTTGCTAAAACTACTTAATTGCAGGGTGGGAAGCATCAAAGGAGGAGTCAAGCTGCCGGTGGACCAGTCTGGATCATCAACAGTGGATGCTCAAAGCACATGATGGGTTACAGACACCTACTGTCGGACCTAATCGAATATGATGGACCCGAAGTCACCTTTGGAGGTAACGACAAAGGAAAGACTAGAGGCAATGGTAAAGCATAAGTTAGTAAAACAACAATCAATGATGTCACATATGTAGAAGGTTTGAATCACAACCTATTCTCTGTTAGTCAACTTTGCTCAAGTGGTAAACGAGTTGAATTTACCTCTAACAAATGCTTGGTGAGAAACAAGGAAGGAGAAAAAATTCTTCTTACCGGAGTTTTGCAAGACAATCTCTGTATAGTTGTTTAGTGGACTAACACACAGGAAACCTGCCTTGTCACCAAATCAAACAACGAGCTAAGCTGGCTGTGGCACAAACGTTTAAGTCATCTGAATTTCAAATCTATGACAAGTCTAGCTCGTAACAAACTGACATTAGGGATACCAGATCAAGTATTCCATCGTGATCATGTGTGCAAAGCTTGCCAAGCTGGAAAGCAAACTAGAGCATCATTTCCACCTGTAGTAGCTCAAGGCACTACTCGAATACTCAAGCTTCTCCATTTGGACCTGTTTGGACCAGTCACTCCATGAAGCATAAATGGTAGAAAGTATACTCTCGTAGTCGTAGATGATTATTCTAGATTCGCGTGGGTTATTTTCTTGTTTAAGAAAAATGAGACACTAGAGAAGCTACCTGCTCTAATCACCAGACTGTGCAATGAGAATAAGTCAACAGTTATTGCCATTCGATCTGATCGAGGAACTGAGTTCATCAATCAGAAGATAGAGTCCTTCTGCATCGAGAAAGGAATTAAACACCAAACCTAGCAGCTCGAACCCCTCAACAGAATGGTATAGTGGAACATCGCAATAGATCATTGAAAGAAGCAGCTCACACTATGCTGAATGAGACTAAACTTCCCAAGAAGTTTTGGGTAGAGGCAATCAACACAACCTGCTATACCCAGAACAGATCAGTCATTACAGTTAGACACGGGAAGACTCCATACGAGCTGTGGAGAAAGAAGCTACCTAAGATTAAATACTTTAAAGCTTTTGTTGTGTTATCTACAATGGGAAATCTCAATTAAAAACTTTTGATAACAAAGCAGATCCATGAATTTTCGTCGGATATTCTAAGACCAGCAATGCATTTAGGGTTTTTAATAAGGTAACCATGATACTGGAAGTAACACCTCATATTATTTTTGATGAATCTATTTGTGTGTACAGTGAGTTTCCATCAACTAGCAATGCAGCTCAATCTACTAATCTGACCAGCTCTCAAGATCAAACTCTTGAAGAAATATTGAGCTGGGGATCTCCTGATCAAGAAGAAGAAGAAGACCAGCTCAGGTTGATCCTAACACGGTCTCACAGCAAGAGGGAACATATACGTCGTCATCTTCCAGTGGCACGCCTGCTGATCTCAACTCGCTTGTATCTCCAACTCAAGACCATCAGATCTCTGTAGATCAGTTAACTGACCAACTTGAGCAGTTCAATCCGTTCACTCCTCAACCACTGCCTGAGTTTGATGATCCCACTGAAGAGCCCGAACCTGTTCTATCTGAAGAAGAGATCACTCGTCATCGTAGATGGGTTGATGCTCATCCTGAAGAGCTCATTGTTGGGAACCTAAATGAGGGAGTGAAGATAAGAAGACAGATTGGAGAAAGTTATCTTCTGAGCTACTATCTCTCTTACCAAGAACCTAACTGCATTGATGAAGCTCTAGCCGATCCAGGTTGGACTACTGCCATGCAAGAAGAGCTCAATGAGTTTAAAAGAAATGAAGTATGGTCTCTAGTAGATCGACCTCATCATCAAGGTGTTATTGGAGTAAAATGGATATTCAAAAATAAAAGAGATGGATCAGGAGAAGTAATTCGCAACAAAGCTAGATTGGTTGCGAAGGGCTACTGTCAACAAGAAGGGATAGACTATGAAGAAACCTTTGTACCAGTTGCTAGGTTGGAAGCAATAAGGTTATTCCTAGCTTATGCAGCTCATCATCGGATTATTGTCTATCAAATGGATGTCAAGAGTGCATTTCTTAACGGTAGACTAAAGGAAGAAGTCTACGTGGAACAACCTCCCGGTTTTGAAGAAGGAGACCAGTCCAAAGTCTACAGATTGCACAAGGCAGTTTATGGACTAAAACAAGCTCCTCGAGCTTGGTATGAAACGTTGGCAAAATTTCTATTGGACTCTGGATTTAAAAGAGGGAGAGTCGATAAAACACTTTTCACCTTCAAATGGAAGGACCATATCCTTTTAGTACAAATTTATGTTGATGATATCATATTAGATCAAAATCTAAATTTTTGTGTGACAGATTTAGTCAACTCATGCAAGACGAATACAAGATGTCTATGATGGGTGAGATGGATTTCTTTCTAGGTTTGCAAGTTAAGCAGTCCAAAAAAGGGATTTACATATGCCAAACCAAGTATGCACATGAACTGACAGACAAGTTTGGAGTCAAGAACTGCAAGCTTGTTCGAGTTCCTATGCTTGCAAATGGGAAGATTGATCCAGATATTAAAGGAAAATCTGCTAGCATAACCCAGTATAGATGAATTATTGGTTCTTTACTTTATCTTACTGCTAGTCGACCTGACATTTCTTTTGCATTTGGTGTGTGTGCGAGATTCCAAGCCAATCCAAAAGAATCTCACATGGAAGCTGCCAAAAAGATTCTTAAATGTTTGAAAGGAACTGCTAACTAAGGTTTGTGGTATCCATGCGATGATATTCTAGCACTTACATGGTACTCAGACTCAGACTATGGAGGATGTAAGCTGGACAGGAAGTTTACATCTGGAACGTGCCAGTTTCATGGAAGCAAACTGATATCCTGGTTTTCAAAGAAACAAACTTTTGTGGCCACCTCCACAACTGAAGCCGAATATATGGCTGTTGGAAGTTGCTGTACGCAGATCTTGTGGTTAAAGCAACAACTCAAGGACTACGAGATCTCAGTCAGTGAAGTTCCAATCTTCTGCGATAACACTAGCACAATCGCAATCACCATTAACCCAGTTCACTACACGAGATGCAAACACATCGATGTGAGACATCACTTCATTCGTGACCATGTAGAAAAGAAAGACGTGGTGGTAGAGAAGATCCCTACTGAAATACAGAGAGCTGACATCTTAACTAAACCCCTACAAGAGGAAAGATTCAAAATGTTATGTGGCAAACTCGGGTTACTCAGTATGACCTGACAGGTTGCACATCAGTTTAGCTCTCTCTACAGTCCAAAGAAGCCAGATCAATTTGTGATCTGGATATCAATCTGCATAAATCAAACTGAATTCTCAACCTCAGTTTGACGGACACAGATTAAGGGGGAACTGAAGACCCTGTATCAGTCTTCATTACAATTTAATATAGTCATATATTTCCAATCATGATTAGTTATTGTTGCATGTGTGTAGTTACTTATTGAAATATTTTCTGACACAACTTATGATATTCTACCACTTTTGTCAAGAATGTCAGGAGATATACGCGAGGATTGAGGGTGCATTTAATTCTGATGCGATTGTTGCGTGAAAAGGCACACCGCGTGTTGTTTACTCGCCTGCCCACTCGCAGCTCACTCGCTCACTCTCATACCCACGATCTCGCATCTCACATACATGCACAAAATCTACACCGTCCAGATTACACAAATTAATCTAGACCGGAGATTCAAAGACTATATATATATATATATATATATATATATATATATATATATATATATAGGTAACATATCATATGAAAATTAATTATTACGTGAAAACTGCAACTCATGCATTTTATGCATAAAATGATGCATTTTTGTGCATAAAATGTTGCATAATAAATGTCACGACCGCACTTTACTAATTAATAGCCAAGCTCGGTGATTCGTGACTATGGTGGAATTAACGAATAATAAAGAAAAGGAAGTGAAATTTTGAGATTTGACGCTAACAAATTATAAAGCAACATCGATAAGTGGGCATAATAGTTGAAAGTAGTACGACACGATTTGTCACGCTTCTGACTTAGATTACAACCAAATTGAAAATGATTCAGAATATTAGAGTGTACGCAGCGGAAATGTGTGGAAATACGTGTATAGAGACACGTATTACCAAGAGTGTTCATCAACTACACTAATCGCTAACTTCGACAAAGCATCGCTGGTCACTCTTCCGTCATCCAGCTCAACCTGCACATTGGAAATAATGTACAGGGCGTGAGTACGGAGTACTCAGTGGACACAATGCCCAAAACATTTTTATTGTCAAGCCATTCATAGTGAAGCATAGGGTTTTATTGAAAGGCCTATGTTCACGAAAAACTGAGTTATCTTAAAAGCGTCTGCGCAGACTAAGTTCTGTAGTAATCTACCATATCTGAGTTTGTTGTGCCCGAGGAGTTGGCCACCTCACTCGGTCACCTGATCGGTCACTATCTGAATGACACGATCAATGTGTACACTAGTCCAAGAACAATAGCTGATCATTCAAGGACCCGAATTCGATTTATGAATTGGCATTTCGCCATTTAACAGATAGGCATCATACAAAAACTGAAAACATTTATGGCATGACAATGCTTTAGAAGAACTACTGAATCTAATAAAACATGCTTGATTTTATAGAAAGCCCACCTCGTTACTTTCTCTACTGCAACGAGACTTGATCTCTGCTTCTGCTACTGTCCCTCCTTCGCATACCCTTCGATTAAAAATCGAGGTAAGGTTCGTATTCTAACGAATAAAATATTACTTAAGATTTTAGTTTTAAATTTGATCAGAGGTTATTCTAAATCCAGTAACATGGTTACTGTTATCTAGGCTCGATTTACAATTTCCGTCATGTGAACGGTTCATAAGATTTTTATCAATAAATCAATCTTTATTTTATTGTGAAACTGAGCTAATTAATTCTAACTGTGTAATTGATTAGCTTAATCAATTACGATTAATTATTAACTATTAGTTAATAAATTCTGGTTAATTAACTTGTCTTAAGTTAATCCTTTTATTCGTGAAATAAATATTTACGAATGATCGTAATCTACTTTCGGGTATGGTACGATTTATTCGTGGTGTCTCGGTCCATAATTAATTCTAGATTGGGCTTGTAACTTAATTATACAATTCTGGCCCAATTTAGTAAATGAAACCGGCCCAGCTGATTGGGTTCGGCCCGAACCCAAGACCCGACCCGAGATCCGGCCCGGTTGAGCAAAACTACCCTAACCCCTCATTTCTCCTTCATTTCGACGCTGAGCCTCATCTATCGTCTCTCTTTCGCGAATCTCAGTCACTCTCCTCTAGTTCTTCGATTCATCAATCATCTTCGCCGGTAATCATCGCCGCCGTCAGGCGCCACCATACTCCCGCCGCGTCATCAACTATTGGTTGTCGTCTCCTGTTCTGTTCTTAGTTAATTTCCCAAACCAAAACCCTAGATCGAATTTGGGGGAAACTCTCCCTTGCTGGTTTCTGGCGAGAAATGCTGATTCTAGCTTTTGGATGGGGCTCCGCCGTGCAGTGAGATGGTGCCACGCCAGCCGTTGGTCGATTCTCATCATCGGCTGCCGCCAGCGCAACTCCTGCAACTCGGCTGTTTCCCTCCGATCGCTGTAAATTAAAACCCTGATCCTTACGATCTAAGGGAACATTCATCTCTGCCTGTCACCTCACGATTTCCGGCGGTGGCAGGATGCCTCCGTCAGTGGTGGCTTCTACCTTCTGTCCCCTTTTACTTCTACTCCCCTTTTGAATCGTCAAATTTTACTCTATTACGATATAGGTTCGATTTGGTTTTAATTACAACGATGACTCTCGCTCTTTCTCCTCGCTGCAGGTTCCGGCGAGCGACGACGGTACACCTCGGCTGCCGCTGGTCCTTTCCCATTTGATTGCTTCGCCGTCGAGGCCTCGTGCCTTGACGGAGGTTCGATTTCGACCCTCTTGACTCTCTCGCTTAGATTTAAGCTACGTTCATTTCTCGTTTGTTTTAGTTTAATGTAAAAAAAAAAAAAAAAACTTGTGGCTACAGCCTTGCTGTGTGAAAATAGTGGGGTTCTTGGTTCCTTGCTTGTGTTTGTAAGCATATTGTGTGTTCTGAATTCCGAGTAAGCATAGAGGTTTTTTTTCAATAATCTGTCTAGGCTCATATTTGATTATTTATACTGTTGGAGGGAGCATGCTTGAACTTGGCTGCATATATAACTATACCATGCTTGGTTTTTCTTACAGGTAAGGATCTTAGGGGTTTGGATTAGGTGGTTAATAGTTGAAACTGAAATTAGCATGCTTGTTCTAAGTCCATGAGTGGTGTTTGGTTGTTACCTTGATGGTGAAGGGCTGTTGTGGCTAGCTACTTCTTCTCCTCTTCCTAGCTCTTCTTTTCTTCTTTCCCCCTTGAAGCTTGAGATATTAAGTGAATGCTTGAGTGTTTGAGGTGTGGTTCTGAATTTGGAAAGGGGAGGGTGTGTATATAGAGGATCGTTTTGGAGCTCCATGTACTTAGAGGGTAAGTTGATTAGGAGGTTTTGGAAGGGAGCTTTTCAATGCAGCCCCTTTTTGTGCTATCTTTGTTCCTACTTGAGATACTTTGTGCAGATTTATATTGTTTCTAGTTGCAGCCTTGGTTCCTCCTCCTTTTTGTTTTTGCTAGACTGACTTATCTCCCTCTGTTGCAGGTTTCAGCTGTGGAGATAGCTAATGGTGGAGCTAATTTCTGGAGTTTAGAAAGGGGTTGGTTTCCTTCCCTTGTTAAAAGGTTTGGATTTGAATTAGTTTGTTCTTTTGCTGCAGGTTTTGAACTCTCAATCTTTGTTTTATTTGTTGACTTTCTTCTCTCTTACTTTATTTTATTTGCAGGTTTAAGACTTGGTGATGGACTGTTTTTGCAGTCACGTTTCAGCTCCCAAGAGCTGATTTCATTCCTAAATTAGAAATTAGGAGCTTGGCTGTTAGTTTGCTATTGTACTCTTGTAGAATTTCCTTTCTTTTATCTTGCATTGTAAGGTTGTAATAGGAGAATTGATGAGATTTTGGGGTTCTATTTCTACTTGCACAGACTTGTATTTTAGTCAAGAATGTACTTAATTATTCAGTCTTCTTTCTAAGCATGTGTATATATATATATTCGAACTATATTCCTCTCTTTGGTTGGCTCGGCCATAGTGGATTAATTAAGCAAATAATGATTGAGCTGTTACTTTCAATCGAAATATTCATAATCGATCGACACTAAGCTACTAAAAAGGTTATTAATCAACTACTATTTAATCCAGTGCTCGCTCAATTATTAGTCTATGATAACTTATATGAGCCGAGTCGCTACTCGATTCTATTATTGTTCTCTAAACAATTGTTCTAGGATTCTAGAATATAGAAGCTAATCATATCACTCAATAATCGAGATTAAGTAACTTAACTTAGTTAACTAAAATACGGGGTGTTACATCCTACCCCCCTTAAAAGAAATTTCGTCCCGAAATTTGCATACCTTAGTTAAATAATTCCGGGTACTTCTCTTTCATCTTATCCTCGAGCTCCCACGTGGCTTCTTCCTGACCGTGGTGCTTCCACAAAACCTTCACCGAAGTGATGGATTTATTTCTGAGCTGTTGTACCTTTCGGTCTAAGATTGCTTCTGGTCTGTTCTCATAACTCAAATCTGGATTAAGTTCTACTTCGTCTTGATGGATTACGTGCTTTGGGTCGTGCACGTACTTCCGAAGTTGCGAAACGTGGAAAACGTTGTGCACGTTTCCAAGGCTTGGTGGTAACGCCAGTCTGTAGGCTACTGGTCCGATTCTCCCCAAAATTTCGTAAGGTCCGATAAAACGGGGTCTCAGTTTTCCTTTAACTCCAAATCTCACTATCCCCTTGGAAGGAGATACTTTTAGAAACACATTGTCTCCTACTTCAAACTGAATCTCGGTTCGACGATTGTCGGCATAAGATTTCTGTCTATCCTGAGCTTCCTTAATTCTTTCTCTAATTTGGCGCACGATCTCGATCATGTCGCTGATCGCGTCAGGGCCTAACATTTTTCTCTCACCGACCTCATCCCAATAAAGCGGTGATCTACACTTTCTTCCATACAGCGCTTCGTATGGTGCCATATCTATGGTCGCCTGATAGCTATTGTTGTAGGCAAACTCGATCAGTGGTAATACTGGCTCCCAATGACCACCTCGGTCAAGTACTACCGTTCTCAACATGTCCTCTAAGGTTTGTATGGTCCTTTCTGACTGCCCATCGGTCTGAGGGTGAAAAGCAGTACTAAAATTCAATCTGGTTCCAAGTTCTCTTTGTAAGCTCATCCAAAATCTAGAGGTGAATTTTGAATCTCGGTCTGATGTGATCGAGATTGGTACTCCATGGAGGCGTACTATCTCGCGAACATACAACTGAGCTAGTTTCTCTGACCCGTACGTTATTGGGATCGGGAAAAAGTGTGCGCTCTTTGTAAGTCGATCTATGATCACCCAGATGGCTGTATTTCCTCTTCTCGATTTCGGCAATCCTGTAACAAAATCCATGGCGATATGCTCCCATTTCCACTGTGGAATTTCTAGGGGTTGCAATTTGCCATAAGGTCGCTGATGTAGAGCTTTCACTTGCTGACAGGCTAGGCATCTTACCACAAACGATGCTATGTCCTTCTTCATGCCATCCCACCAGAATTTCTTCTTGAGGTCTTGATACATCTTTGTACTACCAGGGTGCGCGGTATACGGTGTATCGTGTGCTTCACTCAAAATTTCATTTTTGAGTTCCTCGTTAGGTGGGATGTACAGTCTTCCTTCGACCGTTATTGCATTATCTGGTTCTTCGCGGTACTCTCCGGGCTCTCCCATTCTGATTTTCAAGCGTATCTTCTCGAGTGTTTTGTCCTTCCTCTGAGCCTGAAGAATTCAACTTCTCAAGTCGGGTTCTACGGTTAGGGTGGCAATTATCCCTTCTACCGTTGCTGGTGGCAGTACCACTTCTAAGTTCATCCTTTCAAATTCTAGGATAAGTTTCTCTTCTTCAGTTAAAAGAAATGCTACCTTTGACTGTGCCTTGCGACTTAGCGCGTCTGCTACTACGTTAGCTTTGCCCGGATGGTAGTTGATTCCACAATCATAGTCCTTCACTAATTCGAGCCATCTTCTCTGTCTCATGTTAAGGTCTCTTTGCTCGAAAAAGTATTTGAGACTCTTGTGATCTGTGAAAATCTCACACCGTACTCCGTAGAGATGGTGTCTCCAGATCTTCTGGGCGTGTACCACTGCTGCCAATTCTAAGTCATGGGTTGGGTAGTGGAGCTCGTGTGGTCTAAGCTGTCGTGAAGCATAAGCTATCACCTTCCCTTCTTGCATTAGAACACATCCTAGCCCATTCTTGGAAGCATCTGTGTAAACGATATATTCCTTGTCCGGGTCTGGGACTGCCAGAATTGGGGCGGTAGTCAGTTTCTCCTTCAACTGTTGAAAGTTTGACTCGCATTCCGGTGTCCATGTGTACTTGATCCCTTTCCTTAGGAGTTGTGTCATTGGTCTGGCTATCTTAGAAAATCCTTCTATGAATCTTCAATAGTAGCCAGCTAATCCTAAGAAACTTCGGATTTCGTTTGGTGTGGATGGGGATTTCCAATTCTGAATTGCTTCGACTTTTGCGGGGTCCACTTTAATTCCTTCAGCTGACACAATATGACCCAAAAATGCTACTTCTTCTAGCCAAAATTCACACTTGCTGAACTTGGCGTAAAGCTTTTCTATTCTCAGAGTTCCTAATACTGTCTTCAGGTGGTCCTCATGTTCTTGTTTGCTCTTTGAGTAAATTAGGACGTCATCTATGAAAACTAAGACAAATTTGTCTAAGTACGGGTGAAAAACCCGATTCATGAGATCCATGAATACCGCGGGCGCATTGGTCAACCCAAATGGTACAACTACGAACTCGTAGTGGCCATATCTGGTTCGAAATGCCGTCTTGGGTATATCTTCCGGTCGGATCTTCAGTTGATGGTATCCTGATCTAAGATCTATCTTTGAAAAGACACTCGCTCCCTTGAGTTGGTCAAACAGATCATCGATCCTTGGTAATGGATACTTATTCTTAAGGGTTAGCTTGTTCAGTTCTCGATAATCTATACACATCCTCATGGAGCCGTCCTTCTTCTTTACAAACAGTACTGGTGCTCCCCATGGTGACACACTAGGTCTGATGAAACCTAGGTCCAGAAGCTCTTGGAGTTGTACTTTTAGTTCCTCCAGTTCTTTTGGTGCCATTCGGTATGGTGCCTTGGATATCGGGGCTGATCCAGGTTCCAAATCGATGGTAAACTCTATCTTCCTATCAGGTGGTAGTCCTGGTAGTACGTCCGGAAAAACATTGGGAAATTCACGAACGATTTCAACATCTTCGATCTTCTTCTCCTTCTCGTCCTTGGGTTCCTCATTCAGGTAAACGAGGTACGCTGGGTTCCCTTTTCTTATCAAGGTTACTGCTTGGATGGCGGAAATCACCGATTTTCGCTTATTTAAAGCAATTCCGTGGAAAGTTGTCGGTTCCTTACCCGGCATTCTAAAGGAAATCTTTCTCTCCTTGCAGAGGATGGTGGCGTAGTTTTCGGCTAGCCAATCCATTCCTAAGATTATGTCTACGTCTTTCATCGGTAAGACGCTCAGATTATTTGCTAGGAGTTTGTGTGAGCCTAGGTTCAGTTCTAAGTTTGAGCAACAGTGCGTAAGAGTGATGTTCCCTCCTACAGGCGATGTAATTCGCATATCCGTCCCTATTGGTTCTGTTCTCAGACTTAGATATTCTACGCATGCTTTTGCGATGAATGAATGCGAAGCACCCGTATCAAATAAAACAATTACAGGTATCTCACGGAGTATGCCCATACCTGCCAGGTTTCCCTGATTTCCTTGATTCCTAGCGGGCTGCTTCTGCTTCATTGCATGAACCTTTGCGTTCTGTTGTTGCATATGTTGCCGGAACTGTTGGTGTTGCGGTGGAAGCGGGAGAGGCGGTGGGAGTTGTTGCTGCTATGGTCCTTGCTGGGCTTGCATTGCTCGAAGTTGTTGGTTCTGGCTAGGTTGACCTGACTTCGAGGTCGTTCCCTCCTGCTTCTTAGGGTAGTTAATCGCAAAATGTCCTTTCTGTCCACATGAATAGCAACTGTCGCTCCCCGCCCTACAGACTCCCTCATGCCTTCTGTTGCACTTGGGGCATTGGGCGTATCTGGTTGGGAAGTTCCCGGTCGGAGCCGGCGCAGTTTGCTTTTCAGAGTTTTGAGGGCGTGGTTGTCCTTGCCACGGTTTCTTCCCACCTCGATTTCCGTGATTATTATCCCACTTCCGTTTTCCCTTGTCGTGCTGTGGCTGAGAGTGAGTGGGGGTTGGCGTCGGGGTAGACGCAGGCTTGTCGCCAGGCATCGCTGCCTCAATGTCCAGTGCTCTTCCAAGAGACTCAGTGTATGATAGTCCGCCATGGCTTGCAAGCGCCATTCTGATCTCGTGCCTCAGACCGGCACAGAATTTCTCAGCCATCTTTTCGTCGATGTCTACCTAATCCGGCGCGAAGCGGGACATGTCACAGAACACTCTGTCGTACTCAGTCACAGACATTTTTCCTTGTTTCAGACTGTAGAACTCATTTTCCTTCTTCTTTCGGTAACTTTTTGGAATGTATTTGTCGTAAATTCCAGTCTTAAACTGGTCCCATGTGAGGTTCTCAAGTTGTTCGGGGGTCATGGTCTTCCTTCGTGCCTCCCACAAGAAGTCAGCTAATCCCGACAACTGGAAGGATACACAGGTTAAGCGTTCCTGGTCAGTGCAGTGTAGGAAGTTGAATATCCGTTCCATGGCTCGTACCCAGATTTCTGCCTCGGCTGGGTCTCCGATGCCATTGAACACGGGTGGATTCTGTCTAAGGAATAGCTCCTCGATTCTCCTCTCAGGTGGAGGTGGTGGTGGGTTGTTATTTCCCTGGTTACCTTGTTCATGGTTTACTGATTCAGCTACGGGTGCCCTTCTGGGGCGTCCGGGTGCTCTCCTTGGTGGCATCCTGCTGAATCGACAACGGTTAAATTCTAACCTCTTTGAGGCTTGCCTCAACCCAAGGTACGCATACACGGATATACTTGTATATAGACATGTAGCATTCATCCTCTTGTATTCTACACGGTTATAATATAGTTATTCATAATTGTCGTTTGATAAGGTGGGAAAATATCTCTGAATTATTTCTATATACGAAGGAATAAACTATAATAGGCATCATATATAGATAAGAGAAAATTGCCCAAAATGGGTCTTAATCACATCAACAGAAGGTGCACTGTCTAAGTACACAACATGATGTTACTGTCTATGTGACATCACCTCAGGTACTTAGTCACGGAGTATCTAACATCCGTACTAACTGATCATAGCTACGATACTACGAAATGATCTAATCGTTTTCGTCTAGATACATAATACTGGAACATAAGAAAATAGGGTGAGTACGGTCTACTAGGCGCCGTTCTCAACCACTACAAAAGGGTACAAGGGTCGGTCACTCGGAATCTATGGTGCTGTGGTCCGAGCCGTAATCCACCTCGTCCTCGAGGTCGTCCTCGTCATCGTGGAGGCCGAAGTCCTGAGGGTCCTCATCATCTCCCAAGTGGAACTGAAGACCTATCTCATCATCCTCATCATCCTCGATGCCTGCTCCGAACTCAAATACCCCCGCCATAGGGGCGACCTGATCGTCCTCCTCATCAACATCCTCCTCGGGGCCCTCCTCGGGATCCTCCTCATCATCACTAGAATCCGGCTCATCGGGATCCTCTGCCCCTACTCCCGCTCCAGCTCCTGGCACAGGCTCAGGCTCGGGTAGCCTCAGTCTCTCAAACTCATCAACACGTCGGACGTGCTCCCCGTCCGCTCGGGCTAGATCGGCCTGCTGTCGGACTAGGGCTATCCAACTACTCCCTGGCTATCGGAGGCTCTCCATGTACTGTCGCGAACGCTCGTACCTAGCACGGTACTCCGCCATGCGTCTCTGAATCTCCTTAGTCTCCTGATGGAAGGCCTCCATCCTCCGATCCAACTCCGAGTCTCGAGATCTCACCAGATCGATCTCCCTAAGGATGCCTCTCGCTATATCGAACTGTCGGCGTCGTTCCTCTGCCCGTCCTACCTCTGGTAGTGGACGGTCTAACTCCTCAATCAGCCTCATACGGCGCTCATGGTCCTCGTCTATCTGCTCCAAACGGTGCTCATGCTCCTGCTGACCCACGAAGCGCTCGAAATCCTCGGACACTCGCCTAAGGTGCTCGTTGTCCCTGCCAAAGCTGTGCCTCGCATCCGAGATCACGCGGCTCAGCTCCTCGTGGCATCGACGCCACTCCTCCTCTCGGTCCCCTCGCTCCTCCCCCGGGCCGTCACTAATCACAATCGGGGCCTTCCCGCGATCGCCATCTCTGAGGGGCAGTGCTCGTAAGAGCCCAACTGAACGATCCATGGCGGCCGAATCGATGGAGCTACTACCTCCAGATGAGGTAGCCCAATCCCGCTGCTCCGGGGCGATCCTCGCTCGAGTATAAGGAGGCTCCATCTCCTCGTCCGACTTATCTCTCTCTCGTCGTCCCAAGATGGGCGACGCAGGCAGAACAGCTAGGGGTGGAGGTGACGTCGGCTGCGGTGGGAGCTCGGGTGGTGGTGAGCTCGGCAGTGGGGGAACCTCGGGCAATGGTGCCTCAAGTGGCGATGCGGGCGCCCCACCAACCGCAGGTAACTCTCTCAGTGGCGTACCGTGGCGAGTGAAAGTCGTCTGTAGTGTCGTCATGAAGCCGTAGTAGTCACCTACATCCTCTAGACGATCCGGGTGCCTCGGGGTGTGTGCCTGGGCTAAGTGCTTAGCCCATCCCTGCCAGTTGGCAGGCAGTAGTGGCACCAGTCGACGGATGCCCTCGATCTCTCCAACCCCGTGTGTGTGGGCGCGGGCCCAAAGTCGGTGATAGGTGGCCAAGAACTAGCCCACGTTGTCACCGTGGCACATCTGGTAGGAGCGGTAGTAACGAATCACCTCATCTGGTGTGGCTCCCAGGCGAAGCGGCCTCCTATGCGTAAACATCCGTCCCGCCATCCTACACGAAACATGATCCTAATTAGTTCTGATAACGAAGAAAGATGAAGGCGATAGTAAGAACTTCTATATCTACGTGCTTAGCGTATATCTATCCTTTAGTTCCATAGTACTTCGTTCGTTAGTTCTTCTTTTATCGAACATGCGGTCACATGTTCAAATGAGGTGGACTTATTTTATGTTGCCACAAGGTTCGTGTTTCTAATTTCTACTCGTATGCTAAATTTTTAAAGGCATTAGCAGCCTAGTGTAATGGTTTCCTTGAGAAAACGATAACGTTTGACGAAAGCGTCTCGATTCTCATGTTGCTTCTTGTATCTAGTCTTCTGCTATCTTGCCTTGTTGTTCATCTTCTTCCTTGCTTGCTTGGAGAAGAGAGGAACTTCGTTCCAATCTTAGTTTAGACTTACTTCCTCGAAGTACGTGTCTAAAGCACTATGTTCTCTAAGAAGTTCACTTTTCTTTCTAAGTGATCTAAGAACTAGTTTCGGCTAAGTTCTTGCGAAAGAAATTCAATTTTTAATTAATTAAAGAAAGCATTTTCCTCACTCCCTCGTTGAGCGTGATGAGTTGGAGTGCTGAGCTTTTGTCGAAGGACTCTATTTAGTCTAGCGATTCAAGTATAGACTATACTTTGAAGAAGACTCTTGGGTTTCAGAGCAGAACCTGAGGCTCTGATACCACTCTGTCACGACCGCACTTTACTAATTAATAGCCAAGCTCGGTGATTCGTGACTATGGTGGAATTAACGAATAATAAAGAAAAGGAAGTGAAATTTCGAGATTTGACGCTAACAAATTATAAAGCAACATCGATAAGTGGGCATAATAGTTGAAAGTAGTACGACACGATTTATCACGCTTCTGACTTAGATTACAACCAAATTGAAAATGATTCAGAATATTAGAGTGTACGCAGCGGAAATGTGTGGAAATACGTGTATGGAGACACGTATTACCAAGAGTGTTCATCAACTACACTAATCGCTAACTTCGACAAAGCATCGCTGGTCACTCTTCCGTCATCCAGCTCAACCTGCACATTGGAAATAATGTACAGGGCGTGAGTACGGAGTACTCAGTGGACACAATGCCCAAAACATTTTTATTGTCAAGCCATTCATAGTGAAGCATAGGGTTTTATTGAAAGGCCTATGTTCACGAAAAACTGAGTTATCTTAAAAGCGTCTGCGCAGACTAAGTTCTGTAGTAATCTACCATATCTGAGTTTGTTGTGCCCGAGGAGTTGGCCACCTCACTCGGTCACCTGATCGGTCACTATCTGAATGACACGATCAATGTGTACACTAGTCCAAGAACAATAGCTGATCATTCAAGGACCCGAATTCGATTTATGAATTGGCATTTCGCCATTTAACAGATAGGCATCATACAAAAACTGAAAACATTTATGGCATGACAATGCTTTAGAAGAACTACTGGATCTAATAAAACATGCTTGATTTTATAGAAAGCCCACCTCGTTACTTTCTCTACTGCAACGAGACTTGATCTCTGCTTCTGCTACTGTCCCTCCTTCGCGTACCCTTCGATTAAAAATCGAGGTAAGGTTCGTATTCTAATGAATAAAATATTACTTAAGATTTTAGTTTTAAATTTGATCGGAGGTTATTCTAAATCCAGTAACATGGTTACTGTTATCTAGGCTCGATTTACAATTTCCGTCATGTGAACGGTTCATAAGATTTTTATCAATAAATCAATCTTTATTTTATTGTGAAACTGAGCTAATTAATTCTAACTGTGTAATTGATTAGCTTAATCAATTATGATTAATTATTAACTATTAGTTAATAAATTCTGGTTAATTAACTTGTCTTAAGTTAATCCTTTTATTCGTGAAATAAATATTTACGAATGATCGTAATCTACTTTCGGGTATGGTACGATTTATTCGTGGTGTCTCGGTCCATAATTAATTCTAGATTGGGCTTGTAACTTAATTATACAATTCTGGCCCAATTTAGTAAATGAAACCGGCCCAGCTGATTGGGTTCGGCCCGAACCCAAGACTCGACCCGAGATCCGGCCCGGTTGAGCAAAACTACCCTAACCCCTCATTTCTCCTTCATTTCGACGCTGAGTCTCATCTATCGTCTCTCTTTCGCGAATCTCAGTCACTCTCCTCTAGTTCTTCGATTCATCAATCATCTTCGCCGGCAATCATCGCCGCCGTCGGGCGCCACCATACTCCCGCCGCGTCATCAACTATTGGTTGCCGTCTCCTGTTCTGTTCTTAGTTAATTTCCCAAACCAAAACCCTAGATCGAATTTGGGGGAAACTCTCCCTTGCTGGTTTCCGGCGAGAAATGCTGCTTCTAGCTTTTGGATGGGGCTCCGCCGTGCGGTGAGATGGCGCCACGCCAGCCGTTGGTCGATTCTCATCATCGGCTGCCGCCAGCGCAACTCCTGACAACTCGGCTGTTTCCCTCCGATCGCTGTAAATTAAAACCCTGATCCTTACGATCTAAGGGAACATTCATCTCTGCCTGTCACCTCGCGATTTCCTGGCGGTGGTAGGATGCCTCCGTCAGTGGTGGCTTCTACCTTCTGTCCCCTTTTTACTTCTACTCCCCTTTTGAATCGTCAAATTTTACTCTATTACGATATAGGTTCGATTTGGTTTTAATTACAACGATGACTCTCGCTCTTTCTCCTCGCTGCAGGTTCCGGCGAGCGACGACGGTACACCTCGGCTGCCGCTGGTCCTTTCCCATTTGATTGCTTCGCCGTCGAGGCCTCGTGCCTTGACGGAGGTTCGATTTCGACCCTCTTGACTCTCTCGCTTAGATTTAAGCTACGTTCATTTCTCGTTTGTTTTAGTTTAATGTAAAAAAAAAAAAAAAAAAAACTTTGTGGCTACAGCCTTGCTGTGTGAAAATAGTGGGGTTCTTGGTTCCTTGCTTGTGTTTGTAAGCATATTGTGTGTTCTGAATTCCGAGTAAGCATAGAGGTTTTTTTTCAATAATCTGTCTAGGCTCATATTTGATTATTTATACTGTTGGAGGGAGCATGCTTGAACTTGGCTGCATATATAACTATACCATGCTTGGTTTTTCTTACAGGTAAGGATCTTAGGGGTTTGGATTAGGTGGTTAATAGTTGAAACTGAAATTAGCATGCTTGTTCTAAGTCCATGAGTGGTGTTTGGTTGTTACCTTGATGGTGAAGGGCTGTTGTGGCTAGCTACTTCTTCTCCTCTTCCTAGCTCTTCTTTTCTTCTTTCCCCCTTGAAGCTTGAGATATTAAGTGAATGCTTGAGTGTTTGAGGTGTGGTTCTGAATTTGGAAAGGGGAGGGTGTGTATATAGAGGATCGTTTTGGAGCTCCATGTACTTAGAGGGTAAGTTGATTAGGAGGTTTTGGAAGGGAGCTTTTCAATGCAGCCCCTTTTTGTGCTATCTTTGTTCCTACTTGAGATACTTTGTGCAGATTTATATTGTTTCTAGTTGCAGCCTTGGTTCCTCCTCCTTTTTGTTTTTGCTAGACTGACTTATCTCCCTCTGTTGCAGGTTTCAGCTGTGGAGATAGCTAATGGTGGAGCTAATTTCTGGAGTTTAGAAAGGGGTTGGTTTCCTTCCCTTGTTAGAAGGTTTGGATTTGAATTAGTTTGTTCTTTTGCTGCAGGTTTTGAACTCTCAATCTTTGTTTTATTTGTTGACTTTCTTCTCTCTTACTTTATTTTATTTGCAGGTTTAAGACTTGGTGATGGACTGTTTTTGCAGTCACGTTTCAGCTCCCAAGAGCTGATTTCATTCCTAAATTAGAAATTAGGAGCTTGGCTGTTAGTTTGCTATTGTACTCTTGTAGAATTTCCTTTCTTTTATCTTGCATTGTAAGGTTGTAATAGGAGAATTGATGAGATTTTGGGGTTCTATTTCTACTTGCACAGACTTGTATTTTAGTCAAGAATGTACTTAATTATTCAGTCTCCTTTCTAAGCATGTGTATATATATATATATTCGAACTATATTCCTCTCTTTGGTTGGCTCGGCCATAGTGGATTAATTAAGCAAATAATGATTGAGCTGTTACTTTCAATCGAAATATTCATAATCGATCGACACTAAGCTACTAAAAAGGTTATTAATCAACTACTATTTAATCCAGTGCTCGCTCAATTATTAGTCTATGATAACTTATATGAGCCGAGTCGCTACTCGATTCTATTATCGTTCTCTAAACAATTGTTCTAGGATTCTAGAATATAGAAGCTAATCATATCACTCAATAATCGAGATTAAGTAACTTAACTTAGTTAAGTAAAATACGGGGTGTTACAATAAAATATATTATTTAATATTATTTTTATACATATAATGCATCATTATGAGAATGCAACATTTATGCATAAAAATGCAACACTTTTATGCATAAAATGCAATATTTTATGATGGGTTGCAATTTTCACTTAATAATTATATATATATATATATATATATAGGTGATGGATCACATACAAAAGCCCACTTCCGTAAGAAATAAGAAGTAATATGAGTCATCCAGATTTGAAGATCAATGGTCAATATTTATTATCATGATTTAATTAAAATAATCCTTATATATTTAACTGAGGGATATAAACGTATTTTACATTATGAGGATTAATGGTTTACACCTTAAATTAAGGAATCCATTCCCTTTCTTTCATTTGTCAAGCATATTTCAGGCAAATCCATGGATCTTTCCTCTTACTTTTTAATCTAATTTTCTTTGTTAATCTCTTCTTATTTTTTGATTGTTCTACATAAATTCTTGTTTCTTGTTTATTAATTTATTTGTTGATTGTTGTTCGCAAATTCGCCATCGAATGTTTGTGGGTTATATATCCTCTCAAATTGCCAATTTTCTCTATCATATTCAACGTTCATCGCCGATTATGTAGCAGATCAATTGCAACTCAAGTATAATTAGGTCACTCTTAGATCGGCACCGCTGCAACAACACCAGCCTCTTTTCTCCAAATTATAATGCATTATTATTGTGTAGATAATGCATTATATTATTTCATATAATGCATTGTTTTGATACAATCAAACGTAATATTTCATAATTTGTTGTGCATTATGAAACTATAACGAATGCATTAATAACACAACATTGATGCATTATGAATTTATCTCACACACAACAATCTTAAATTTACTAAGCTTTTATTCATTTTGTATAAAAGTACATTACAATACTACAACAAGTGCATTAAAACAAACGCTTAATGCACTACAAATGCAATCGTACAACTTGTGTTTGCCGCATACAAAATTCACGAAATGCATTATAATGCAACGTCATATGCATTATAAATAGAGGAAATACACAAGAAATGCATTATAATGATGACCACAACAAACAAAAACAAAAATATATATATATTTTTCATATTTACGCACATGATTTGCTTCCACTTAATCATGAAGGAAACAAATCTAGCAATTTATTTAAATTAGAGTAGATTGAATTTTAGAAAGTTATTTCTCCTATCCCTATATTTTTGTCCCATCTTAAATTATTTCTTTTTTTTTTTTTACCATCGTACCCCTTTTTAATAGAACAAGTGACGTCAATTTGCATAAAATCTAATAAAATATATTTATAGCACTAATTAATGGCAGTTAGATTATGACTTATCAACGGCTCAAGATGCTTCTCATTTCTTATTCTAAATTATATTTTCACCAGATCTCATCCATATATATATATATATATATATATACTCCCTACACATTCTAGGACTCATTATCATCGATCAAAACTTCCAAATTTCCGAACTCTCCCAAATTTAAAAAGCCCTAACAGTTATCTTCTCAAATGTCTCAGGAAACTTCCACCTCCGGCCACGAAGGAAGATCCGACACCACCATGAGAGCCTTGAAGTGGAATGAATGCATTGCCATCATTAAGAAAGAAATAAAGCAAGAATGTGTCACCACTCTCAACAACTATGGCTTCACTGGTTTGGATCCCCTATTCAATCTCATCTGAGAGAATGTGGGTTTGCACTCCATCATCACTGCCCAACCGCCGGTGGTTCTGCCTCGACACGTCTCCATTCTGCCTCGACACGTCTCCATTCTCTACTATACCATCACGGCGAAGGAAATTGATTATGTTCGCAAGAGATACGACCCCATCACAGCAGCGTTCCGCATGCCCACTGAAAGCCCTCCCGACGAGATCTTTTCCCTTCTACCGTTGATTCTACACACCTATAATTTACGAGATGATGGAGAGATTTGCTGGATCGATGATGTTCCGTTCGATGAAGTTCAGGAAGCATACAAAGAAGTGATAGTGTCGCCGGAAGATATCACTGAGTTGAAGACCTTCAATCAAAAGAGGCTGAAACCCGAGTATAGGATTCTCTTCGATTTTGTCCAAAAAGTATTCATGGCATTCTCTAGTACTCATGAATCAGTCACAGTGCCTAAATTCAAATGCATAACCACCGTTGTACGATGGTTAAATGTCAACAGGGCTAGAGTGTTGGTCAGTTTGCTACTGGAGGAAGCCGACCAAATCTCTCAGACAAAGGATGGAGACAAAGTTATAATGGTAAACCTTGGGAGACCACTCCGCCATGGTTGCAAAGTCAATGTGCTGCTTCACGCTCATTCTTCTCAACGGAACTGGTCTGAGACTCTGCCCTTCAGAGCGGACAAGTTGATGATGCCGCACTCTCAAGTTCAGATTGAGTCTCAGATGGGTCTTATCAGTGCGATTTTTAGCAAGGCCGATGATGCCACTCAGCCCCTCATGGTGTCTATGGGAATGACAAACCCATCCTGGATAATTCCTAAAGGTAAGGAAATCGCTGAGCCACCAACCGAGGTCTCTGTAGGAGATCAACCTGTTGGTCAACAAGCAGAAGCTGGGAAGAAGAGAGAAGGTGGAGGTGCTAGTAGGCAAGGGAAAAAATCAAAATATGTCCCCTCTCATGCATATCGTCCTTTAAATAGAAATTTATCATCCGAACTGGAAACATAGTCTGTTTCACAATCACCAGTTCGTGAGAAAGCAATTCACTCTCCATCAAGCTCTCAACTGATCATACTGTCTACCGCTCTCATTGGGGAATCTTCACAGATCCCTCAAACACAGATCGAGGCCATGGAGGTTAACTCGCCATCCCCTGTTCAGTATACGGAACACCAGGAGATGCCTTCTCTGAATCTGGGTGAGTAGACTGCTGGAGTACCTGATGATCAGCTTATTCAACATCAAGCTGAAGTTATTCCTCGTAATATCGATCATGAGTACGATCCTGCCCATGAGGATGCTCTAGTCGATCTCCAGGTACAACACAACAAATTCTCTGCTTTTATTCATTCTATATTCCCTGGCATTCAGTTCACCCCACAGACAGAGAAATTAGCTATTTCTCTACGTACATACTTGGTCGTTAAAGATAGCTCATTTAAGGACTTGTTTACTGTGTTTATTGCTCGAACTTTTGAGGAGTTAATTATTGAGGAAGCTCTACTGGAGATGGAGTTCCAATTTCTAGATGTACCCACTGCCTGGGAATTCTTCATTGCCTTGGTTCTTTCAAGGATGAAGAAAGAAGCCAAAGAATTTGGTATTGATCTGGAGCCTTTCTATGCCAACCAAGCCGACCTATACAATGTTGTTTTCTTTGAGGTGGAAGTCCATTCTCCTATCAGTTTTCCCGCTAGGGGCCCTCAGATGGCACTTGTCAATCAATCCCAACAAGTCGACGAAGCCATTCCTATTGCATCTGCTATGATACCCTCCTCTTTCGATCTCTCCCTTGTAACTGCAGGGCCATCTCTATCAGATCTCTCAGATCCTTCTACACTAGAAGACAAGATTTTGGCTGCAGTTCAGGTCAAGATCGATGCCCTAAAATCTCAAATTGATGAGGAGGAAACTACTGCTGCTGAAAAGATAGTTTCCAGAATGGAGGAATTGTGAATCTCTCTCAACACTTCTCTCACCACGATGCAAGCTGAAAACCAGAAATGGTACACCAAGATGGATGAAGCTCTAAAGCCTGTAGTGAAAGAGGCTCTAGATGAGTTTGCTCTGCAGAAATTGCCTACCCAGATCAAGGATTCTGTATCCAAGGAGATCATAGTTGTCCTTGTTAATAAGCTCAAATTCCACATGTCCACTCATATGGACAATTTGCTCAGCAATCGAGATCTTGCTCATGCTTCTACCCTTAGTAGTCTTGAAAACACCGTGAGTGATCTGTCAGAGGATCTCAACAAGCTGACTGAGTCTGTTTCCCGTTCCAACACTGCTGCTACCCGGTCAGAACGAGCCATGCAGGTTAATATCTCATCTCTCCTGAACTTCAAAGAAGCCACATTGACATATATGGCTGCCCTCCGTGAAGAAAATGCAAACCTTTGGGCCATCATCCATGCCAAGTTTGGTGATGATGTCAAAAAAGAGGAAGGTAAGAAAGAGAAGAGATCTTTACCGGCCAGCAAGATTGCAGATCAGGCAGCTCTTCGATCTGAGTCCTCTCAGCAATCTCAATCTTAATCACGTTCTACTTCATCCCAATCTCAACCTCTATCTGATGCACCTGCTATTCCTCGCCCATCTACCGTGCTATCTCTGCCCAAATCTTCCATGCTATCAGAAAAAGTGGAGATCGCGGCTCAAGGTCAAATCATGATGGATATGGTTCTAGCTGGTGAAAGAACAGATGTGATTGCTAATCCCTTGACTCAGAAGCAGTTTGTGGAAGATGTTGTTGTTGCTGTAAGGAGGAAGAAGATAATAGAATGGAATCGGTGGCTCCATGCAGGTTCAGACTGTAGAACTGCGAGAAATAAAGTCGAGGATGAGCTCCACTTTTCACACTCTGACCAAGAGAAGTGGAGAAATATTCAATATCAATTCATTCTTCTTTGCTACTATCTTCAGTATCCACCGATCATGCGTGATGATGTAGAGGTCGTCTACCATCAGTATCTGGATGAGATATCCGAGATTGATCCAGATCTTATCCGTCGCATCCGCACTGAACTGCAGAAGAGGAATATCCCACTTGTTCCACCACCTTGTTGTACCTTTCTTCCGTCGTATCTTAGTGACAACAAAACCGTCAATCATCCATATATCAAGACGTTCATCCATGAAACTGCCAAGTTTTTGAACATAACCATTGATGATGAGAAACCAGACTACCAGATGATTCGTGATGGAATTTACACCAGTATAGGACTCATCTACCTTAATAAGCAGAAGGAAGAAGCCGCCGCCAAGAGAAGGATGAAGTAACTGGACCAAGATCTGTGATCATTTCCTTTTGAGTATCAAGCCCCTTGTAACTATTCTTATATATTGCTTGCATACTGAAATGAAGGAAGATCTTACTTTTGGCACTGTTGACAATATCTCTTTGTCCAATTTGCTTTCTCTCCTTAGTTTATTTTTTTTATTTATTTCCGTTCATCTTTAAAATTCTATCATTATGAACTGCTCATACTTAGTAATATTATTTTTATATATGTTGGGTTTCGACATCATCAAAAAGGGGGAAATTGTTGGGAACCCCATTAAGAGTTTTGATGATGTTTATCGAAACAACATCTAGAATTGGTTAAGTTCTTTTCTAGATTCAAGTTTGCTAGATCTTACTGCCATGTATTACACATTTTTGTATTCTCACTAGGCAGATCTTGGCCAATCTAACCTTATGAGTTCAGCACCTGCCTCCATGGGTTGATCTGTTATTGCTCCTAAACTATTACTACAGAACTGGCCTTACAGGAAGAAAGGACAAGTGTCAGAGTACGGATCTGACACACTCCAATGGCTAGAATTCAACTTCTTACCTATAAATAGACCATTCCATTGAAGAAATTCTTACAGGAAATTTCACATTCAAAGCCAAAACTCTGCCGAATTCTCTAGTTCATCAATGAACTTTTTTCGAAAACTGTTGAAAATTGGTGTATTCCCCCCCCCCCCCCCCCCATACACCAATGAACTTTTTTCGGGACCAACACGGGTTGTGATCTCTACGATTCCTCTGATTCTCTCTCCAATTTGCTTCTTGAGCGACTTTGAGCAGATTTCAAGATTTGCGGAGAATTTGGTACTTCTTGATCTCCTTGGATTTGATGTTTGGATTTCATAACGTTAATCCGAAAGGTTTTGGTCTTGTTTCTGGATCAAACGTTGATTTGAGAAGACTTCGGCAAGAAATGCGGATTTGAGATGATTCTGACGAAGAACGCAGATTTGAGACGACTTCGGTGAAGAACGCGGATTTGAGACGACTTTGGTGAAGAACGCGATATTTTTCACGAATAACACCTTTGAAGGACACCTTGAATATTGTGGAGAATTCGTAGAGAATTTGTATTATTATCTTTTGAGTTCTCTAATATATTTGAAAATAATAGAGAATTCGTAGAGAATTTATATTCTTCTCTTTTGAGCTCTCTAATATATTTTCTGGTGTGATTTTTGAAGTGAATGGAGAGCCCTATTTATAGGTGTAGAAGATGTAGGCTTGATGGGCTTTTGGGTTTCATGGTGGGCTTTTTGGCGGAGGTGTCACAATTCTATTGGCTCTCAAATATTGATATATATCAATAAAAGATTTGACTTGTTGCCAAAGAAATTTCCAATATCTTTATTAATAAATACATTATTTAACTCGGATTTGAATTAGATTCCAAATCAAATATATAAAATTAATAGAAGATAAATTTTCTTTTTCCTTCAAAATTCATGCGTCTACAGTCAGATTAAATTTTATTAGAAATATATTTTAATATGTTGTACTCTAGTATTTATCAAGCAGTTGTACTATACTTATATCTATTAAAATCAAAAATAGCATGAAGGGTCTGCCTGATCAACGGGAAATTTTAAAAACAATTCTCATTTTATGTCTAATTTATTGTAAAGTGTCTTAAATTGAAATATACAATTTTGTTATAAAAATTTGAAATTATAGCTATCGATACATACTGAAAGAATTCCAAAAATTTATTGGCTAACAGACCACCTCAAAATTAATTTTATGTCTAATATATTCTCAAGTGTTTTAAATTAAAATATAATTTTTGTTACAAAAATTTGACAATTATAGCTATCGATACATACTAAAAAAATTTCAAAAATATTTGGTCAACGGGCCACCTCAAAATCGAATTTGTGTCTAATAATTAAACATATCATGGTTATCGATACATCATAAGAGAGCATTTCAAAAACCTTTTGGCCAACGGGCCACCTCAAAATCGAAATAGTGTTAAAACAAAAATAAATAAATCAAAAACTTATTGTCTAATGGGTCATCTCAAAATTGAAATAGTATCAAAGCCAAAAAAATCAAAAACTTCTTGGCCAACGGGCCACCTCAATACTGAACTAGTGTTAGGGCCTGTAGTGGACAAAATCCGTCTGATCGGCCCAAACCCAATTGTCTACAAGCAGTCGGTAGCTAGCGGCTAGCCCAAGCCAAACGGCCTACTTAATCGGCCCATCAAAATCCTATCGGCCCAACCTTTTGTCTGTTGGGCTAATCAGACCCATATCCGCCTAGGGGTCCACATAGTCAGCCAAACGGTCTAACCTCAAACGATTTCAACATAACGGACGGAACGTATCAATCGGGATAGGCTTCCCACGATCTCAACAAACCGATAAGGACTAGGGTTAATGGGAAAACCCAAAACAACCCGACCGTCCTATATATTTCGCCTGCTACTCAAGCAGACAGACACGCTCTGACTACTAGCACTCTCACTCTGGCAGTCGGCTCTTCCATGTTCCGACTACTACCACTCACTCTCTAGCAGTCGGCTCTTCCACTCTCCAAACGCTCCCACGCTCTCATCTAGTAGGCGGCAAGCGGATCTCATCAGACGGACTCCCGTCACCACCATCTCTTCATCATCTGCACTCTCCGCCAATTTGCCTCCGACTAGAACTTTTACTATTTGTTATTTATTATTTTCCTTCTATTTACATTTATTATCCCGTCTATTTATTCTTATTACTAACTTGATCATCGGAGGTCCTTCGGCTGACACCCTCTCCGGTGTTCCTCAAAGGGCTCTTACGTGTGTTACTTGTGTTAACAGGCTACTAGTGCCCGATCCGTCTACCGGATGAACCAGTCGAGCCGGTCATAATCCTAATCATAGATTTACCGTCTACAATTTGGCGCCCACCGTGTGGCCTTAGCAATCTAGTAAATCAGCACAATCCGATCGAAAGAGCCTTTGAGCACCATCATGGTTGATGAAAACAACGTGAATGATGCCACCCCCATGACTGATCTAGTTGCCCAGATCGTAGCTCTAACCGAACAGATGGATCGAGAATGTGAAAGTCGGGAGAGGCTAGAGAATGAGAATGCCGATCTGTTTGCCTGTCTCCAAGCGGCCTCATCTTCCCAGATCCTGACCCCGATGGCTCCGCCATCCCGATTTAGGGTTCCCATGAACCCAATGCAGTCTCTAGATGACTACGTTTCACGTCGAGGATGATGACATATCTGACAATCCAGAACAGACAGATCAATCTGGTTTGGTAAGGAACCAGAATTCCCATCATACTGGTACTGATCGGACTCGTGTTTCTTTTCTTACAGGTAATCGGGCGTCATTGGACCTCGATCCTCCGCGAACGGCAATGCGTGCCACCAGATCTATCAGAACCGGGCAGGATATTCTGATGACTGGACAGACTAGTACCGGGACTGAATCCAATGGTCTGCCTCTGGGTCTGCCGACTGGGATTCCTGAGCCAATGCAAATGACACCTGGAGCCGGGCTAAGCCATACAACCGTTAGATGGGCCAGTGATTAACACGTATTTTATGTGCATGTTGAGTGTTTTGGAATGTGTTTGAGTCTCGATTTATGTGCTTAAATGTTAAAAATGCTAGGGTTTCTTAACTCTTAGTACACTTTAGACTTTTCTCATTTTTCTTGGTTTTCGATCCATTTTTGTAAGAATTGGAAAGAGTATTCATGTGGATAAGGATTGAAGACTAGAAACGAGGAAGAATCGAACTTAGTTAGGGTGAAACCTAGGTTTGAAATGTGGAATTTAAATATATAGAGTTAGGGTTTCACTAGTTTGAATTCAATTATGTTTTCTTCGTTCTCTCGAGTCTCTTTATGCTTTTTGCAGGAATAATGAAGAACTTATTTGGGAAATTTGATCATTTCATGTCGAAGAGGGGTTCGTTAGGAGTCCATAGCAAAAAGCGGATCGAGAATCGGAGTTCAGACGAGGGAGAACGAGCGAAAACGGTGAAGCTGCGCAAAAGGACCGGACCGGCGGCGACCCGGACAGCGACCAGCTGGACTGCCGGCCAGGCTGCCGGCTGGCCGGCTGAACCATAGAATTTCCGGCGACCCAGGCGGCGGTCGGCCAGGCTGCCGGCCAGGGCGCCGTCACCCCTTCTCCTTAGCCTCTTGACCGAGTTAGTCGTCTAACTCGGTCCAACTCGACCCAAAACTCACTTATTATGTATTTAAACCCAAAATCTTCCTATTTGGTGTATCTTTTACATATTTTAACACTCTTAGAACCCTAGAAACATTTCCCTCTTTCCTTTTTAGTATTTTGAAGATTGTTGAAGATTTATGTTGAAGATTTGAAGACCCATTCCACTATTCTCTTCCTTATTGAATTCTCTATCTTTTAAGCATGATTTCATTTTTTTTTCTATGGTTTAATTTCTCTAATTATGTCTAGCTAAATTTCCTTTTGGTTCCAATATATGAAGATATGATCTAGAAAATTAGGTTTTTGGATTTTGTTGTTGGATTTACCTTCTAATTCATATGTCTTGTGATTTGGGGCTTGATTTTATTGCATGATTGATTGGCCATCATTGAGTGCATACAAGGTGTTTGGTTAAATGCTTAGGAGGCTTTAGTTCATAACACTTGGAATCAAATCACACCATACTAGTAATTCTTGCTAGTAGGAGCTTCTAGATAATTAATTGAGCTATTTGGAGTTAATTTATGCATCTTGAGACCTAGCGGAGATAGATGTCATAGGTTAATCTACTAATATAGATTGCTTCGAGAGAAGAGTTGATGTTTACTATATATAGAACTCCCATATGAATTAGATTAAAATGGCTAATCCATGCAAATCCTAAAACCTAGGCCGCTAGTGATTATCGGATTATATTTGGAACCAAGCTTTCTACTATTGTTTGTTAACTCTTGCTATTAGTTGTTATCTAGTTTGTTACTTTTCAATTGCATTGCTTTAATTAATCAAAAACACAAAAATATGTTAGTTGGTAGCTTGAATAGTAGTTAGGTAATCGAATTACTACTTGAAATTCTTACGCTCTCACATTCCCTGTGGATTCGACCCGATTGTAATGCATCGGTTATTATTGCATCTCCCTCACACCTAAAGTGAGGGCGGATCAATTTTTGGCGTCGTTGATGGGGAATGCTTAGTTTGAGTTTCAATAGTCGATTTGGTTATTGAGTTACTAATTCAAGCATTGTTTCTTTTAATTTTTTGTTTTGAAGGTTTATGCATACAAGGTCTAAAGAAGACTCGTTCAACCTTTGATCTTGAACTTTGAAAGAAAGCATAGAAGAAGGAATTCTATTGAAGACCAAGAAATGACTAACAATCAAGCAATGGAGGCTCTTATGAAAGAAATGGAAGAGTTTAGAGTATGGAAGGATGAGCAAGAAAGAAGGGCGAATGAGGCTCAACCATCTCCTCTCAACCATATGTTCCAATCTCCAACGGAACAATTTCAAGGAGGAGAATGGGGGACTCATCCAAATGGTGAAGAGTGAGGAATTCGGTGAAAGTCCTATAGAGGATCCGAACGCCCACCTTGGTATGTTCCTTGATATTTGCGATACTATCAAGCTTAATGGAGTTTCAAATGATGTTATCCGGATGAGGATGCTCGGGTTTTCTCTACGGGACCGGGCCAAGGATTGGTATAAAGGACTAAACAAAGCTAACATTCACATATGGGATGATCTATGCAAGGCCTTCCTCTCTAAATACTTCCCACCATCCAAAGCTCAAAGGCTTATCTCCGATATTTCACACTTCTCTCAACAAGGTGATGAGACTTTGTTTGAAGCTTGGGAGAGGTATCGAGAGCTTTTGAGATAATGTCCTCAACATGGTTTCACGGAAGGTCAACAAATTACCACTTTTTATAGTGGTCTCACACCACACACAAGAAGCATCGTGGATGCTACTTCCGGAGGATGCCTAGTCAATCGAAATGCCAAGGCAGCCTTGAGGATTATTGAAGAGATGGCCGCCAATAGCTATCAATGGCCAATGGAGAGGGCCCCTTCTAGGAAGGTTGCTTCTATCGATGATGAGAAGTTCGATGCATTAGCAATGGAAGTTGCTAATATGAAGAAGCAATATGAAGAAGAGAGGAAAGCTCAATCTCAAGCTCAAGTTCAAAGTGTTCAACAATATCAAGAGAACTTGGAGTCTAGTGGAAGTGAAGACTTGAATTTTGTAAACCAAAGGCAATATGGAAATTTCAACAAAGGGGGTTTCCAAGGACAACAAGGAGGATTCCAAGAAAGGCCACAAGGAGGAAATTCTTATGGTTATCAAGGAGGCTATCAAGCCTATAATCCGAACAACCGGAACCATCCTAACCTCTCCTACGGAAATCCTAACAATGCTCAATTGCCACCTCCCGGATTCTCCGTTTCTCAAGGAGTTATTGAAGAACCAAAGTAAACATCTCCTTCTATTGAGCAACTTGTCCAACAAATGGCAAATCAACAAAGTTCGTTTATCACACAAACCGGACAAAAAGTGAGTGCATTGGAGAATTCTCTCACTTCTTTGACAAAGCAAGTGAAGATGATGGAGGGCCAAATAAGTCAAATGGCTAACCAAGCCACCACCCAACATACTCCGGGAAAGTTTCCAAGTAATATGGAGGTCAATCCAAAGAACCAATGCAATGCTATCACATTGAGGAGTGGAAGAGCCTATGAGAATCATGCTACATCCGGAAGTGGAAAAGAAGTTCTTGGTGAAGAAATACCTTATGAGGAGTCTCCTATCAATGAAGAGAATTCAAGGAAAGAAGTTCAAGGAGAAGCTCCTAACGCGGTGCTAGTAGAGACTCCTCTCCCTACCAAGGATGTCATTACGAAGGCTCCATTTCCTCATCGTCTAGCTAAGCATAAGGTTGACGAAAAGTTGATGAGATTCTTGGAAATATTCAACAAAGTACAAATCAACATTCCTTTGCTTGATGCACTCCGAGATATGTCCGGTTATGTGAAGTTCTTGAAGGATGCCGTTTCTAACAAGAGAAAGTTTGGTTCATTTGAAACAATTAGCCTAACGGAGGAGGTTAGTGCGGTGATCCAAAGGAAGATGCCTTTGAAAAAGAAGGATCCCGGAAGCTTCACAATAACATGTGTGATTGGAGGGAAAAAGTTTGGGAATGTCTTATGTGATCTTGGAGCTAGCATCAATTTGATGTCATTGTCTATTTTTAGGAGTTTGGATATTGGAGAGATCAAACCTACTTCTATTTGTCTCAAAATGGCCGATCGTTCCATATCTTATGCTCAAGGAGTGGTTGAAGATGTGTTAGTGAAAGTTGAGGAGTTCATCTTCCCCGCGGACTTCGTTATCTTGGATATGCCGGAGGATAAGGATATGTCCCTCATTCTTGGGCATCATTTTCTAGCAACCGGAAGAGCTCTTATTGATGTGCAAGATGGGAATCTTACGTTTAGAGTTAATGAAGAGACCCTCACTCTTTCAATCTTTGATGCTATGAAGCGAGGAGATGACTCAAACTATGAGGAATGCAATTCAATCACCACCTTGCCTACATCTATGGCAAAGGATCTCACGGAAAAAATTATCGCTAATTATTTCTATTCTTATTCCAATTTGGATGATGCTTGTGATGATTTGTTGGAATCTATTGCTTATTTGGAAGCAAATCAAGGATCATTGAAAGATGAGGTTCATTACCTTGATATCAACTAACCAGGGGAGAGTGGGAGTTCAACTAAAGTGGAATCTTCTTCAAACACTTCTCAAGAGTTAAAACCTCTTCCCGATCACCTAAGGTACGCCTTCCTTGGTGATAATGACTCTTTTCCAGTTATAGTGTCACAACACTTGTCAGAGTCCAAATTGGACAAGTTGTTGCGTGTCCTTAGGGAGTTTAAAGATGTTATTGGTTAGTCTATTGATGATATCAAGGGTATTTGTCCATCTATATGCATGCATCGTATTCTATTGGAAGATGATTGTCGTCCCAAGGTTCAATCTCAAAGGAGGTTGAATCCGGTCTTGCAAGAAGTGGTGAGAAAAGAGGTGTTGAAGCTATTAGATGCGGGAATGATTTACGCCATCTCGGATAGTGAATGGGTGAGTCCTACCCAAGTTGTTCCGAAGAAAGGAGGGATGACAGTGGTCAAGAATGAGAATGATGAAACTATTGCTACAAGGGTTGCCACCGGATATCGAGTGTGTATCGATTATAGGGCTTTGAGTACTATTGCTTTCTTGATGGGTATTCAGGATATAATCAAATTGCCATAGCCCCGGAGGATCAACACAAGACGGCCTTTACATGCCCTTATGGAGTATTTGCATATAGGAGGATGCCTTTCGGGTTATGTAATGCTCCGGCCACTTTCCAAATGTGCATGATGTCTATCTTTGGAGGTTTGATTGAAAATATTATGGAGGTATTTCTCAGTTTTCGGAAAGACCTTTGATTCTTGTTTGGATAACCTCACAAAGGTGTTGCAAAGGTGTAAAGACACTTCTCTTGTTTTGAATTGGGAGAAGTGCCACTTCATGGTTAGAGATGGAATTGTGCTTGGGCACAAAGTTTCTAGAGATGGTTTGGAAGTTGATAGAGCCAAGATTGTTGCTATAGAGAAGCTTCCACCCCCTACAAATGTGAAATCAATCCGAAGTTTCCTTGGTCACGCGGGGTTCTATAGAAGATTCATTAAGGATTTTTCAAAAATCACAAAGCCACTTTGTGATCTCTTGCAAAAAGATGTGAAGTTTGTCTTTGATGAAGAATGTTTGAAAGCTTTTGAGACATTGAAGAAAGCCCTCATCTCTACTCCTATTTTAATTAAGCCCAATTGGAGTGAATCTTTCATATTGAAGTGTGATGCAAGTGATTATGCTTTAGGAGTGGTTTTGGGGCAAATGAGAGACAAAGTTTTTCGGGTCATTTATTATGCTAGTAGAACCTTGGATGGTGCTCAAAGGAACTACACAACACCTGAAAGGGAATTCTTGGCCATTGTCTTTGCTTTTGACAAATTCCGGTCATATCTTGTTGGGAATCACACTATTGTCTATTCGAATCATATGGCTATACGACATCTCATGGCCAAGAAAAATGCAAAGCCTCGATTGATTCGTTGGATTCTCCTTCTACAAGAATTCGACATGGAGATTCGTGATAGAAGAGGAGTTGATAATGTGCTAGCCGATCACATGTCAAGGCTTGAAAATCTGGTTGAAGGTGAAGATTTGAGATTGAATATCAATGAGTGCTTCCCGGATGAGAGAATCATGGTCTTGAAATGCAAGGATTCTTGGTTTGCCGATTTTGCTAATTATCTTGTGCTTCGAGAGTTGCCACAAAATCTCTTGGATTATCGAAAGGCTAAATTCCTTAGAGATGTGAAGTTCTATTATTGGCAAGATCCATACTTATGGAGAAGATGTGCCGATGGTCTTATTAGAAGATGTGCTATGGATGGTGAATGGCTCAAGATTATTGAAGATTGTCATGAGGGACCACATGGGGGTCATTTTGGGGCAAATCGTACGGCTTGGAAGGTTTTTCAAAGTGGATTCTATTGGCCTTCGATTTTTAGAGATTGCCAATCATTTGTGAAGAATTGTGATAGGTGTCAAAGGATGGGGAATATCACAAAAAGGGATGAGATGCCTAAAACATCACGGTCGAGGTTGAATTGTTTGATGTTTGGGGAATAGACTTCATGGGACCATTCCCTAATTCTTGTGGTTTTTCTTATATTCTTCTTGCCATTGAGTATGTTTCAAGATGGGTCGAAGCCATTCCAACTACGACTAGTGATTCCAAGGTTGTGATCAAGTTTTTGAAGAAGAATATATTAACTCGGTTTGGAACTCCAAGGGTTACTTAGTGATGGGGGGTCTCACTTCAATAATAAGTGGTTGGGAAGTGTTCTTGCTAAATATGGAGTGAAGCACAAGATTACCTCTCCTTATCATCCTCAAGCCAATGGTCAAGCCGAGCTTGCAAACCGGGAGATCAAGCAAATCTTGGAGAAAGCAATCACTAATCGAAAGGATTGGGCTAAGAAACTTGATGATGCTTTGTGGGCCTATCGAACCGCCTATAAAACCCCCATTGGTATGTCTCCGTATCAACTTGTGTTCGGAAAGTCTTGTCACTTACCTTTGGAGATTGAACATAAGGCATTTTGGGCTTTAAAGAAGATTAATCTTGAGTTAAGGAGGCCGGATTGAATAGGAAAAACCATCTTGTGGAGTTAGAGGAATGGAGAAACGAGGCTTATGAAAATTCTCGGATTTACAAGGAAAGAGCCAAGAAGTTTCATGATTTGGAGATTCGAAGCAAGGTGATCATTCCGGGTAACGAGGTTCTTCTCTTTAACTCTCGTCTTCGTATTTTCCCCGGAAAACTCAAATCAAGGTGGACCGGTCCTTACATTGTGAGTAAGAGTTTCAAGAATGGTACATTCGAACTTCTCAAGAATGATGGTTCTACCTTTGTTGTTAATGGACATTGACTCAAGCTCTATTTCAATTCAAAGAAGTTTAAGGAGGAGTCGACCATTCTTCTTAATGATGCTTGATCTTGGAGACTATGTCGAGCTAACGACGTTAAACAAAGCGCTAGTTGAGAGGCACCTCAACACGTATCCTTTTCTTTTTTATTTTTGTGAGTTTTTATTTCATTTTTCAATTTTTGAGTTTGTTGCAATTTTCGTTCTATTTTTGAGAAAAACCATAAAAAATAGAAAATGTTGAAAAAGAAGGTTAAAAAATACTTATGGAGAATAAAGAGGGAGTCAAGAGGGACCCGGTGCTTCAAAAAGGGTCGAAAAAGGTCGAGAAACGCGTCGGAAACGGCCGAAAAAGGAAACGGGGCAAGCTGCCGGCGACCCGGACGGCGACCGGCTAGACCGCCGGCCAGGCCGCCGGCTGGGTAGCTGAGTTGTAGCATCTTCACCGGTCCAGGCGGCGACCCAGGCGGTGACCGGCCAGGCCGCCGGCCCTTCCTCCCCCTTTATTTCTATTTTTGTTTCTTTTCACCTCATTTTTAATCATTTTATGTTTTCCATTTTTATTTCTTAGAACAAACCCACTTTCTCACTCTAAAAACCTAAATTTTCTTCCTCTAATTACTCTCAAATCACTTAGAATTAAGCAAATTCCTTCCATAGGTTCATTACCCATCCCAAAATCTATATTTTGAACCGAATAATTCACTTTTTCACCCACTTTAGCTACAAAAACGAAAATTTGGTTCTTTTGGGTAAAGAGCTGATTTTCTTCAAGTTTCTTCAAGAAGATGAGGTAATGTACCCTATATCCTTAGTCATATGAGTTTCTACTTGCAAGATATGAGATGGTATGAGTATTTACTTCATCATTTTCATGAAATTAAGTAGAAATTCTTACCTATGATTTTTCTTTATTATTGGAGAAACTTGTGGGTGAACCATGGAAATGAGCATGCATTGGCTTGTATTTATGCTCCTCTTATGCACTTAGGCATGTTTGATTTGAGTTTGAATGAAAATTTGCATGATTCATGAAATTTTGAGGGATATGCTTGCTCTTTATTGGGATTCATTTCTTGAGTGTTTAAGGCTTGAAGAAAGCATGAATTTATGAATTCTTGATTTGCAAAGTGAAATTCATGACATTATTTTTGTTCACTTAAAGTCCATGTGAATATGCATTCATTTTCATGTGAATACTCATGAATGAGTTTGGAAGTGCTTAATGCTTTTGTTAAGAAAATATGAAATTCTTGCTTGTTTTGTTTAGGAAATTCATTTCTTATGAAATATGCATGCTAGATGGAGAGTGATATTTGTGTGAAATGTTGCTCACACCTTGACAAAGTTTGGATTATTTTCTCAAATCTCACTTTGCCTTGTTTGTGGTTTGTAGGAAAAAGGATTCTAAAGGGAAAGGAAATGCCACCATCACTTCTAAGGAATTGATTGCCTCTCTCTCCAAAAAGAGGAGAAATGATGCTTCTTCATCTTCACAAGTACCAAGAAGAGATCCAAAGACACCGGAAGCTCATGACATTCACTTGGAGTCTTATGAAGAAAGAGCAAGATTTGCCGTTCTCGTATCAAGAACCATTATACCAACTCAATTTCTATCTAAGGACACATTAGTGAAGTTAGGGCTTTATGATAACATCAAAGTCCTCTTTGACAATATAGGATGGGGAAGTATCCTAGAGGATACTCTTGAAGATAGGAGAACATATGAAAATGTGGTTCTTGAATTTATGAGCACATTGGAAGATGAGAGCATCCATACTATGGAAAGCATCAAATTTCAATTATTTGGAGAGCGTCATGAGTTGAGTTTGGAAGCGATAGATGACATCTTTGGAGTGCCACATGGAGGTGATGTGTTGGTGGAAAGAGCTTTTGAGCATAGTTTCATGTGGAATAAACTTGTTCCAATCACCATGGAAGGCTTTAGAGCAGGATACTCAAAATCAAATGAGGTGAGAAATCCGGTCCTAAGAATGGTGTTGAAGATCCTTGCTCACACTATGGTGGCACGGACGGAGAACACTTCGGTTCGAGTTGATGATCTCTTCATTATTCAAGATATGCTAACCAAAGGGCGCATAAGCTTTTCTCACATTTTCCTTGCTCAAGTCATGAAGCAAGCAAGGGCACCAAGTGGGAAGATTAACATAGGGGAATGCTCACCCCTTTGGCTAAGAAAATCAATGATGATCTTAGTGGATATACTCCGATGAGAGGTTCATATTTGATTGATGTTGAGAAACTAAGAAACATGAGGTTTCTTGTATCATTTAGGCCTCCCTTTTATTTCATTCAAGATGATGAAAGGACATTCCCTCTTCCAAATGCAATGAGTGTGTTGGTAACCAATCTCCATGATCGGGAGAATTGGCACTTGAATACCCCCACTCATAAATTCATCAAAGAGAATCATATTTTCAATTATGGAGAAGAAGATGAATATACCATGGGGGGGGTGAGGGAATGCCTTTTGCTCAAAAGATAAAGAAATGGAAGATTCTACAAGGGGTGAACCAATGTCAAGGGGTGAACCAATGTCAAGAGGTGAGCCAAGTTCAAGAAGAGAGCAAATTCCAAGAGAAAGAGGGTATGAAGAGAGGTTTGAAGCCCTTGAAGGGAGAATGGCAAGCATGGAGCGTGGATTCAAATCCCTTGATGCACAAGTTATGGTGATGAGGCAAGAAGTAACTTCAATGCGAATTACTCAACTTGAGGAAGCACAAATAGGTGAAAGGATGGAAAAACAATCAAACTCGATAATGGAGTTATTGGAGAGTTTTCGGATGCATCAAGGCAATCAAGGGGTGACATGGCCCCTACTTCCTCCACCATAGCTTGGACTTTTGTGAGTGTAATTTAAATTTCTTATATATCTTTCCCGCCAAACTCATTTTAGAAATTATTTTCTAAAATAAGTTTGGGGGAGGGGGGTAGGATAAGAAATTTAAATTATTTACATTTTATGTCTTTTCCATTCCTTTACTAGTTCTTTTCTTATTTGCTTTACTTGGTTGGTAGTTTCATGACTTTGTGTATCTTTGGGTTAATCTTGTATGTTTGGTGGATTGATTGATTGAGAAGTTGTTGATTTGAGAATGTGGAAATATGGTTGGTTTTAGAGTGAAAAGTGTTGCTTGGAGAATAAATGTGAAAGTTTGGTTTGCTTTAGTATGTTTAGTATGTTTTCATGTTATATTTGTGTGTTTTTGTTAATTGGAAGGAAGATTGGGGTTAAGGAAAGAATGTTGAATGCTTGATGTTTGATTTTGTGAGTTTGGGTGAAGGAGCATAGTTGATGAAAGTTCTTCTTTGTTTTGTTGGTTTTTGGAATGTGAGCTTAAATGTGAAAATTTTTGAAAATTGAAGAGTTTTTGAATTGGAAAAAGGTTGAATGAATGCTTGCATGCTTGAGTGTGAAAGAACGTGTTTAATTGCTCAAGTGCATTTGGGTGAGATGCCAATGATTGATGCTTAAATGGTGACATTTTTAAATTTCTCAAGTTTGAGTCAAGCATGACTAGGGTTATTTCACTTGAATAGCTTGGAAGGATTGATCTCAGGCACTTAGGCCCTAGACAAAAAGCTTGAGAGGATTTTGAGTCTTAAACTATGCATTTTACATAGTGAATATCCTTTCTTGAGAGCTTGATCTTGCATTGCATATTCTTTACTAGAACTTGCCTTGATACTCTTGTTAGAAGTATTACATGTGTGCATGATTAGGAGATGATCTTAGGCCATCAGTGAATAGCCCATTTTCCCTAAACACTAACCCATCTTTCATTACCATTGTCGTCCCATTTTGAGCCTTAAATAGAGCATTTTCTTCTTGAACCGGATGATAGGGGGTGAAGGATGGTTAAGGGAATCTTGGTGAAAGTTGAAAATTCATGAAAAATGATGGGTGATGGTGAAGGGTCTTAAGATTTGCTTTGAGTTGAATGAACACTCCTATAAGCTCAATATTAGGAAAGAAAAGAATAAGAACAAGTTCTTATTGAAAAAAAAAAAAAAACGTAAGAACAAAGTTCTTACATGAAAAAGAGAAGAATAAGAGCATAAATGAGTGTTTCTTTAAATGTTTGGTAGAAGCTTGAATTCATTTGATAAGAAGGGGTTGGACAAGGTGGAAGATGAAGAAATTCATACTTAGAAAGGTGAAGAAAAGGGGTAAAGGTACTTGAATGAAAATTGAAGTTACTTAACCTAAAATTCCCTACCTTAACCAATGTCCCTACATTATAAGCTTAATAAATACCTTTTTGATCTTAGTTTGTGCATGCATTGTAGTATTGGGAACTTGAGTTGATAGGCAAGCTTATGGTTAAAGATGTGTATTGCATGATTTCGATGAGTGTTTACCATTTCCATATATTGAGGGATCGAGTGATACACATGTTCCTTGAGAGGTCTAGAGTTTAAGATGCTTGAGTGATTGAATTCTAAGTTAGGATAGTGGTTGATCTTATGAATGTTTGGTTTGACTTGAGAATTTCTTTGAATAAAATGGTTTTTGAAGTTATATGAGGCATCGAGGAACTCAAAATGCACACTCCATACGTGTTAAGTGTTTTGATTGTTCGTTTCATTGTTCGGGACGAACAATGGCTTAAGTTTGGGGAGTGATTAACACGTATTTTATGTGCATGTTGAGTGTTTTGGAATGTGTTTGAGTCTCGATTTATGTGCTTAAATATTAAAAATGCTAGGGTTTCTTAACTCTTAGTACACTTTAGACTTTTCTCATTTTTCTTGGTTTTCGATCCATTTTTGTAAGAATTGGAAAGAGTATTCATGTGGATAAGGATTGAAGACTAGAAACGAGGAAGAATCGAACTTAGTTAGTGATGAGACCGGGCCTTGCATTGAAGAGATCAATCGGGACTTGCAGCTCGGAGGAGCAGTGACGAGATCAAGAGCCAAGAAGCTGCAAGGATATTTGCAATGCTACATTCCGAAGAGATTGGAAGATGAAGGAACCGGAATGTCATCATTTCAAATTGGTGAACTTCACAAGTGTAGAAGATGATATTTCGGAGGCCCATTAAAAGAGGAATCAAAACTGAACTTATATTTATTTTATTTTAGGCCCAATTATCACAACATGTTTAGGTGATTAATTGGCCCGTTTTCTTAGGCCCATTACCTGGTATTTTCGGCCTTCTTAGATTAGTATTTATACTAATTTTCGTTCATTACTTAGACAGACTTGATTGAATGCAAAAACAGCTTTACGCTATTCTCTTGTCTCTCACAAACAAATCGGTTCTTGGTAGAGTTTGATAATGGCGATCTCAAACTTGAATTCATCGACTCGTTCGTGATATCTCGTAGTATCCGGGTTAGTCGAGCCATGAAGATTGCTCCATAAACGCGTTTCGGATTCAAGTAGGTACCGGGGTTCGTTTCGGGTAAGATTCATAATTTGTTTTCCGTTTAAATTCTGCAATTCGTATTCTTTTCATTTTCCCAGCCATTCATCATCGTTCATATATCATAAATATCCATCCTCCATCGTTCCTGTAGCTATTCCATTCCAGAAACCCTTAGATTAATTTCAGATCCGTATTTCAAACCCTAACTCGTCCTGAAAATCACCACCGTGCCAAATCGAAAACTACTCGTGCGTTTTCGCTGAATTTTGGATATGTTCTTCATAACCCTAAGTTGTAACTCGTGTTAAAATTTGAGCTTAATCGGAATTGAATTGATTAGGTTTCTGTCGACGCCTATTCAGTGTAATTGTGGGTAGAAATTCAGGGAACTTGTCATTCGATTTTTCATAGTTGTCGTTGGATTGAATCTTTCATAGTTGACGTTGTTCGATCCTTAGCTTCCGCGTATATTTTGATCGCATCAGTTAGGGTGAAACCTAGGTTTGAAATGTGGAATTTAAATATATAGAGTTACGGTTTCACTAGTTTGAATTCAATTATGTTTTCTTCGTTCTCTCGAGTCTCTTTATGCGTTTTGCAGGAACAATGAAGAACTTATTTGGTAAATTTGATCATTCCATATCGAAGAGGGGTTCGTTAGGAGTCCATAGCAAAAAGCGGATCGAGAATCGGAGTTCAGACGAGGGAGAACGAGCGAAAATGGTGAAGCTGCGCAAAAGGACCGGACCGGTGGCGACCCGGACGGCGACCGGCTGGACCGCCGGCCAGGCTGCCGGCTGGCCGGCTGAACCATAGAATTTCCGGCGACCCAGGCGGCGGTCGGCCAGGCCGCCGGCCAGGGCGCCGTCGCCCCTTCTCCTTAGCCTCTTGACCGAGTTAGTCGTCTAACTCGGTCCAACTCGACCCAAAACTCACCTATTATGTATTTAAACCCAAATCTTCCTATTTGGTGTATCTTTTACATATTTTAACACTCTTAGAACCCTAGAAACATTTCCCTCTTTCCTTTTTAGTATTTTGAAGATTGTTGAAGATTTATGTTGAAGATTTGAAGACTCATTCCACTATTCTCTTCCTTATTGAATTCTCTATCTTTTAAGCATGATTTCATCTATTTTCTATGGTTTAATTTCTCTAATTATGTCTAGTTAAATTTCCTTTTGGTTCCAATACATGAAGATATGATCTAGAAAATTAGATTTTTGGATTTTGTTGTTGGATTTACCTTCTAATTCATATGTCTTGTGATTTGGGGCTTGATTTTATTGCATGATTGATTGGTCATCATTGAGTGCATACAAGGTGTTTGGTTAAATGCTTAGGAGGCTTTAGTTCATAACACTTGGAATCAAATCACACCATACTAGTAATTCTTGCTAGTAGGAGCTTCTAGATAATTAATTGAGCTATTTGGAGTTAATTTATGCATCTTGAGACCTAGCGGAGATAGATGTCATAGGTTAATCTACTAATATTGATTGCTTCGAGAGAAGAGTTGATGTTTACTATATATAGAACTCCCATAAGAATTAGATTAAAATGGCTAATCCATGCAAATCCTAAAACCTAGGCCTCTAGTGATTATCAGATTATATTTGGAACCAAGCTTTCTACTATTGCTTGTTAACTCTTGCTATTAGTTATTATCTAGTTTGTTACTTTTCAATTGCATTGCTTTAATTAATCAAAAACACAAAAATATGTTAGTTGGTAGCTTGAATAGTAGTTAGGTAATCGAATTACTACTTGAAATTCTTACGCTCTCGCATTCTCTGTGGATTCGACCCGATTGTAATATATCGGTTATTATTGCATCTCCCTCATACCTAAAGTGAGGGCGGATCAATTTCAGACACCACACGATGGCACCCATCAACCAACCCTATCCTGGAGTAGGCGTAACAACACTAAAGGGTGGATCCACTCAGACTAAACGTGGACTAGCCCATATTGCTCACCATCTGGAGCAACCAATCACTCATGTCCAGTCGGTAGCTGGTGGTTCCCTCCCAAATTTAGATGTGGAGCTAGCCCTCAAGCTGGCTGAAATGGAGGCGATGATCCAACGGATCCCAGGTGTTCTGGCTCCTATCAAGATGAGTGCAGCCAGCTGCTATGCCGACTCACCTTTTGTCGATGAAATTGCGTTGGTGGAGATGCCTAGCAAGTTCAGCTTCCCTAACATGAAGCCGTTCAATGGCACCACTGATCCAGATAACCATATCGCCCAATACCGTCAAAGAATGTTCACCGTAGCCACCCCTCACGAGATGAGGGAGGCTTGCATGTGTAAGGGGTTCGGTTCTAGTCTGATAGGACCGGCCCTCCAGTGGTATATGAATCTCCCTAATAATTTTATATCTTCTTTTGCTCAACTGACTGATACTTTTGTGCAGCAATATGCTAGTAACAGGAAACTTGAAAAATTTTGAAAGATTTGTACGCCATAGTCCAACAGCGTGGAGAGTCTCTCCGCGATTACATCAGGCGCTTGAATAAAGAAACGGTGTCGATCACCACCTTCCGAAAATGATTGTTTCCCGACTCAGACCTCTACAAGGATCTCACCAAATATCCTTGCAAAACGATGGAGGATGTTCTCGCCAAAGCATGGGCACAGATCAAGTGGGAGGAAGATCAGTACAACCATCATAGATCCTCGCCACAAAGAAGCTCTATGAGGGATTCCAGAGTCAACAGAAGGATAAGCGACAGACGGTCCGAACCTTATCCAACTCCTCGTAGATAAGAGGGCAGGAGGAGAGATTATGTCCCCTCTTCGGACGACCGACCAAGAGAGAGGGCAAAAATACGAATACAACCTCTCAATCTCACCGGCTAAAGCTGTTGTCGCCCTCAAAGGACTGGGAAATCGAGTCAAATGGCCTGGGCAAATGAGAACTCCAGCTGAACAGAGAGACCGATCAAAATGGTGCGACTTCCATGCAGACCATGGCCATCGGACAGACGATTGCATTGCCCTAAAGTTGGAGGTGTCGCACCTACTGGAATAAGGCCATCTAACCGATCTGCTGACAGACAAGGGCAGACAGACATATCAACAGGGACGTGACAGATGTGATCGCAATGAAGATGTTTCCCCTCCAAGACCACCACCTCATGAACGGACAGTCACCGTCATCACAGAGGGTTGAAAGTAAGCGGAGTGACCCATTTAGCAGCTAAGAGACATACCAAACAGGCCAGACATAACCAACCCGAATCAAGTGGATCAGCGAAGCACACAACCGCTCTGAAGTGGATCAGCGAAGCACACAACTGCTCTGCCTACTCAAACAATAAATTTTAATGCCTCAGAATCAACCAGGCTTCTCAACCCTCATCATGATGCTCTTGTTATTTCACTCTTTATTGCCAATTGTCTTACTAAATGTGTGTTGATTGATAATGGTAGTTCTGCCAATATTTTATTCATGAATGCTTTCAGGGAAATGGGGTTGCATGAATCTAAGATTGTCAGGAGGATGACGGTCCTAATCGGCTTTAGCGGAGAGCACAAAAGCACAGTCGGTGAAATAGACCTACCCGTATATGCTGAAGGAGTCAACCTGGTTACCAGATTCTTGGTAATTTTCATCCCTTATTAATTTCGAATTTCGTTAAACCATTATTTGATTTTTATTCTCAGCCATTCCTCATCTTTCATATATCATAAATAAACATTCCTCATCATTCCTATAACCATCCAATCCCAGAAAATCTTTAGATTAATTCTAGATCCGTTTTTTAGCCCTAAATCTAACCCGAAAATAACCACCGTGCCAAATCGAAAACTACTCGTGCGTTTTTGCTGAATGTTGGATATTTTCTTCATAACCCTAAGTCGTGACTTGTGTTAAATTCTGAGCTTAATCGGACTTGAATAGCTTAGGTATCTGATGACGCCTATTCATTGTATTTTTTTTGGTAGGCTGGAGTATAATTGGATAGATCGGATTTAGATTGGGAAATCTTTTGGGGATTTAATTCGGTTCATAGTATAATTATAAGTCCTAATTTCAGTTGTATCTTTGGGTCGAATCCTTTCGTAACTGACGTTGTTCGTGTCCTTAGCTTCCGCGTATATTGTGTTTGCATCATAAATTTTTGGTATCAGAGCCATATCAGTCATGCTGACTGTGGTTCGATCCAAATAGATTGATGGTGTCGTGACATAGTGGGGGCAAAAGTATCGATCAGTTAAAAAAAAAAAAAAAAAAAAACCGATATAAAAAAAAAAGATATAATTCGAAGCCCTACTGTGTCACCTTCTGTTTCTTGAAGATCTTGGGAGTTCTTGAGTGTTTCTTGATTGTTTCTTTGAGAGTTCTTGAGTCTTTTCATCTTCGTTTTGACAGTTTCGTTGGCTAGGGGTAAAACGGTCACCAAATTTGACCCGTAACTCCGATTTTTCGCCATAATACCATTCCTGAAGCGGAACAGCGCTCCACATCAAACTCACCGCTTTTATGTGACATATACGTACGGCAACCCAAATTCAGCCGTTTACTGGTTCAAATCAATCGTCGAACTTTTCCGGTTTTTAGGAATTTTGGGAATATTTGCAGTTTTCGTCCAAATAACTCATAATCTGCTATACTTGAGTATATTGGGTAATGTAGAGTCAATTTCTAAGTTGTTTTAAGTAGGGTTAGTGCTCATAACTTGTTACGACTTATATCCGAAATTCTTAGTTAGCCTTTCTTTCTTCTTTTCAGCCTTTCTTGTTTGCTTAGCCATTACCTAACCACCATACATATACACTTCCTTAATTGTTAGCCTTCTTATTTCCTTTACCTAGTTTGCAAGTTACCCCACATTGTAGCAACTTTGTGTTCCTTTCTATACATGTGATCCTTTGAGAGTCAAGTTCGAGTTCTTGATTCAAGCCGAGAAGTCCACATCAGTTATGCCAAGGGTTTGAGGTTTAGAGACTATATTTACTGCAAATTTGAGTGAAAAAAAAAAAAAAAAAAAGAGTGATTGCAAGCTTGTGAGGATTTTATTTATTTCTTTTACGTTTGCTCGTTTTGCAGGTACCATGCAATCCGGAGACGGTTCCAATAAGCCCAATAGCCCACCCAAGTCATCTAATACACCTCCTAAGATACCTTCATCATCTCAGCCGCCTTGGGATGCTAAGTATCACTTTGATGCTTTAGTCCAACACATTGAGAGGCGCAATCAGCTGCTGGAGCATAAGTTCGATGATACGTTGGCCAAAGTAATGGCACAGTTCGAGTGCCTCAATACCCGAACTCAATTACCTCCACCAGTTAGATTCCCACCTCTCCAGCGCAACACAGCACCTCGTCACCCAGATCCAAATCCACGTCGTCCACCACCCGTGACAGAGAATGATCCTGATGATCGAGAAGGAGAATTTGATGATTATAGTGAGGAATCAAAGGCTGAATTTGAGCCTCCACTGAGACGTGACCATAGACGTCCACCTCCCAGGTGTGTTTTCCACGCCAACCAGCACCGACACGGCGATGCAGATAGCTTGTTAAATAACATCAAGACAAGCATTCCAGAATTTAAGAGGTTACATGATCCTGATGTGTACCTCGATTGGGAGAGGAAAGTCAACAAGATCTTTGATTGTTATGACTTTCCTGAGTTGAAGAAGATTCAGCTTGCTTCTTTGGAGTTCAGAGGATATGTATGTAGCCTCATGGTGGGAAAATCAACAAGAGAGAAAATGTCGTGATCGATATCCACCTATAGACACTTGGCAAGAGATGAAGGACGTCATGAGAGGATGTTTCATTCCAGTACACTATGAATGAGAGCTTGAGAAGAGGTTGAACAAGATCAAGCAGGGCATTCGTTCGATTGAGGAGTACCACAAGGAACTCGAGACAGCGATGAACAGGGTTGGAAAAGAAGAGACACTGTTTGCCACACTCAACTAGTACATTGAAGGAATGAACCTAGATATTGTTTGTGAAGTCGAATTAAAGGACTTTGAATCAGTTGAAGCAATGGTTCATTATGCATCTATTGTAGAACGGCAGCTCAGAGATGGACGTTGTCGATCCTTCCAGTCGACGCCTGCTAGGAGTTCTTGGATTTAAGGCAACTCTTCCACGCCTAGGACAGCCCCTACACATCCTCCTAACCAGTCCACACAGCCAGTTCGCCATTCTGAGCAGTCTGTACCACAGCCCTCTCGTAGACCTAACTACACTTCGCCTGCACCGAATAGAAATGCTCAGAATCACCCCATGCAGCCTAGTCAGCCTCAGAATAGTACTCCAAGAAGAGCACATGACGTTCAGTGTCACAAGTGCAAAGGATGGGGGCACTTTCAAGCCCAGTGTCCGAATCGCAAAGTTTTATTCCTCACTAAGCAGAATGAGTTAGAATCAGCGAGTAAAGAGGAATTCGAAGAAGAAGAAGAAGTTAAAGGGGATGCGAATAGCCCCTAGTTAGCAGCATCATGGGCCATGTTGTGGAGGAGCAACCGAAGTAAACGCACATCAGCTTTGTTTCGATCCGAGCCTTGAGCCTTATTCGAGAGGAAGAATAGAATGATCAGAAGGATAACATCTTTTACTCATGTTGTTCAATCTAGGACAAGGTGTGTTCACTCATCATAGATAGTGGAAGCGTGATCAACGCTATCAGTTAGTATGCAGTGGGGAAGCTGAATTTGATCCCATAGAAGCACCCAAACCATACCGATTGCAATGGTTGACAGATAGAGGAGAGATACGCGTCGGATATCAGGTACCTGTCACCTTTTCTATTGGCCATTTTACTGACACTATTTTGCGTGATGTCATCCCTATGGAGGCGGCACATATTTTGCTTGGTTGTCCTTGGCAATTCGACAGGAAGGCGATACACGATGGGTTTGCCAATACTTATGTCGTGATTCAAAAAGGACGCACCACGCGATTGTGGCCACTAGTGCCGAAAGATGTGAGTGAAGATCAGCGGCGTATGCAAGAAAAGTTCAAGGAAGATAAGGAGAAACGGGCTGAGGGCAAGCAGCCCATTCAACCAAGACAGCCCATGATAGAGTCCCCACGCTCTAAGGGAAACTTGACCATTCCCAAGGATTCCACCAAGGCTATCCACGTTGCCACTTCTTCCGGTTCAGATACGGCGCACCAGAACTTGTTCATCGGCGTAAAAGGAGTTCAGACTGCCATTAAATCAGGTAATGCTATCGTTCTAGTTAATTTTAAGGCTAATGATACTCCTGATGTTGTTATTCCTCCAGTTTTGCAGCCGTTAATGGAGGATTTCAAGGATGTTTTCCCCACAGAGATTCCTAATGATCTGCCGCCAATTCGTGGAATTGAGCATCAGATCGACTTCCAGCCGGGAGCAGTCCTTCCAAACAAACCTGCCTACCATACCAGCCCTGAGGAAACCAAGGAGATTGACCATCAGGTCAAAGAGTTGTTGGAGAAGAAGCAAATCAGAGAGAGCTTGTCACCGTGCACAGTGTCTGTCATCCTCGTACCAAAGAAGAACAACGAATGGCGCATGTGCATAGACTGTCGAGCTATCAACAAGATAATGGTAAAGTATCGCTTCCCTATTCCCCGATTGGATGACATATTAGATGAGTTGTCTGGAGCGTCTGTCTTTTCAAAAATTGATTTACGTTCTGGATATCTTCAAGTGAGGATGAGTGAGGGGGATGAATGGAAGACTGCGTTCAAAATGAAATATGGACTGTATGAATGACTTGTGATGCCGTTTGGCCTTACCAATGCCCCTAGTACATTCATGTGACTTATGAACCATGTCTTACGTGATGTCATAGGGAAGTATGTTGTGGTCTATTTTGATGATATCCTTATCTATAGTACATGTGTTAATGAGCATGGTAGACACCTTAGGCATGTGTTTGTGTTGCTGCGTGATGCAAAATTATATGTTAATTTGTCTAAGTGTACCTTTTGTATGGATAAGGTTGTCTTTCTGGGTTTTGTTGTGAGTAGTCGTGGAATGGAAGTTGATAGGATGAAGGTCAAAGCCATAGAGGAATGGCCAACACCTAAGTCATGTGCTGAGGTTCGGTCATTTCATGGTTTAGCGGGTTTCTATCATTTTTGTACGTGATTTTTCTACTATAGCTGCCCCTCTGACCGAACTGAGTAGGAAAGATAAGAAGTTTGAGTGGGGCAAAGCCCAAGAGCATGCTTTTAACTTATTGAAATCCAAATTGTGTAATGCTCCTGTGTTGGTTTTGCCTGATTTTAATAAAATATTCGAGATTGAGTGTGATGCCTCCGGCATAGGGATTGGTGCTGTTTTGATGCAGGAGAGGAAGCCCGTTGCTTTCTTCAGTGAGAAGTTGAATGGCGCAGCCCTGAGATACTCAATGTATGACAAGGAGTTGTACGCGCTGAAGAGGTCTTTGGAGACTTGGCAGCACTACTTGAGGCCGAAAGAGTTCGTGATTCACACTGACCACGAATCATTGAAGCATTTGAAGGGACAACAGAACTTGAACTCACATCATGCTCGATGGGTTAAGTTCATAGAGTCATTTCTCTATGTGATCAAGTACAAGAAGGGAGAAGAGAATGTGGTTGCTGATGTTCTTTCTCGCAGGTACGCATTATTTTCTGTTATGCATGCACATATTAAGAGTTTTTATGTGAATGATCCTTTCTTTGGACCTATCTTTGCATCATGTGATGGAAAATCTAGGGTTGTTGACTCGTACTATGTGTCTGAAGGTTTCTTGTTTAGAGATTCAAAGTTATGTGTCCCTAATTGTTCTATGAGGGAGATATTTGTGTTAGAATCTCATGCGGGGGGTCTTATGGGTCATTTTGGTGTTGCGAAGACAATAAGTCTATTACATGAACATTTTTAGTGGCCACGCATGAAAAAGGGATGTAGAGAGACTCTGTGCTCGATGCATTACTTGTAAAAAGTCTAAGTCTACGTCTAATCCGTTTGGGTTGTATACACCTTTGCCAGCACCTACTGTGCCTTGGGTAGACATCTCGATGGACTTTATTTTAGGCTTGCCTCGGTCTAAGTCTGGCAAAGATTCTATTTTTGTAGTTGTTGATAGGTTTTCAAAAATGTCTCACTTTATTGCTTACAGAAAGACTGATGATGTTGTTTACGTTGCAAATTTATTCTTTAGCGAAGTAGTACGTCTGCATGGGATTCCTAGAACCATTGTGTCTGATAGGGATTCAAACTTCTTGGGACATTTTTGGCGTGTCTTATGGGGAAAGTTGGGTACCAAACTACTATTTTCTACTGCCTGTCATCCTCAAACCGATGGTCAAACGGAAGTCGTTAATAGGACGTTAGGTACCTTACTGCATGCACTTGTTAAGAACAATCTTAAGTCATGGGAAGAGTGCTTGCCCTTCGCTGAATTTGCTTATAACAGAGTTGTGCATTCTTCTACACACATGTCTCCATTTGAGGTTGTTTATGGATTTAATCCGTTGACACCAACGCATCTTATTCCTTCGCCCACTGATCATCTTTCGAGTTTGCAAGGTTCTCTTAGGGCTGAACAGGTTCGAGAGATGCATGTTAAAGTGAAACAGAGGATCGAGCTTCAAGGTGCTAAGAAGGCAACAAAGGCGAACGCATACCGCAAGCAAGTATTGTTCAAACCTGGTGATAAGGTTTGGATACACTTCAGCCCGGGATGTTTTCCTAACTTGAGGAAGTCGAAGCTGATGCCTCATGGTGATGGACCATTCACCATGGTCACGTGTGTTAATGACAACGCTTACCGACTTGATCTTTCGAGTGAGTATAAGTGTTCTTCCACTTTTAATGTGGCTAATTTGTCTCTGTTTCCTGCAGATGATCGAGATGTTGAGGAGGACTTGAATTCGAGGATGAATTCTTTTCAGCAGGGGGGGAATAATGAGACGAGACCTAGAATTAAAGAAATCAATCGGGACTTACAGCTCGGAGGACCAGTGACGAGATCAAGAGCCAAGAAGTTGCAAGGATATTTGCAATGCTACATTCCGAAGAGATTGGAAGATGAAGGAACCGGAGGTCATCATTACGAATTGGTGAATTTCACAAGTGTAGAAGATGATATTTCGGAGACCCATTAAAAGATGAAACGAAAATGGACTTATAATTATTTTATTTTAGGCCCAATTATCACAACATGTTTACGTGATTAATTGGCCCATTTTCTTAGGCCCATTACTTGATATTTTTGGTCCACTTAGCTTAGTATTTATGTTTAATTTTCGTTCATACTCGGCAGACTTGATTGAATGAAAAACAGCTTTTACGCTATTCTCTTGTCTCACAAAACTGAAGGTTCTTGGTAGGGTTTGTTGTTGGCAACTTCAAACTTGAATTCAATCGACTCGTTCATGATATCTCGTAGTATCCGGGTTATTCGAGCCATGAAGATTGCTTGATAATCACGTTTTGGATCCTTGTAGATTCGAGATCCGTTTCTGGTAATTTTCATCCCTTATTAATTTCAAATTTCGTTAAACCGTTATTTGATTTTTATTCTCAGCCATTCCTCATCTTTCATATATCATAAATATCCATTCCTCATCATTCTTATAACCATCCAATCCCAGAAAACCCTTAGATTAATTCTAAATCCGTTTTTGAGCCCTAAATCTGACCCGAAAATAACCACCGTGCCAAATCAAAACTACTCGTGCGTTTTTTCTGAATTTTGGATATGTTCTTCATAACCCTAAGTAGTGACTTGTGTTAAATTCTAAGCTTAATTGGACTTGAATAGCTTAGGTATCTGATGACGCCTATTCATTGTATTTTTTTTGGTAGGTTGGAGTATAATTGGATAGATCGGATTTAGATTGAGAAATCTTTGGGGAGTTAATTATGTTCATAGTATATTAGAAGTCCTAATTTCAGTTGTATCTTTGGGTCAAATCCTTTCGTAACTGACGTTATTCGTGTCCTTAGCTTCCGCGTATATTGTGTTCGCATCACTACCAAACAACTATGAAGGCCAAACAATGTCCCTTATAGCAATTACAGGAAGGACAATCTGACTCCGCAGTTAGTCAGCAATCCAAATCGATCCAGCTAGATCAACCGAATGTGGTGGAGTTGGATGAAGTCCAGATTCATGCGGAATTCCCAGATCAGAAAGTTCGAATCGGGGCCCACCTGGCACCCGTCCTCAGAGAGAAGCTTATCAAATTATTTTCTTCCAATTACGATTATTTTGCTTGGTCTCATGTAGACATGACCGGAATCGATGCCAATGTTATTGTTCACATGTTGCAGGTTGATCCAAACTATCCGCCTTGAAAGCAATAGAGAAGGAAATTTGCTCCAGAAAGGAACAAAGTGATCAATGAAGAAGTTCAAAGGCTACTACACAACGGCCTAGTAAGAGAGGTCCACTATCCCGAATGGCTAGCCAATGTTGTCGTCGTGAAGAAGAAGAATGGTAAATGGCGAGTGTGCATTGATTTCACCGATTTGAACAAGGCGTGCCCGAAGGATTCATTTCCCCTACCTCATATTGATATGTTGGTTGACACCACAGCCGGCCACAAGCTATTGAGTTTCATGGATGCCTATTCCTGCTACAACCAGATCCTCATATATCCAGACGACCAGGAGAAGACGGCTTTCATGACAAATGTTGACATTTTTTGCTACAAGGCGATGCCATTCGGCCTGAAGAACGCGGGAGCAACCTACCAACGCCTAGTTAACAAGATGTTCGCCAAGTTGTTGGGAAAGACAATGGAAGTCTTCATCGACGACATGCTCGTGAAGTCCCTTCAAGCCATCGACCACATCGAGCACCTAAGACAAGCATTCGGTATCCTACGGGAGTATAATATGAAATTGAATCCTACTAAATGTTCATTTGGTGTGATTGCAGGAAATTTTTTAGGTTACATGGTAACGCAGAGCGGAATTGAAGCCAATCCGACTCAAATAGATTCCATCCAGAGAATTTCATCTCCAACTTGCATAAAGGACGTGCAGAAACTGACTGGACGGATTGCAGCGCTCACTCGGTTCATATCAAAGTCTTTGGAGCGGTGCCAACCATTCTTCAACATTCTGAAAAAATCCAAAGCCTTCGAGTGGATAGCCGAATGCGAAGAAGCGTTACAACAATTAAAGCACTACCTAACTAGTCCGCCACTCATCTCCAAGCCAAAAGACAAAGAAACCTTGCTCGTTTACTTAGCAGTCTCCAAAACCGCATTCAGCGCAGTACTAGTACGCGAGGATGAAGGAAGGCAATCTCCAATATACTACGTGAGCAAATCATTGTTGGTTACTGAAACCAGATATAGCCAGTTGGAAAAGCTTGCATTGGCCTTGATCCACGCAGCCAGAAAGCTTCGCCCTTACTTCCAATGTTATCCAATCGTAGTCATCACAACGTTCCCGTTAAAAACCATACTCCACAAGCCGGAGCTGTCAGGCAGACTAACCAAATGGACGGTGGAACTCAACGAATATGACATCACCTACAAACCACGGACTTCACTGAAGTCTCAAGTACTAGCCGATTTTATTGCTGATTTTACACCTAACATCCATGTGCATGCGGAAAAATAGTTAGTCTGTATGACTGAAGGGCAATCAAACGATGTCTGGAAGCTATGCGTGGATGGCTCCAACAACTCATGAGGAAGCAGTCTAGGCTTGGTTCTCACATCGCCTCAAGGAGATACGATCGAACAAACAATCAGATGCGGATTTAAAGCTATAAATAACGAGGCTGAATACGAGGCGATGATAGCCGGTCTCGGATTAGCCAAAGAGATGGGAGTTAAGAGGATCAATGTCTTTAGCGATTCTCAATTGGTAGTGAACAAGATGCAAGGGAACTACCAAGCTAGAGACAACAAGATGACCGCCTACCTCGACAAGACCAAGGAATTGCAAGCCCACTTAGACGAATTCACAGTCAACCAATTTCCCCAAGGAGAAAACGGCCATGCGGATGCACTAGCAAACCTTGGGTCCTCTATTCAGACGACGGAACCCAAATCCATCCCGGTTATCTATCTCAAGTGGCCAGCCACTTGGAAAGCAGGGGAGGACCAGATGGCTGAAATTTTAGACGACCGAACGTGGATGACTCCAATTATAGAGTACTTGGAACAAGATGTACTACCCAATGATAAAAAACGAGGCACGAAAGATTAAATCTAAAGCATCCCGTTTTACAAACATTTGAGGTAAACTGTATAAGCGTTCTTTTTTTGGTCCATACTTGAAATGTGTTAACCCTGCAGAAGCAAAGTACATACTAGCCGAGCTACATGAAGGAGAATGTGGTAACCACTCCGGCGGAAGGAGTCTGGCTCATAGGGCACTAACCAGCGGATACTATTAGCTGACTATGAAATCGGACTCAGCAAATTACGCGAGGAAATGTAACAAGTGTCAACGGTTCGCCCAAGTTCCACACCAACCACCAGAACCAATGACTGCAATCACGTCACCTTGGCCATTCATGAAATGGGGAATGGACATCGTCGGCAAGCTACCAACTGCACCAGGACAGAAAGTGTTCATGCTAGTAGTAACCGACTACTTCAGCAAGTGGATAGAAGCGGAGGCCTTCCACCAAGTTAGAGATCAAGAAGTCCAGAACTTTATCTGGAAGAACGTAATTTGTAGATTCAGAATACCAAAGGAGATCATCACGGACAACGGCTCCCAGTTCATAAGTATCGACTTCCAAAACTTTTGCAAATTCTGGAACATCAAGCTGAGCTTTTCCACACCAAGATACCCACAAGCAAATGGCGAGGCAGAATCTAGCAACAAGACCATCATGAACACCCTGAAGAAACGACTGGAGAAAGCCAAAGGAAAATGGGCAGACGAGCTACCCAGAGTGCTCTGGTCATATCGAACTACAGCCAGAACGTCAACTGGAGAAACGCCATTCTCATTAGCTTTCGGGATGGAAGCGGTCATTCCGACTGAAAGTGAAGTACCGACTGCTAGGTACGAGCTGACATCAGATGATGAAAATTGGACCAATATGTGTCACGAGTTGGACATGCTGGATGAAAAAAGAGAGCAAGCTATGATCCGATTGGCCTCATACCAACAAAACGTGGCGAAGTACTACAACAAGTACACTCGCACTCGAACATTCCAACCTGGAGATTAGGTGCTGAGACGAGTGTTCCAAAACACTAAAGAGGCTGGTGCGGGCAAACTGGCCCCGACATGGGAAGGACCCTACTTGATCACCAAGGTGGTTGGAAATGGAGCCTACAAGCTATGAGCTAAAGATGGTCGTGATATATCCAACAGTTGGAACACGACACATCTCAAACAGTATCATGCATAACTCTATCTACATCTCTTATATATTACATGATTGGTCTTACGAGACCAATAATTTTTTTCACATTATTATTAACACTTTCATCCAAGCCAATCCGGAACTACATCTAGGCTTGATCCCTCACGAGGGTATGTAGGCAGCTCTACAGAGTGCAAGCCGCTACGTTTCTTATTATTTCCTCAAACGATTCTGACCGTTTATGAAACAGGTCAGAACTATATCGGGCTTGATCCCTTTCAAGGGTATGTAGGCAGCTCTACGGAGCGCAGCCTTCCCCCCCCCCCCCCAACCAACCTATTTGGTCCAACCAGATTGGAAACAAAGTGTGCAAAAACGCCCAAGCAGACAAGCAAAAATGGAAAAGTCGAAAGACAAAGCCAGCCACAAGGTTTACTCAAGAATACAAGCTGCACACAATGAAAAATAGTCCAAGTCTAAGTCAAGTTACTTGAACTTGACCTAAGGGGGATGAAGGGATGCATACATAACATAAGTAGATTTTTCGACAACCTAATATAATATGATTAGTTCAAGTCTAGGCGGAAAACCTAGATACGAACTAAGGAAAATGTGGCATGCGATCCCGTATAGAAAGTCAAGGGAAACGGGATCAAAACACCCATACAAATAGTTAAACATCCATACAAATAGTTAGCAAACAGTCAGACAGTGCGAAGTAAAAATCCTACAAATCCAAATACTTAATAGCAAGAAGGCTGGAACCAGTCATCAGCTGGGTACCACATGAAAGAATCAAGCGTCAGCTAGAGGGCTCAGGACATCTCCACCAGCATGGCCATCAGCAGCACCATCGGCCGGAACCTCTTCTTCCTCATCCGACCTCTCAAAGAACTCAGCATAGGTCTTATTATGCTCGCTAACATCCCAAGGCTCGGGGAAACAAACCTCGTACGCTAGAGCAGTAGCATGATAAGTCTTCACCTGTGTCTCAATGCAGATAGCCATCATCTGTTCATCGAGCTGCTCCTCATACTTCCGGGCAGCCTACGCAGCAGCCTCATCCTTAGCACCGATCGCGGCCTCCAACTCAGCAATGGTCCGATTGGACGATTCCACACAAGAAGTGAGAGAATCCTTCCTAGTCCTCCACCGGCCCCTCTCAGCCTTGTGATCTTGGTCCCGCTTGTTTGACTCCTCGAATGCATCCTGCAAGTAAAGGGCCTTCTGAAATTCCTGTTAACAAAATGATAGTGAGGAAAGCAACCCAATCAATAGAAGTAATGAAATTAACAAACGGGAACTAGAAAAACTCATAGCGAAAGAAGCCTGGACGTGGGAAGTGACTATAGATCGGTCCCCCATCTGTTGGAAAACAAGCTGGTCCTCCTCGAATAATAACTTCCTGGCCTCCGATGAGATCGAGCCATAATCAGCATGGGCACAAGTGGAAGAAGGGAACGCTAAGGTAGTATGGCCCGAAAGGCCAGTAAGATCGACAGTAGCACCCCTCTTATTCGACCTCAGAAAAGTAAGAGGCGGAGGAGATGTGGAACCAACGGCTTCCTTAGCCTTTTTGCCACTTGGGCCAACTGGCGCCTTCTTCTTCGTCTTGCGCTACCTACCTAGCTCCTTCAGTTGACTAGTTGGCAAGAGAGGCAAGTCGATTCTCTTTAACATGATGACGTCTACAAAATAAAACCAAACACAAGTCAAGATTAGCAATCGGATTCAACAAATAATTGATACAATTGGTAAACCGAAATTACTTACCAAAGGATGTGTGGCCTTATAAGGAAGAATGTTGAATGTTCTTCATAGTCAAGATCACCTTGACAGATCGTCCTTCAATCGGCTGGTCCAAAAACTAGCTAATCTTTGCAGAGTAGATTCTGACTGCACAGTGTGGTTATTCTGTATTTTTTCTAAACGGAAAAGAAAAACCAATCAGTTAGACGGACATACATGCAAAGAGAAAGACAAGCCAAAACATAATCAGAACACTAAAATCGGACAATGCACTTAACATATCAGACGGAACAAGAAAGTAATGTTGTGCCCAACCCTTATAGGAGTTAGATACCCCTTGGACCAAGGCTGTATTAAATCTGTTTACAAGTATAAACCGACCATTATCACTCATGTGCCTTTGCAAACTGTAAGCATACGATACGTCATTGTAAGTGAAAGGAACTCCACGCAACTCGGTAAAGACTTGGATCGCCATCAGAATATGCTAAGCATTTGGTACCAATTGACTCGCAAATATGATGACATTTGGTACCAATCGGGGAAAAGGAAGCCTGGCGCCATATCGAAATAATATATAGTACATGACCGACCAACCCGGAAATACCCAGTCGGGTCACTCGAAGCAGGAAGGAACCGCGAGATAGACATTGTTGGGAATGCCGAACTTGTCATGTATCCATTCCAAGTTATTTAACGTAACTATCGACTCATGATTCACCCCAAACGTGAAGCCTTGGGGCTTGGAACCGACTGTCAGACCTCCAAAATTAATGGACAACCGATCGAGCCTGACTACCTTGACCAGCTTGGGAAACATCTACCAGACAACTAGTTGACAACTCGACATGATCATCACGTTCGCACAAGGTGACTTCCTCACTACCCGACTCACTAAAGACCGATCCACTAGATTGCGACATAGCAGATGGATACCTAAGAAGAAAAAATGGCTAGTCGGACTCAGTTGGATACTAATGACAAACCACTTTCATGAAGCTCACACAAAGTAGTTGGATCTAATCAGACACCGACTACTAAACTAAAAACTTAGCACGCAGAAGTAGTCGGACCGAATTGGAAACCGACTACAAATCAACATACTAAGCGTGGAGAAGTAGTCGGATCCAATTGGATACCAACTATAAATTGAATACACATAGCGCAAGGAAGTAGCTGGAACTAGTCAAACACCGACTATAAAGATCAACATACCAAGCATAAAGGAGTAGACGGATTCAGTCAAACACCGACTACAAACTCACAGACATAAAGCAAACAGAAATAGTCGGACGCATGCAGCAAGCTATCATACAAACTATAGAAGTAGTCGGACTTGGTCCGCCTAAACTAAATTCACCTATACGCAGTCAGACATATCCATCATACCATTCCGCCTACCAACAAGAGCAACTAGAGGTAATCAAGCATGCTTGGAAAAACAGTAAATTATCATATTTTTACTTCATCAATGGATCAAACACAAACACATGATTTGGTAAATCGAGAGCAACTACGACTATATTTCTTCAAAATTCTACGAAGAACAAGTAAGAAAAGAGGGTGAAAAGAAAACTCACCTCCCCGAAGACTCCTTCCTTCAACTCCTTAGCTCGTCTCCACCACTTCCTTAGCTCCAAAATGCTCCCAAGCTCTCCAAAACTCTCTAAGTGAAAATGAAAAGTGAAGTAAGAAGTGAAAATAAACGTATCCCTCTTATATAGGAGGGGGTAGAAGCATGGATGCATGACAAGTGTCGATCATCTAAGGGATGCTCATTTAATTTCATCAAAAGGTGTGCAAGTTAGTTGAAACATTTCAATGAACTTGAAGCTTATACCTGTGTGCCTTAAGCTGCCAACAAACAGCCGGAAAACCTCCCGACTCCAATCGAACTATCAAGATCAGGCCATCTCTGAGCTAGACAGTCTGAAGCAAGTGACAACAAAACAAATCACAACATAAATTAAACAACAAATCGCTACAAATAGGTGAAATCATTGCAGACCGCTATTGGTGGCATACACCTATTTACATATAGTCGCCAATAGAGAAAATAGCAACAATTCGAGTTCAAATAGATTACCAACGTCAGACTATCTCCCAAAATCAAAACCGAAGCTATATCTAGTCGGACGCCGACCAAGACAAATCAACGAAGATAAAGCAAAGCAATCGGAAATCGAAATTAAGCTAAATCAATCTTCAAAGAGTGAATCGTCAAAAATTAACTTGCCTTTGTATAGACAGACCCCCTCTACAGCGCGAAGCTTGATGCAGTCCACAGGTATCGTCAACCAGCTGTGAGAGAGAAATCGTTAAACTCCAGCCTACTAACTTGAAGTGGGGTTTCGTCTTGGTTGAAATCAACTCGCTGTAGTTTAAGCCTGCAAAGAATTTAGTCGGGAACCGTCGACTGCTAACCAACCTATCATCGGAAAGAGAAAAATTAAATGTGTTCATGAAACCATAATTTCGACCGACCCAATATTCCATTTCAGATTGGAATTAAAATCGTAAGCAAACCGAATGAAGATCCGATTCGCCAGCAGGATAACAGTAGTTGAATAGAGTCGGAATCTAGTTCAAACTCACTGATTTCAACAGGAGATTTTCGCCGCGGGATCAACTTGAGGTTAGCCGGATCTAAACAAAGCTTCAGTTGGCTCCAGTCAGTCCTGCTTACCTGCGACTGGGCGCACCTGATTCCGTTGCCGCGTGCCTTGTAGGGACAAGCGAAGTTATAGGCTGTAAATTTGTTTCCCGACTAGAAGCGACTCCAAGATAGCAGTCGGTTGAAGTAACAGCCTGCAGTAGTCGGGCGTGAGACAATTGAGTCAAGCATATGCTACCTAGCTACTTGGCTACAAACAGCTGATGTTGAGAATTAGTAGTTGGGAACATAATTTTACCCATCAGTTGGAAGCTAGGAGCTATGAAATAAAAAATAAAAAGAAAAATAAAATCGGCCCAACTGTTCTGTTTGGATGCGTAATGGCTGTGTGATTCAAATTAAATGGAATGTAGTCAGCTACCCGCTTGGATAAGTGGGATAAAGTAGTCTGCCTTAAATTCTACTCACCTGCTAGTTGGAACTTTGAAGTAGTCGGATTCCGCCTGCTATATCGGTCAAATGGATGAATATATGGGCCACTAGTGGAATTGGGCCGAATTGAATGACGGTGATTGCTGGGCCATCCCTTTCATGCTTAATTCTCATTTATGTAAACCTTTCGGGATATTATTAAAATAAGCAGCCCACGGGCCTAATGGTAAAAGAAATATCGTACGCCTTTCGGGGGTGCTTCGCCCCCCGAACAAGCTCTACGTAGGGTCTCATGTCGTCCCCACATACGCGCCAGCAAACAAAGAAATCGATAAAAATAGTTGCGTTAGACTATCTACTCTCTAATTAGAAAGTTCTAACTAGAGAGTGGGGGATAAACTGTAGTGGGCAAAATCCGTCTGATCGGCCCAAACCCAATTGTCTACAAGCAGTCGGTAGCTAGCGGCCAGCCTAAGCCAAACGGCCTACTTAATCGGCCTATCAAAATCCTGTCGGCCCAACCTTTTGTCTGTTGGGCTAGTCAGACCCATATCCGCCTAGGGGTCCACGTAGTCAGCTGCACGGTCTAACCTCAAATGATTTCAACATAACGGACAGAACGTATCAATCGGGATAGGCTTCCCACGATCTCAACAAACCGATAAGGACTAGGGTTTAATGGGAAAACCCAAAACAACCCGACCGTCCTATATATTCCGCCTGCTACTCAAGCAGACAGACACGCTCTGACTACTAGCACTTTCACTCTGGCAGTCGGCTTTTCCACGTTCCGACTACTACCACTCACTCTCTAGCAGTCGGCTTTTCCATTCTCCAAATACTCCCACGCTCTCTTCTAGTAAGCGGCAAGCGTTCTCATCAGACGGACTCCCGTCACCACCATCTCTTCATCATCTGCACTCTCCGCCAATCCGCCTTCTACTAGAACATTTACTATTTGTTATTTATTATTTTCCGTCTATTTACATTTATTATCCCGTCTATTTATTCTGATTACTGACTTGATTGTCGGAGGTCCTTCGGCTGACACCTTCCGGTGTTCCTTGAAGGGCTCTTACGTGTGTTACTTATGTTGACAGGCTGCTAGTGCCCGTTCCGTCTACCGGACAAACCAGTCGAGCCGGTCATAACTCTAATCGTAGATTTACCGTCTCCAGGGCCAAAATATTTTTAGCATAAAATCAGTTAAGCCTGATCAACCCGAACTGAAAATAGTTGAAACATGATAGGGATAGCTGAAAATCGTTGAAAGCATTTCTAAAACTTTTTGGCCAACGGGCCACCTCATAATCGAAATAGTGTCGGAGCCACAAAATTAAAAAAAATCTTGGTCAACGGGCCACCTCAATACCGAAATAATGTGAGGGCCAAAATAATTTTTTTTACTAAAAATCGATTTAGCCTGATCAAACCGAACTGAAAAATAGCCCCAGCCCCAAAAAGGATGGCCTGAAAATCGTTAAAACAATATTGATTCTTAAATTAAAAATATATTTTCTTATTCCAAAAATTTGACAATTATAGTTATCGATACATATTAATTAAAAGAATTCAATTATATATAGTTATCGATACATGCTAAAAGAATTTCAAAAAAAAATCTTAGTCAATGGGTCACCTCAAAAAAGAAATAGTGTTAGGGTTAAAATATGTTAATCTAAAAACAGTTTTAGTGTTTCACCTAAAAGTGCTCGCAATAGAACAAGATCCTAGTAAGATAAACTCAATGTCAAATCTCAAGGAAGACTTAGTAGGGAAATCAATTATGTGACAACCAGAAAACAAATAAAATCTACGCCAAGAAAGCAAGTAAATATTTTTAGGTTTTGGTTTTTATTATTAATCCTAGACTTAATGAAAAGAAAGAAAGTAAACTAAACTAGACTTGAAAACAATTAACAGAAAGTATAAAGCACTCCCGTCTGTCACCCGAAATAATAAATTAAACTAAAAGAAAACAGTAAATCTATCTAGGCATGAATTGAAAAGAAAGCAATTAAATCTAAGCTAGAGCAAATAAATCTTAACATGGATCTAAGGTAAATTAAAACAAATAAATCTAAGCCTAGGCAAATAAATAGAAAGCAATTAAATTTTAATCTAGAAAACTAATCTTAACTAATCAAAGCAATAAGAGAAAGCAAGTAAAATTAATCTAAGAGCACAAATTAAACTTACGAAATAAAGACGAAAGTAAACGAAGAACTTGAATTAAAGCTTGAATTAAATCTTGAATCCAAAAGCTATAATCTTCAAAGCAATAACTAAAAGCTAATCCAAACTAATCTAAAGTTTTAAAGGCTGAAAAAAACTAAGGAGATAAAGTATATTTTCGTTCCCCAAGGATTATATATTTATAGGACTTCAAAAACCTAATTAAACAAGGAAATAAACTCAATAAACCCGTCAGCCGCCCAGGGGTCGCTGGGCCCAACGGTCGTTGACCCTGGCATTCAGCTTTCTCACGATGTCAACACTCCCAGCGGTCACTGGGGTCCAGTGCCCGCTGCGCGCGACTTTTTTTGTTTCGGCCATATCTCCCTCGTCCGAACTTCGAATCGACCCCTGTTTTTTCATACGCGCTCCTATCGAACTCCTTTTCGATATTATGCTTTTATTTCATCCCAACTTGATGTTCACTTTTCACTCATTTCTTCAATCTTTTGCTCATTTTCTTCACCCTCACGAACTCGACTTTGACTAATACACACAAAATAAACACATAAAAAGTAACAAAACATATGAAAACAAACTCACACCAAACTATAAAAATCACACAAATATGTATTAAACATTTAGCCTAATCAACCCGAACTAAAAATCATCTAATATATTGTTAAATGTCTTAAATTAAAAATATAATTTTTTGTTACAAAAATTTTGACAACTATAGTCATCGATACATATCAATTAAAAGAATTTTAAAAATTTATTGGCGAACGGGCCACCTCAAAATCGATTTTGTGTCTAATATATTTGTCAATTATTTTAAATTAAAAATATACTTTTTGTTATAAAAATTCGACAATTATAGCTATCAATACATACTAAAAGAATTTAGAATTTTCATTGTCGAATGCGCCATCTCAGAATCAATTTTGTGTTTAAAAATTAAAAATATATTTTTCGTTACAAAAATTTGTCAATATTAGGTATCGATACAAACTAAAAGAATATCAAAATCTTTAGGGCGGGCCAATTCAAAATTGAAATAGTGCTAGAGCCAAAATATTGTAACTCAAAAACAGTTTAGCTTGATCAACTGGAACTGAAAATAGCCCGAGCTCAAAATATTTTACTTTCTTTTTTTTCTCTTTTTTGGGAAACGTAGCAAAAACACCTCCAACGTTTCCATTTTTCGGAGCAAAAAATACCCCTAACGAAATGTTTTTCGGGTTATGGTTCGATCGATTGAACTGGTCGAACTATATTGAATCGTTTAATAAATAAATTAATAAAAATAATAAAAATATTGATTATGTATATAAATATCAAAAAAAATCATGATTTATATAGTATAGGTTCATAAAAATTTAAGAAAAAACATGTTAAAATCAATAAATATATATATATATATATATATATATATATATATTCTTATTATATATATTTACACTAAAAAATATATTTATAATTTTATAAATGAACATAATGTACTCCCTCCATCCCAACTAAATTGTCCACATTGCTTTTGGCACATATGTTGGATCCGGGATCCCTCGGATGTAGATTTAATTAATCACAATAATTATTAACATACGATTATAGATCTTGAAAGCGGAAACCGATCTAAGATCGTATACCTGTTTGCGTAATCACCGGTGGAATTCTGAGTCGAGGTAATGATCTTCCACGCACTAGATCTCTGCACACGAGATCTAGCTCTTGATCGTAAACCCTGAGATCTTCTGGAGTATTCCCTAGCAACGAGAAGAATTTCGAGTGGGCGAAAATCTATCTTCTCTGCACTACCCAGAAGTGGCGCCCCTTCTCTCAGATTTGTGAGGAATGAAAATCACGTATGTTCACTCTCCACTTATCCCTTATTTATATAAGAAATGGAGTGGTGGAGAAGTCAGGGCCTTCACTAATGGGTCAGGCTATGCTCTATTGGGCTACTCCAGGGATCTTGAGGAGGATATGGACTGAGCCTTCCAATATAATTAAATAATCCAAGTATTCTCTGGCCCCGAATACATTATTTAATTATATTAATATTATAGTCTTTCCACTATAGTAAAATAATATTGCATCGCCGTCCATTCTCAAATTACTACATACCGGGCTCCTCTTTGAATTATATTATTTCCTGTGTTTAAGATATCGCATGTCCATTAATTAATTTAAGCTACTGACTGCTCCAATTAATTAATATCTTATACCGAGAGTAGTACCCGTTCGACCTCATTATTATATCGGAACTTAATCCACCTGCAGGGTTTGATATAATAATCCTTAGAACGCCTCAAGGGGACATCATCAACTCGGCGCACCGAGACACGATTTCTAGCTATAATATTAATTATCATATTTATAATATTATTACCAAAGATACGGAGATTCTTTGAGTTGCGATAACTCTCACTCATGGTAAATCAAAGCAATAACTATTATAAATACATAATTGAATATTATGACAACTAGAATTAAGAAATAATAATCGTCCGAGATGTGATCCTTAATAAGTCAGTATAAAAGGATTTATCTCACCTCGATCCCGTTCAGTGCAACTCTGATCGTATGCACTAGTATAAGCTAATAGCCAAGACCAACTATTATCCAGCTTATACTACAACCTTAACAAGTAATTTGTCCAAGATTACTTTCAGTTGCGAACACCATTTAACTATATAAGAAACCGATAATATGATCTTCCGTGCGACCACCCACACCATATTATCTATAATATATAGTACCGGACATTTATTTGCATAACCATATGCAAATCATATGACAATATTTATTTCCGTAAAACAGGAAGATACAGTTAATATACACGCATAAAAGTATGCTTTGCAGTATATAACCCCAACAACATAGACCAATGCAAATAGAGATATCAGTTATGAGATAAGGTTTTTACCATTTTAGGTAAGTGGACAATTATATGGGACGTCTCAATAAGGAAACATGGATAATTAGAGTGGGACAGAGGGAGTAGTTGATAATGATTCAAAACTGATTGAATAATGGATATAAATATTGTAAGCATTAAATAACATTAATTAGTAATGTGGTATAGTGGTATTAGACATAGCCTATTACGTGGGAGATCATGAGTTCGGATCCTCCAATCCTCATAATTAAATTTTCAAATTTGAAGTGCAAATACTGAACCAGACCGGTCCTGTGCCCAGTTCTAGGTATGGCCGGTCGAACCGACTAGTCCGTCCAGTTTTTAAAACATTGGTTAGAATAAAAATAGATATATATGTATAATATAAATAGATTATAATAATAAATATTAATATGTATAAATAATAATTAATATGTATAAATATATAGATTTTAGATTAATATGAATGAAGGTCATAGGTGATGCCACGTAGGCATATGAATTAACGCCGTACTTCGAATCCGCAACGGAACGTATAATATATAGATATAGATAGATAGTCTAAATTACCAAATTTATCCATGTCATCATTGGAATTTTTAACTTTTTAAATTTTCTATATAATAATTAAGGGTAGATAAAGTAATATTGGTTACTTCCTTATTTTGTGTATTTTTAGGCACTTAAAATACTTATAAAAAGACATAGGGAGTATTTTGTAACACTAATTTGCAATTACCATAACTGCATTAGGACGACGGCACAATTGCAATTTCCTACTATCACGAATGCTCTTGTATTTAATATGTTCACGAGTTATGTGACAATGTCATGTTAATAATTTTTTATTTAAGGTTTATTTTTTAATAGGGTTAATTTTTTATTTTTTTTTTGCATGCTTTATTTTTATAAGATATATAAATAATAATTTTTCTTAAATATATTATCGCTATGTCAGTCGTTGGCACATTTAATATGCTGATAGTTGGTAGAGGCATTTTTCTTCCTACCATATACGTGTCTATTTTACCCAAAAATCAAAATATTCCAAATTCTCTATATAAATACTCCACATGTCCATCCTTTTCGTTCCATTTATAAAAATTGATACACTTTTCTTTTTGGTCGTAGGCACACCACTAATTTTCATTTTAAACCTTATTCAATCATTTATTTACATAAAAATTACACAGAACTCATAAGCTTTACCCACTACTCTTAATTTTGAACATCATTATATCTTCTTCTTTTTTCCGAAACTTAACCCCCTACACTAGGCCAATACACACACATCATTATATCTTTTTTATTCATAAAAATATTACACATGTAAATCCCGTTCTCAGCTCAAACAATACTCACCCCACAAAATTTTAATACTCGTAGCAGAGTCATCTACCTCAATTCTTGTGGGAGGATGGAGTCAATGGAACGAGATTTTCAATTGGAAATGGGCCCAAACAAGGCCCTTATTGATGTTTATATTAGAGATTTGGAAGCTTTTTATTTACGACTTTTGTTTTCATTATATATATATATATATACCCCATGCATAAGATAAAGTGAATATAATATTCATGAGAATTAAACCACAATTTTTTGGGTTGTGTCGAAACACCAAAACTTTTCGTGCCTGTTAATTTTTTCTAACATAACCCTTCTCACAAAAGCCCGGCCCATTATTTTAACGGGCCTAACTATTCAGTCCAAGCCGAAATAGAAGTTATAGGGCATGAACCACTGGACTTAAAGCGGGCCTAAATTATCAAGATGTAAGAAATGCGGGCCTCAACTACACTCTACACATGTATAGTCATTTATTCACGCGTATCGTCTTAATGTAATACTTATCTCTTCCGCTTTATTAGTCTTATAAATCAAATATATGTAAGATATAAAAAATTGTTTCGGAACTAATAAATCGGGACAAAGAAAATACTACTTAGAAAAACAATTCTGATTATAAGATTAAATAGTTCAGTATTATTCAATTTAATTGAAGTTTGAGATGTATATCAAATTTAAAATTTTGGCAGTTGTTAATTTACACAAAATAAATAGAAAAGATATTTCCATATAAATAAAAAAGGTGTCACACATGCAAAAATGTTACACCACCCACTGTTGACACATTTTAATGTATTAACAACTAACATAGCAGTATCACGTATTTTTTCATTTAGAGTTAAAAAAAATAGTAGGATTTCGTTGTTCTAGTATAATTTATTTTTAGGATTTATATTTATGATAATTTTCTTTAGATATATAATTGTCACATCAGTCACAAGCACATATATTATGTGTATCCACAATGGACAGTGTCTGCCCATGTTAAATATTAGTAATAATTAGAATTTTAGATTTATTGTTAAATATTAATAATCAGAATTCTAGATTTATTAAAAATAGTTTTTAAACTATGCATTGCTTTATTTAAGTGCTACTATCAACATGGGATACAAAGTATCTCAACTATCACGAATTTACCCTTAACGTCATGAATAATAATATACTCTTTTTGGCCGAGGAGGCCAAGCTCAAGTGGCTAGGAAGAGGCACCACAAATCTCTTCTTAGTGGGAGGTCTTGGGTTCAAATCCACCAAAGTGTGAATTAGTATATAGTTTGTTGGTCCCAGAAGCGAGTTTTACATATGTAGGAGGGGGGGGGGGGAGGGAGAGGTGAATACGTGTGTTAGGGAAGTTTGCACTTCTCCAAATTTTTACTTAATAAAAACTGAGTTTGAAAACGAGAAGCGTTTTGCTTTTGATGAAGTATAGACTTCACAAAGCAAATCGCTTACAGAGTTAAAAAAGCGTGCGGAAATTCAGTGAGCAGGTTTATACTCGCTTTTGTAAAATCTTGCTTAAGTTAAAAACATTATTGGTTGCTTGGAGTGAGTGTGTGTCTTATGCAATAATCAAGTTCGTAAATAAATGAAATGAAAGCAGTAAATACTTAGCTAGAAAAACAGTAAAGACACACAAGCAATTTATAGTGGTTCGGAGGTTACGCTCCTATATCTACTAGTTGCCTTCACTCAGCAACTTGAAATTCCTTCACTCGGAACTCAAACAACAAACAATATCACGTCCTGGTTTTATCCTTCCCAGTGAAGTGTTTCAAGTTCGACATTGAACTTAAAACCTAGAGATTATAATGGGTTCTCTAGAAATCTAGCAAATACCTAACAACGATCTTTGTTTTTCACTTAAGTACTTGGACTTAAGCTTCACAAATTCGGATGAAACAACACCAGACAAACACAAACTCAAACTTACAACTCGATCTAACAACAAACTACGAACGAGGGTTTGGGTTTTGTTTTTGTGAGTTCTAACTTAGAGAATCCTTTAACAATGAAGATCACATAAAAAGAATAAGGATTCTCCTCCTAGATTTGAAAGACTGGTTTCTAGTCTAGGGTAGAAGAGATTTAGGTGCTGCTAACTTAGAAACTTTTTAGGGTTCTAAGGACTCAACTAAACTCTAAAGTTGCAGAACTTAGGAGATTTGAACGCTGTGAAAACTCGAAAGTTCTTGCAGTAAACTTGTGCGCGAGAGAATAGTTTCATAAGTCTTCAACGTTGAGAATGAAACCCTATTTACAGTGAGAGTCGGCCATCTTCCCGTTCGAGAGGTTGGTGGCGCGTGCTCTTAACTTCCCTTCGGTCAAGCGACAATGCAGCTTTAACGGCGAGTACACAGTGGTGCTTTTGCAGAGTTCAGGTTTGTCTTCTAACGGGTAACTCTATCTCTTCACAGGCTATTGCCACATCTTCTAGCGAAAACATCTTCTGTGCACTGTTCCGGCGACTGTCGTTGCCCTATGGCGATCTTCCATCTATCGCGCTGCATTTAATGAAGTGTACGAACTGTTGCAGAGTTAGAATTTGAAATCCAAACTCTAGTTCACTTCTTCGTTTTTCGTGCTTTCTCACGAGCGCTTCATCAGTGCTGGATACTGTAGACTTATCGCTTGTACTGATGTCGCTTTTCTCGGAATAGCTTTGCATGAACTTGTTTTTCTTTAAGTTTCTTTTACTGTAGTCACTTCTCACTTTATACAAAGTGATCGCTTGAGACTTTGTGCTTCTTGCAACAGTAAAACCTTCTTCGCTTTTCTTCGCTTCGCTTTTTTTCATTTTGCTTCTCTTCGCTTTGCATTGCTTCGCTTGAGCTGTGACAAAATTGTCACGCCCCAATTCCCGAGGGAAGGCACACGCGCCAAGGGTGTGACTAGGGGTTGGAATAAAGAAGCGGAGATAGAAAGGGGATTCAACTCATTTCAATAATCAACTGATACTTCGCGAAAAGTTGGGCAGTATCTCTTTTGCAAAGGGAATAAGCCACAATAAATACAACGGCAATATACCCAACGTAACAACATATCATTATACTAGGATCGCATAAGATTCGATGGCTCAACGAATCAACATAAGTCTATCATTCCAAAACATAAAGTCGAGTTCGATTTCTCGAGAATAGATAGTGAATAAATTCAGAGTGCATATCTCTAGTTCAAGACGAGAAATACATTTAGCGGAAGCTTAACAAAGAGAGATTCCTAGCCTCAGCTCTACACCGCCATCACTACTGCATCAACCTGAAAACATTTGAAAACATTTGGGCTGAGTACTAATGTACTCAGTGGGCTACGCATTTTTATCAATAACTTGGAAACATAGCAGTTTATCCATATCATAGGCATGACTTAGAAGTTTTGGAAAACAAAAATCAACTAAGTATGCTAAATCATTTTACTTGTGCCATGGCCTCATGTCGCACTCTCTAGTTACTCTTACTTGGACCCCGGACCTCTTGCCACCGGCAGGTCCTCGGACTTCCAATAGATAGTCCCGGTCGCAGTTTATAGTTTTCAGTTTTCAGACTTCGGGTCGGAACCCAGAGAGCCTCGATTTAAATAGCACACAATGGAGATCAACCCATTGCACTACTATTGGGGAGTGTACACGATTCAAACTAGTGTGTTAGACTGAGCTTTGAATCTCGATCGATTAACTTTTCAGAGCATTAAACATCTAGAGTGCACATTAAAACATTTTATGGATAAACAGTTTTCATCTTTAAATCATTGAGCATACATAACTCATATACTTTGGAAAATAAGCTCACCTCTTGTAGCGTAGTAGAATGGTCGGTCTTGATAGGCAACGTCTAAATTAATATCCTCGTCGAACCGCGCCTATTCATAACGATATAATAAGAATCTAAATTCTTAAAATAAAACAACCGCTAAGGGAAAATATAATCGCTTCTATATTTTTTTTATTAGCTAATCTGTTAAAGGATAACAGATTAATTATTAGGAAACCTTTAAATCTTTTCATTAGTAGAATAACCATTTTCTTATTAATAAACGAATCCAATTAAATAATTAATTGGGTTCAAATATTCGTTGAATATTTAATCCGAAATTAAGGTAAATTCCGGAACACATTTTTGGGCTGATTAAAGCTTAGTAATTTAATTAAACCTTAATTAATTAAATCTTACATTTTAATTAAGTCTAGTAATTAATCCTTAAAGCATGATTTATTTATCAGCCCATTCATAAATTATCTCGGCCCAGTAGAAAAATTGGCCCATCTGCAGAAGCCCATTTTCAATAAGAACCCAGCCCAAAGGAAGAAAACCCATTTTTCTCATCCTCATTCAACAACACACGCACGCACACACACACACCACCCGCTCTCTTCCTCTCGAACTCACCCTCTTCCCCTCTCTACACGCAGAACCCCCTTCTCTCATTCACAACTTCTTCATCTGCAAAAACGCCGACGCCACACGACCGGTGCCGCCGCTGTTGAGCGGCCGTCGCCCTTCTTCTCCCTTGTTCCTCTCTCTAAAATCCCCAATTCTCAAAAACCCTAATCGAAATCCAATTTGCAAAATCGGAGTCGCCCTTCTCTCATCCTCGTACGCTTGTCTTCTTCCTATTCGCTGAAACGCCGGCGGAAAATCCGACTGCCATCGCCGCCTTTGCACCGCCGCCGCTTTGCTTCTATCACAGCACCTCCGCCGCTGCGAGTTTACGGGCGCTGCAGCCTCGTTCCTGGTGCTGAGCCGCCACAGCATTTTCAGTGAGGAGCTCGCCGCCGCCGCTGCTGCTATAGCTCCGGTCTTCTTCTTCAATATCCGGTGAATTCATGGCGTCGCCGTCATTGTCTTTCTGTTGGCGATTACGCAGCACCGCCGTTGCTCTGATTCTGAATGTATAGAGCACGAGCTCTTCCCTCCGACCATCTCCTTCCATCGCCGCTGTGGGATCGCCGTTGTCACCTTAGAAGGCTACCGCCGCCGCGTCGTCTTCAAAACTGGAGAAGTAGACGCCGCTTTGTCACGCTCGCCCACAAGCCCTGCAGCCGCAAGCTTTCTTCAGCCGCCGCCGTCGAAGCCTGCCCGATGCCGCAGCTGCTCTACCTTTCCGGCAGACGACAAGCGAACGGCTCCCTCATCCCGGTAACACTTCCTCAACTTCCCTCATTCATTAAGTTCTTAAAATCTCGGATTATAAAGAAGTGTTCGTTGGTTATCGATTTTTGTTACAAAAGCTTTGTTCTCTTGTTTGTTCTATCACATAATAAGTATATGTGTTTATTAGCCCTCGATTCTGAAATCATAAGTTTCAAACAAGGTTTGGTGTTCTTGTTCTTTTACGGATTTTCGCCTATACAAATATTTAGCTGTGGTTTGGTTTAACAAGCATTTCGAGTTATGAGATTTAGCATGCTCAGATTCCGGTTTAATAGCTTGGGAGAAGGCTGCTTTTATTATTAATTCTTGTAGTATGAGGAAAGATAGTTTGTAGTTTATGTTATTAGGCATTAGCTTAGGATTTGAGTTCATGCTTTATTTACATGATTTCAGTTTCTTGATTTATTCTCTAGTTTAAAACATTGATAAAGAAGGCTGAAAATCCTTACAGTTTAGCTTGGTTTTGGTTGAAGAATGCTGTAGTTGGAATAGGTTAGGTAGAATGGAAAATAGCTTCTTCTTCTCTTGTTTTCTTGCCTCCGTTTTCAGCTTCTGCCCCTTCTTTGTTTCCTCTCATTTTCTACGTTTTCATCTTCTCTTTTGAGTGAGTATTTGTGTTTGATTTGTGCAGGGGAAGGAAGTGATGAAGAGGTTGATATAATAAGGAATAATAAGGGGAATTGTAGATAGTGTAGTAGCTACAGTAGTAGGGGTGCAAAAAGTCTTCATGGAGTAATTGAGATGAAGCTTTTTGAAGCTCACAAAATCTCTTAGCAAGATTTACTGAATTTAGGAGTAAATGTAAGGCTGTTTTGTTGACAATTGGGGGCCAAAGCCGTGTAAAATAAATTGCTCTTGCAGCAACTTTAGTTTTGTAAAATATTTTATTTATTTGATTAGTTTTTGGACTCTTATGTGTATTTATATTTAGTAAATGGGTTGATGCTTTATTTGTTCTAGTATGGCAGAGGTTGAAATGGGTTTGACCCAATTTCTTTTATAAGAGTAAGTATTTTATTCTTGTTCCATTAATACTTAGAATTTAATTAAGCATTCTTTGATTAATCCGTTTAGAAATATTATATGGGAATATAATACTGAATTCGATTCGTTAGTTCGCAATAAAAATTACGAGATATAAATATAGATTTATATCTATTTCTAAATCACAAAATAATGCAATTTCATATAATTCGAATAATAACAACTCTATTCGTCATAAATAAAGACAAGGCTATGCAATTTTTTTGAATTTTTACGCATTTTCTATTTATTAAAAGTCGGGGTATTACAAAAATACACTTAAAGAATGTAGCTCCCTAACAAGTAAACTTTTCTAATATATTTAAAGTTATATAAAGCGATACTAATATTCATCAAAACTAATAAGGGAAAGTTTTATGGGGTTTTAAAATCTAATCGCAACAAATTGTACCATTATAAACGTATAAATAGATTCCGCTTCCCCTTAACAAATATTCCAACATAGTCCCATTTATATGGGTTTGTTATAGATGGTTAATAGTGATTTGATATTCTTTGTAATTGTGAAATGATCGCCCCTACTTTTTACGAGTAAGGAGAGAGCAATGATAACTGATGTATTACAATCGGGTCGAATCCACAGGGAATGCAAGGGCGTAAAAGATTCAACTAGTAACCTAGCTATCTATATCACTATCCAAGCTACAATATATCATGTTTTTGTATTTTCCAAAGATTAATGACAAATTCAAATAACAAAATCAACTAGCAAACAAGTATGAAATGGTAACTATCAATAGAAGAAATTATGGTTCCAAATATAATCCAACATTCACTATAAACATAGGTTTAGGAATTTGAAAGGATAAACCGATTTAATCCAATTCATAAGGGAGTTCTTTATAGGTTATACATAAACTCTTTTCTCGAAGCAATCAATGTAAGTTTGTTAACCTATGACATCTATCTCCGCTAGGTCTCAAGATGCATAAATCAACTCTAAAAAGCTCAATTAATTATCTAGAATCTCCTATTAGCAAGAATTACTAATATGTTGTGGTTTGATGCCAAGTGTTATGAACTAAAGCCTACTAAGCATTTAACCAAACACCTTGTATGCACTCAATGATGGCCAATCAATCATGCAATAAAATCAAGTTCCAAACCACAAGACAAATGAATTAGAAGGCAAATCCAACTACAATATCCAAAAACCTATTAATCTAGATATGTCTTCATATATTTGAAACCAAAGGGAATTTAGCTAGACATATTTAAAGGAAATAAACCATGGAAAACATATGAAATCATGCTTAAAAGAAAAAGAATTTAATAAGGAAGAAGAAGATGGTCTTCAATTGCAATTCCACCAAGTATAGCTTCAACAATCTTCAAAATACTAAAAAGGAAAGAAGGAAAATATTCTAGGGTTCTTGGGAAAATAAAATATATGCCAAAGATCCACAAATGGGGTGAATTCTAGGATTAAATACATTGAAAATTGAGTTTGAGTCGAATCGGAGTGAAATGGGACGAACCGGGGCGAGTTTGGATGAGCTGAACTCGCCCCTTAAGTTGAGGAAATCCGGCCAGCCGGCGGTCTGGGAGGTCGCCGGCGGTCTGGCAGACCGCCGGCCCAGACCGCCGAACTCTCTGCACTCCACGGCGGTCTGCCAGACCGCCGGTCAGGCCGCCGGCCTTCCTTCTTTGACCGGTCAACTCCGTCTTTTCTTTTGCGCATCCTTTCCCGTTTCTGCCCGTTCTCTCTCGTACGAACTCCGATTTATGAACCGCTTTTTGCTACGGCTTCCTAACAAACTCCTCTTCGATATGGAATGATCAATTTGGCCAAATGAGTTCTTCATCAACCTGCAAAAAGACACAAAGAAACTCGAGAGAATAAGGAAAACATAAACAAACTTAAATGAGTGAAACCATAACTTTATAAATTCAAATTCCACATTCTTAACCCTAGGTTTCACCCTCATCAAACTCGACTCTTCCTCATTTCTAGCCTTCGATCCTTAGTCACATGAATGCTCTTTTCAATTCTTACAAAAATGGATCGAAAATCGAAAAGAAATAAGAAAAGTAAAATGTATGCTACAAGTTAAGAAACCCTAGCATTTCTAACATTTAAGCACCCAAATCGAGACTTAAACACATGCAAAACACACTCAACATGCACATAAAATATGTGTTAATCACTCCCCCAAACTTAAGCCATTGTTCGTCCCGAACAATGAAATGAACAATCAAAACACTTAACAAGTATGGAGTGTGCATTTCAAGTTCATCGATGCCTCATTTCACTTCAAAACCATTTAAACTCAAGGAAATCATCAAGTCAAGCCAAACACTCATGAAATTACTCACTCTCCTAGCATAGAACTCAATCACCTAAACATATTCGACTCTAGACCTCACAAAAAACGTGTGTATCACTCGATCACTCAATGTATGGAAAATGTAAGCACTCATCGAAATCATGCAATACATAACTTTGACCATAAGCTTGCCTATCAACTCAAGTTTCTAATACTACAATGCATGCACAAATTAGGATAAAAAAGGTCTTTCTTAAGCTTGTAATGTAGGGACATTGGTTAAGGTAGGGAATTTTAGGCTAAGTGACTTAAATCTTCATCTAAGCTCCTTCACCTCTTTTCTCCACTTCTCTAAAGTATGAATTTCTTCATCTTCCACCTTATCCAACCCCTTTTTAGCTAATGAATTCCAAGCTTCTACCAAATATCTAAATAAACACCCCTTTATGCTCTTATTCTTCTCTTTTTCTTGTAAGAACTTTGTTCTTACCTTTTTTTTTTTTTTTTTTTTAATAAGAACTTGGTTCTTATTCTTTCTCTTCTAACAAGGAGCTTATAGGAGTGTTCTTTCAACTCAAAACCAATCTCGAGACCTTTCACCATCATCCAAAATTTCTCATGAATTTTCAAATTTCACCAAGGTTCCCTTAACCATCCTTCACCCCCTATCATCCGGTTCAAGAAGAAAAGGCTCTATTCAAGGCTCAAAATGGGACGACAATGGTAATGAAAGATAGGTTAGTGTTTAGGAAAATTGGGCTATCCAATGATGGCCTAAAATCATCTCCTAATCATGCACACATGTAACATTTATAACAAGAGTATCAAGACAAGTTCTAGTAAAGAAAATGTAATGCAAGATCAAGCTCTCAAGAAAGGATATTAACTATGTAAAATGCATAGTTTAAGGCTCAAAATCCTCTCAAGCTTTTTATCTAGAGCCTAAGTGTCTAAGATCAATCCTTCATGCCATTCAAGTGAAGTAATCTAATCATGCTTGACTTTGACTCGAAAAATTTCAAAATATTTCATCATTTTCATCAATCATCGGCATCTCACTTGAAAACACTAGAGCAAATCAACACGATCATTTCAGACTCAAGCATGCAAACATTCTTTCACTTAAAAATTTTCCTTTCTTACAAATTTCGCATTCAAAACCACAAACTCATGAAAAATATTCATTTAACCCTAATTCATCCCCAAATGCACAAAATAAAACACAAACTTTCAAACAAATTCAAAAACCATCAAACAAATTCATCGAATAACACAAGATCCTTCAAAATATCCCACAACTTCAAACTCATCATCAAAGAAATTCATTTCCCAACGTCAACAACCCACAATTCTCATCCACAATCCAAGCAAACAAATCTCAATCAAATAGATACCATCAAACCACAAAGTAATCTCAAACCACAATTTTAAAGCCAAGCAAGGCAAAGACTAAGAGACTAAGACAAGAGTGTAAAGCAAGAGAACAAAATATGGAAAAATAGCAGGACATGAAATGAAAGTAATTTAAAGTAATTTAAATTCATTATCCTACCCCCCTACCCCAAACTTATTTTAGAAAATAAATTCTAAAATGAGTTTGGAGGAAAAGATATATAATGGATTTAAATTACACTAACAACATTTCAAGCTATGATGATGGTGGTGGTCGGGGCCAAGTCGCCCCTTGAGCAATTTGGTAATCCCGGAAGCTTTCCAAGAGCTCCATCATCGATGTTGCTTGCTTCTCCATCCTTGTACTCCTTTCCAATTCTTCAAGTTGTGTGACTCTCATCGAAGTCACTTCCCTCCTCATCACCGTTACTTGAGCATCCAAAGCTTTGAAGTTATTCTTCATTCCTTCCATTCTACCCTCGAGGGCCTCAAACCTCTCATCGTAGCAAACATCACTCGGACCTTGATTATCCCTTCTAGACTCATCATCATTATCCTCCATGCCTTCCTCTTCTTCCACCCCCCGGTGCTCTCTTTCAAACTCATCCCGGCCTCTTTCACCAAGAGCATGCTCATCTCCTTCACCTTGCTTGAACATTCGAACCCTCATGATCATCTTATGTAAGGGAGTGTGCAAATACCAATTTACCCTTTCATTGAAATTTGTAACTAGTATGCTCATAGGGTTTGGAAGAGGGTATAACTCCTTGCCATTGATTCGGAAGTAGTAAGGAGGGGTACTAGAATTGAGGAAACGTAAGTACCGGAGCTTGATAAAATCAAGGAGAAAAGCACCTCCCATTGGAGGATAGCCACCGAGGTTTCCTTTTATCTTTCTTGCGATTGGAGTGAGCATACCTCCAATATTGATCTTTCCTACTTCACCTCGAGAGTGCTTCTTCAATTGGGGAAGAAATAAATCACAAAAACTTATTTTCCTCCCGGTGAGCATAACATGAAGGATAAACAAATCATCATTCCTCACCGAAGTGTTCTCTCTTCTAGCAATGATAGTATGTGATATGATCTTCAATACCATCCTAAGTACCGGATTCCTCACTTCATTTGACTTGGAATACCCGGATTTATACCCCTCTTCCGAATTTGGCACGAGCATTTTCCAAATGGGCTTTACATCGAACACTCTATCAATGAGTTGATCCCCTCCATGTGGCACGCCAAAGGCATTATCAATGTCCTCATATGTCATCATATGCTTGCTTCCAAATAATTGGAATTCAATGCTCCTCATGACGTGCATATAGGAGGTGTCCAATGTACTTAACATCTCAAGTACAACCTTCGAATATGTCCTCCGGTCTTGAATGTGCTCATTAAAGAAATTTCCCCATCCAATATTATCAAAAAGGGCTTTCACATTGTCATAAAGCCCCAATTCCTTCAATGCCTCACAAGATGGAAATCTTGTCTCTTCAATGCCTTTGGTGACTATACTAGCAAATGCGGCCCTTTCTTCATGAGTGTTCAAGTGTAGGTTATGAGTTTCCAGGACTTTCGGATCCATTGTGCGTGAAGTGGTTTCCGAAGGGTGAGATGAAGAGGAGCCATATTTTCTCCTCTTATTAGAGTAGGTTACTAATGCTTTAGTGGGTGCCTTAGAAGACCCTTTTCCTTTAGCTCCTTTATCCCTACACCAAATGAAAAAAATCCAAAATAAGATTTAAGAAATTTAAATAAAGGGATTTGTACTTAAACTAGCCATCACCCCCCCCCCCCCCCCCCCCCCATTTTGCCTTTAAACATCCAAGAAGGGAATGTCAAGCAAACACCAAGAAAATCATTAACAAAACTCCCCTAAGTTCAAGAAAAATTTATCTCTATCCATTCATGCATATCCAAGTGAAAATAAATTCAAATGCATATGGAAATTCAAATCCAGAGACTTAAACCATGAATCTTCATATTTCAAACTCAAGAATCCATGAAAACATACCCTCTTCAAGCAATGAAGCATTCAAGAGATGAATATCCTATTCAAGAATCAAGCATAAACATTCACTCATTCATCAAGAGATTAAATATATTCCAAATTCATTCTAAGTATGCTCAAGTGCATAAGAGATATGGTCCATCAAAGAATGCACATTTCAAGACTTGATATAGCATAAATCCTAAAAAGAAGAATTAATGCTATTCAATTCATGATCAACACCATATTTTTTTATTCAAGAATTTTGAAGATTTAAGCAAAACCCTAGCAAGAATTTCTACCTGTTTTCATGAATTTGATAAGCAAGACATACATACCAATTCATATAAAACAAGTAGAAACTCATAAAAGATAGGATATAGAACTCATTACCTCATTGTCTTGAATGAAATTGAAGAACTTCACTTCTTTCAAAAGAAAAATGAATTTTCGTTTTTTATGAAGATGTGGGTGAAAATGTGATTTTCTTGGTTCAAAATGCAAGTTTTGGGATGGGTAATGGACCTATGGAAGGACTAAACTTGATTCAAAGTGAATTGAGAGTAATTTGTGGATGAAAAATTTAGGATTTGGAGAGAAAATGGGCTATGGTCTTCAATTTTTAAAACAAAAAGTGGAATAAATGAAGAAATAGGTGGTTCAAGCAAAGAAATAGGGTTAAGGAAGAAAGGAGGGGCGGCGGCGGTCTGGGAGGTCGCCGGCGGTCTGCCAGACCGCCGCCCAGACCGCTGAAATCTCTGTCCCTCACGGCGGTTTGTGCCACACCCCCGGCGGTTTGGCAAACCGCCGGCCAGACCGCCGTCCTTTTCCGGCTCGATTTTGGGCTGTTTTCCGGCCCTTCCAACGAGAGGGGCCGACTCCCGACCCTCTATCGAGACCCCCTAAACATGTTTTAATTTTTATTTTTAATGTTTTTTGAATTTTTATGGAATTTTCCAAAATAAAACGAAAAGTGAAATGAAAATCGAAAATAAAATTCAAATTAAACTAAAATGAAAAATAAAAGGATACGTGTTGAGGTGCCTCTCAACGAGCGCTTTGTTTAACGTCGTTAGCTCGACATAGCCTCCAAATCAAGCATCATTAAGAAGAATGGTCGACTCCTCCTTAAACTTCTTCGAATTGAAATAGAGCTTGAGTCGATGTCCATTAACAACGAAGGTAGAACCATCATTCTTGAGAAGTTCGAAGGTGCCATTCTTGAAACTCTTACTCACAATGTAAGGACCGGTCCACCTTGATTTGAGTTTTCCGGGGAAAAGACGAAGACGAGAGTTAAAAAGAAGAACCTCGTCTCCCGGAATGATCACCTTGCTTCGAATCTCCAAATCATGAAACTTCTTAGCTCTTTCCTTGTAAATCTGAGAATTTTCATAAGCCTCGTTTCTCCATTCCTCCAATTCCACAAGATGATTCTTCCTATTCACTCCGGCCTCCTTAAACTCAAGATTAATCCTCTTTATAGCCCAAAATGCCTTATGCTCAATCTCCAAAGGTAAGTGACAAGACTTTCCAAAGACAAGTTGGTAAGGGGACATACCAATTGGGGTTTTGTAAGCGGTTCGATAAGCCCACAAAGCATCATCGAGTTTCTTTGCCCAATCCTTTCGATTAGTGATTGCTTTCTCCAAGATTTGCTTAATTTCCCGGTTTGCAAGCTCGGCTTGACCATTGGCTTGAGGATGGTATGGAGAGGTAATTTTGTGCTTCACTCCATATTTAGCAAGAACATTTCCTAACCACTTGTTGTTGAAGTGAGAACCCCCATCACTAAGCAAAGCCTTTGGAGTCCCAAACCTAGTCAAAATATTGTTCTTCAAAAACTTGATCACGACCTTGGAATCACTAGTTGAAGTTGGAATGGCTTCGACCCATCTTGAAACATACTCAATAGCAAGAAGGATATAAGAAAAACCACAAGAAGTAGGGAATGGTCCCATGAAGTCTATCCCCCAAACATCAAACAACTCAACCTCAATCATGATGTTTTGAGGCATCTCATCCCTTTTTGTGATATTTCCCATCCTTTGACATCTATCTCAATTCTTCACAAAGATTTGACAATCTTTAAAGATTGAAGGCCAATAGAATCCACTTTGAAAGACCTTCCAAGCTGTACGATTAGCCCCAAAATGACCCCCATTTGGTCTTTCATGACAATCTTCAATAATCTTGAGCTATTCACCTTCCAGGACACATCTTCTAATAAGACCATCGGCATATATTCTCCATAAGTATGGATCTTGCCAATAATAGAACTTCACATCTCGAAGGAACTTGGCCTTTTGATAATCCGAAAGATTTGGTGGCAACTCTCGAAGCACAAGGTAATTAGCAAAGTCGGCAAACCAAGAATCTTTGCACTTCAACACCATGATCTTCTCATTCGGGAAAAACTCATTGATACTCAACTTTTGATCTTCCCCTTCCACCGGATTCTCAAGATGTGACAAGTGATCCGCTACCACATTCTCACATCCTCTCCTATCTCGAATCTCCATATCAAACTCTTGTAGAAGGAGAATCCACCGGATGAGCCTAGGCTTTGAATCCTTTTTAGCAAATAGATGCCTAATTGTCCCATGATCCGTGTAGACAATGGTATGATTGCCTACCAAATAAGATCGGAACTTGTCAAAAGCATAGACTATAGCCAACAACTCTCTCTCCGTTATGGTGTAGTTCCTTTGAGTGGAATCCAAAGTTTTGCTAGCATAGTAGATCACACGAAACAAATTGTCTCTTTTGCCCCAATGCTACACCAACCGCCCAATCACTAGCATCACACATCAAAATGAAAGACTCATTCCAATTAGGAGTGATTAACACGGGTGTAGATACTAAAGCTTTCTTCAATGCCTCAAAAGCCTTCAAACAATCTTCATCAAAGTTGAATTTAACTTCTTTTCCAAGAGAGAGCAAAGAGGTTTGGATATTTTTGAGAAATCCTTGATGAACCGTCGATAAAATCCAGCATGGCCTAGAAAACTCTGAACAGATTTCACACTTGTAGGAGGTGGCAACTTCTCAATAGTAACTATTTTTGCTCTATCAAATTCCAACCCTTCTCTTGAAACTTTGTGGCCCAATACAACTCCCTCTCGTACCATAAAGTGGCATTTTTCCCAATTAAGAACTAGGAAAGTTTCTTGGCATCTTTGCAAAACCTTGGTCAAATTTTCCAAGCAATGATCAAAAGAAGTCCCAAATATGGAAAAATCATCCATAAAGACCTCCATAATGTTTTCAATCAACCCATGGAAGATAGCCATCATGCATTTTTGGAATGTGGTAGGAGCATTGCACAATCCAAAAGGCATTCTCCGAAATGCAAATACACCGTAGGGACAAGTGAATGATGTCTTATGTTGATCTTCTGGGGCGATCATCACTTGATTGTATCCAGAGTAGCCATCCAAGAAATAATAATACTCATATCCGGCTAAACGATCAAGCATTTGGTCAATAAAGGGCAACGAAAAGTGATCTTTTCTAGTAACGGAATTCAATGCTCGATAGTCAATACAAACTCTCCAACCCGTCGCTACTCTAGTGGTGATCAACTCATCCTTTTCATCCTTCACCACCATAATCCCCCCTTTCTTAGGAAAAACTTGAGTAGGACTTACCCACTCGCTATCTGAAATAACATAAATCATCCCAGCATCCAACAATTTCAACACCTGTCTCCTCACGACTTCTTGCAAGACGGGATTCAACCTCCTTTGAGGTTGAACCCTAGGACGACAATTATCTTCCAAAAGAATCCGGTACATACACATAGATGGAGAAATTCCTTTGATATCATCAATAGACCAACCAATCACATCTTTGAACTCTCTAAGGACACGCAACAACTTGTCCAATTCGGACTCTGACAAGTGTTGTGACACTATAACGGGAAAAGAGTCATTATCACCAAGGAAGGCGTACCTTAAGTGATCGGGTAGAGGTTTCAACTCTTGAGAAGTGATTGGAGTAGATTCCACCTCGGTTGAACTTCCATTTTCCCCCGGTTGGTTGATATCAAGGTAATAGACCTCATCCTTCAATGATCCTTGATTTGCTTCCAAATAAACAATTGATTCCAATAGGTCATCACAAGCATCATCCAAATCGGAGTAGAGAGAATTGGAAATGATTTCCTCCGTCAGATCTTTTGCCATAGATGTAGGCAAGGTGGTGATTGCATTGCATTCCTCATAGGTTGAGTCATCTCCTCGCTTCATAGCATCAAAGATTGAAAGAGTGAGGGTCTCTTCATTCACTCTAAAAGTGAGATTCCCATCTTGCACATCAATAAGAGCTCTTCCAGTTGCTAGGAAAAGACGCCCAAGAATGAGGGGCATATCCTTGTCCTCCGGCATATCCAAGATAACGAAGTCCGCGGGGAAGATGAACTCCTCAACTTTTACTAATACATCTTCGACTACTCCTTCAGCATAAGATATAGAACGATCGGCCATTTGGAGGCAAATTGATGTAGGTTTAATCGCTCCTATATCCAACCTCTTGAAAATAGACAATGGCATCAAATTTATGCTAGCTCCAAGATCACATAAGACATTTCCAAACTTCTTCCCTCCAATCACACATGCTATTGTGAAGCTTCCAGGATCCTTCTTTTTCAAAGGCATCTTCCTTTGGATCACCGCACTAACCTCCTCCGTTAGGTTAATCGTTTCAAATGAACCAAACTTTCTCTTGTTAGCAACAACATCCTTCAAGAACTTCACATAGCCGGGCATATCTCGAAGTGCATCAAGCAAGGGAATGCTGATTTGTACTTTGTTGAATATTTCCAAGAATCTCATCAACTTTTCGTCAACCTTATGCTTGGCTAGACGATGAGGAAATGGAGCCTTCGTAATAATATCCTTGGTAGGGAGAGGGGCCTCTACTAGCACCGCCTTAGGAGCTTCTCCTTGAACTTCTTTCCTTGATTCTTTATCACTAGTTGGAGACTCTTCATAGGGTATGTCTTTAACGATAACCTCCTCTTTTTCACTTCCGGATATATCTTTATTATCATAGGCTCTTCCACTCCTCAATGTGATAGCATTGCATTGGTTCTTGGGATTTAACTCCGTATTACTTGGAAACTTTCCTGGAGTATGTTGAGTGGTGGCTTGGTTAGCCATTTGACTTATTTGGCCCTCCATCATCTTCACTTGCTTTGTTAAAGAGGTAAGTGAATTCTCCAAAGCACTCACCTTTTGCCCGGTTTGTGTGATAAACGAGCTTTGTTGATTTGCCATTTGTTGGACAAGTTGCTCAATAGAAGGAGTTGTCTTCTTAGGTTCTTCAATTACTCCTTGAGAAACAGAAAATCCGGGAGGTAGGAATTGAGCATTATTAGGATTTCCGTAGGAGAGGTTGGGATAATTCTGGTTGTTGGGATTATAGGCTTGATAGCCTCCTTGAGACCATAGGAATTGCCTCCTTGTGACCTCCCTTGAAATCCCCCTTGATAATTCCCTTGAAAACCACTTTGAGCTCCTTGAAAATTTTGCTTGTTGAAATTCCCATAAGGCCTTTGGCTCTCATAGCTCACTTCCTCATTCCCATTGTACTCTTTATTCTCTTGGCTTTGGACCACTTGAACATCTCTCTTCGACTTTCTCTCTTCTTCAAACTCCTTTTTGAGGAGGGTGTATTATGTGGCCAACTCATCAATCCTTACATCTTCAAGTATAGAATTCACCTTCTTCGTGGGACCTCTCTCCAATGGCCATTGATAGCTATTAGCGGCCATCTCTTCAATGATCCTAAGGGCTTCCTTTGCATTCCGATTCACTAAACAACCCCCGGATGTAGCATCAACTATGCTCCTCGTGTGTGGAGAGAGTCCACTATAGAAATTGATAATTTGTTGCGCTTCACTGAATCCATGTTGAGGGCACTTGCGTAGCAAGTCCCGATACCTCTCCCAAGCTTCGAATAAAGTTTCATCGACTTGTTGAGAAAAGTGTGAAATCTCCGAAATGAGCTTTTGGGCTTTGGAAGGAGGGAAGTACTTGGCAAGAAAAGCTTTGCATAGTTTTTCCCATGAAGTGATCTCGCTCTTGTCAAGGTTTTAAACCACTCCTTCGCACGATCCCTTAGAGAAAAGTTGAAGAGCTTCATCCTTATTGCATCCTCCGGCACTCCATTGTGGTTCGCCGTGTCACAAATCTCCAAAAATGTGCTCAAATGAGCATTAGGATCCTCATTTGGCCTTCCACCAAATTGCTCTGATTGTACCATTTGGATAAGGCCCGTCCTTATCTCAAAGTTGTTTGCATTGACACGAGGTCCCCATGCTCCTCCTTGAAATTGATCTGTAGGAGATTCGAACATTTAATTGAGCGGAGGTTGTTGATCTTCTTGAGCCCTTCTTTCTTGCTCATCTCTCCAAGCTCTCATATCTTCAAGTTCCTTCCTAAGAGCCTCATAATCTTGATTGTTAGCCATTTCTTCTTCTTCAATAGAATTCCTTCTTTTATGTCTTCTTTCAAAGTTCAAGATCAAAGGTTGAACAAGTCTTCCCTTGGACCTTGTGTGCATAAACCTACAAAACAAAAATCAAAAGAAACAATGCTTGAATTAGTAATTCAATAACCAAATCGACTATTGAAACTCAAACTAAGCATTCCCCGACAACGGCGCTAAAAATTTGATCGCCCCTACTTTTTACAAGTAGGGAGAGAGCAATGATAACTGATGTATTACAATCGGGTTGAATCCACAGGGAATGCAAGGGCGTAAGAGATTCGACTAGTAACCTAGCTATCTATATCACTATCCAAGCTACAATATATCATATTTTTGTATTTTCCAAAGATTAATGATAAATTCAAATAACAAAATCAACTAGCAAACAAGTATGATGTGGTAACTATCAATAGAAAAAATTATGGTTCCAAATATATCCAACATTCACTAGAAACATAGGTTTTGGAATTTGAAAGGATAAACTGATTTAATCCAATTCATGAGGGAGTTCTTTATAGGTTATACATCAACTATTTTCTCAAAGCAATCAATGTAAGTGTGTTAATGTAACTATGACATCTATCTCCACTAGGTCTCAAGATGCATAAATCAACTCCAAAAAGCTCAATTAATTATCTAGAATCTCCTATTAGCAAGAATTACTAATATGTTGTGGTTTGATGCCAAGTGTTATGAACTAAAGCCTACTAAGCATTTAACCAAACACCTTGTATGCACTCAATGATGGCCAATCAATCATGCAATAAAATCAAGTCCCAAACCACAAGACAAATGAATTAGAAGGCAAATCCAACTACAATATCCAAAAACCTATTAATCTAGATATGTCTTCATATATTTGAAACCAAAGGGAATTTAGCTAGACATATTTAAAGGAAATAAACCATGAAAAACATATGAAATCATGCTTAAAAGAAAAAGAATTTAATAAGGAAGAAGAAGATGATCTTCAATTGCAATTCCACCAAGTTTAACTTCAACAATCTTCAAAATACTAAAAAGGAAAGAAGGAAAATATTCTAGGGTTCTTGGGAAAATAAAATATATGCCAAAGATCCACAAATGGGGTGAATTCTAGGATTAAATACATTGAAAATCGAGTTTGAGTCGAATCGGAGCGAAATGGGACGAACCGGGGCGAGTTTGGATGAGCTGAACTCGCCCCTTAAGTTGAGGAAATCCGGCCAGCCGGCGGTCTGGGAGGTCGCCGGCGGTCTGGCAGACCGCCGGCCCAGACCGCCGAACTCTCTGCACTCCACGGCGGTCTGCCAGACCGCCGGTCAGGCCGCCGGCCTTCCTTCTTTGACCGGTCAACTCCGTCTTCTCTTTTGCGCATCTTTCCCGTTTCTGCCTGTTCTCTCTCGTACGAACTCCGATTTATGAACTGCTTTTTGCTACGGCTTCCTAACGAACTCCTCTTCAACATGGAATGATCAATTTGGCCAAATGAGTTCTTCATCAACCTACAAAAAGACACAAAGAAACTCGAGAGAACAAGGAAAACATAAACAAACTTAAACGAGTGAAACCCTAACTTTATAAATTCAAATTCCACATTCTTAACCCTAGGTTTCACCCTCATCAAACTCGACTCTTCCTCATTTCTAGCCTTCGATCCTTAGTCACATGAATGCTCTTTTCAATTCTTACAAAAATGGATCGAAAACCGAAAAGAAACAAGAACAGTAAAATGTATGCTACAAGTTAAGAAACCCTAGCATTTCTAACATTTAAGCACCCAAATCGAGACTTAAACACATGCAAAACACACTCAACATGCACATAAAATACGTGTTAAACATAAAATTGTGCTATGACTATAGAGTTGAGTTGTAATCTCTTCGATATGATATGATTGATTGTAAAATGTACTCCTAAAAAAAATATAATAATATACTCCCTACGTCCATCATTACTTGGTACTACTATATCGGGATATCCATCATTTTTGCCACTTTCTATTTTGGGACATAAGCTCTACATACACTTTAACACTTTAATATATTAAAAATATTAGATTAGCACATAATTATTCCACTTTAAAACATTAACACTTTAATTTAATAATATATAATCAAACACATTAAACTTCGTGCCCATTATTTTATTTATTTTTTTTGCCAAGAATTTATGCATGGAGGGAGTATATGTCAATCCCGGTAGTATATAAACTCGCAAAAGAAAAAGAAACCCCATCAACACAGCACTTATACCACCCTTTGCACATTCTTCTTAATTTCCCGAATATCCCTCAAACCATCAACTCTATATAAAATTGCTCAGTTTGGTGAAGCCTGAGCAACTTTAATTTTCTATTCAATTTACTATATTTCACTATTATTAATTATATATAAGGTTAATAAGATGATCACTCTAATTACAGTTATTAACAGCCCAGGTAAAGTAAAATTTACTTATTTGATGAGTCAGGTAGTGTGAATCTCAAATTTTCATATTTTTATTTATGCCAAATCTCAAATTTGACTCATTTATATTTCATAAAAACCAAACTTTATGAAACTAAAAAAAAAAGGTGGTCTTTGTAGTAATTCGGTCCAATTTAAAGCCTTTTTGGTGGTAGGATAATAAGAAGATGACACGATGGGTTTAATTGAAAAGAGATTAAATAAATAATTTATTTTTCAATCGGTTAGCACCAGTTACCGCTAACCGGTTTATGCAGAAGGCCCCAAACCAAACTAAACCAAATCAAACCGATCCTTCAATTTTCAAAGCCCAAATATTATTTCAACTTTTACACACATTAAACACACGGCCTCTTTCAAAATTCTACCGCACAGACTGCCACCGCACCTCCTCCTCCGCCGCACGCTACCGACATGTCCTCCCAACCCACCCCTTCGCCTCCTCCTTCCCCCACCGCCTCTCCCTCTCCCTCCCCTCGCCGCCTCTCCTCCGACGACGAAAAACCCGCTCCGCCCTCCCCCACGAAACCCGACCTCTCGTCGGAGACGCCATCGCCATCGCCGCTGCCGTTGCCGCCGCCGCAGCCGAAGACCCCCGTTTTCCCTAGCCGCGAGGACTGCTGGTCGGAGGAGGCAACCCGGACGCTGATTGACGCGTGGGGAGCCCAGTTCCTCCAACTCAACCGCGGCAACCTCCGGCAGAAGCACTGGCAGGAGGTCGCCGACGCCGTCAACGCTGCCCACGCCGCCAAGCTCCGCCGCACCCACGTCCAGTGCAAGAACCGCATCGACACCACCAAGAAGAAGTACAAGATCGAGAAGTCCAAGGTCGTCCAATCCAACGGCCACTACGCCTCCGCGTGGCCGCACTTCGAAAGCCTCGACGCCCTCATCGGCGATTCCTTCTCCAAGACCCACACCGCCGCCGCCGTCGTCGTCAACGGCCACAACAGGAACCTCCGACGGAGACACTCCTCACCGCCGGAGATCTCACCTTCTCCTTCTCCGTCTCCGTCGCCGTCGCCGGAGACAGCGACCGTAAGCCGGAAGTTTTCCCCGGAGATCCAACGCCGGGATAAGGATCCGGCCGCGAGCGAGCTGCTGAGGCTCCCATGGTCGGTGCCGGTGGGCCCCAGGTCCAAGCGGTGCGCCGGCAGCGTCACGGAACGGAATTTCTCCGTGATGGCGGCTGCGGCGGCAGCGATGGAGGCCGAGGAAGACGACGACGATGAGGGTTACGGATCCCGGGTCGGGTGGCGGCCGGTGGCGGCGGCGGCGGGTAAGAAACGGAAGAGGGCGGCGGCGGAGGCGCAGGGGATAGGGTTGCGAGAAGGGTATCGGATGTTGGCGGAGGCGATAATGAGGTTAGGAGAAACGTACGAGAAAGTGGAGACGGCGAAGCAGCGGCAGATGGTGGAGTTGGAGAAGCAGAGAATGCAATTTGCTAAAGATTTGGAAATCCTCAGAGCTCAGGTTCAACTCGACAACCTCAAGCGCACTTCCCAAAGCAGTAAGTCTTCATCTTCATCTTCAACCTCCTCTTTTGTGCTTCCATTATTAACTCATCTCTATCCCCTTTTAAATCATGCCTACTGTTATATGAAAATATGAAAAACCTTCAAAGATTTGTTCTTGTACTCTTATTTGATTTCTATATAATTTATGAATGAAAATATTTGAACGTCACTAAAAGGATGGATTTGGCTGTTGATTTTTGATACAGTAGAGTACATTGTTTTGAATACTCCAATTACTACATAGGCATAATAGCATGACACTAATGGACTTTTCCATGAGAATCCAGACAACATGATATATTATCTCTGCAGTCGATTTCGTTTTAAGCTCGAAGAAGATCATTCGAGATTTTCTTCATACAACAACCAATTATGTTCCTCTCTATAGTTCCCCCTAGATTGCAAGCAGTCAAGAAAGACCACAATTAAAGCCGATTTTCGACACTCCCCTGTTGTTCCATCAGTCTTATTCCTCTACACATTCAAACCCACCCTTGATGCATTTTGTTCTTCCTTTCTCTCATTAACATTTGTGTTCTTCTTTGCTAGTGACAGCATCCATGAATTTGTCTGAAACTGAAAATTTTCATTGCACTGTGTTTATTCATCTGACGATGGGTCATTATTCAATGTTACAGAGGATTACTTGTAGAGGAGGCAGCAGAATCTGGCAAGATTTGGAAAATAGCAGTAGATCTTAGTTTACCTCTGCATATAAGTACAGGTTTGGCTAATTTTAGATACTCCATAGCTACTCACCTTCAAACTCTCTTCATCCAATACTTTTGTGGACTACTCTAGTATATTGTCAAGTGCTTCTTTTGTTTTAAACTTGGCCAAGGGGAATGTTATATTGTAGAAGTTATTAATTAATTCTTGTGTTTTTTGCTCCTCATGAGGTCGAGTTACGAGTATAACAAACTAGTCTTTCTATCACGACACTATTACAAAGAAATCGTGTTAGATTATCTGATGGGTCAAGATTGTATCCGTATTTGGACCCGATGCATATATGTACGATTCCAAGTGTTCGTACTTCGTAGTTATGGATCGGGATCTTAAATTATCGGATAGATCTTGACCCGTTAAATACAAGACTCCCCCAATTCATAAATATGATTTCCATTTTGGTGATATACATAGATAGATATATGAGCGTCCAAGAAGAATTATGTTCATATGTATATGGTATGCAAGTGTGTTTGTGTGCAAGAAGAAAAATCATGGATGTTAGTAGGGATGTTAATTTAGTTTGAAATTGATGAGTTGATTCGAATAGCCCGAAGAAAAAGGTAGGTTAGGGTTGAAAAATTTTAGCCAGAAAATAAAATAGGGCGAACCGAAAAAAGCTCAAACCTAATAGGGCTTGACTGAAAAGTCTGTGGGTTGGCCCGATGGGTTGGTCATGTGTAAAAATTCATGTGACACTTTAATTTAATAATAAGGTTGTGTTTTCAATTATTATTAATTATGTTTTAATTTTTAATTTTTATTCATATTAATCATCATTTTCAATTATATACTATGTTTTTTTTTTTTTTCAAACAATTAATGAAAATCAAAATGAAGATTAATAGGAAAAAAACATTTCTTGAATTCTCAACATTTATGAAGTTATTGCAAGAAAACGATGCTCATTTTTGTCTTATATATGAGGTGGGAGTATATTGGATTGAAATTATGATATATTTTTTGTTGCAAGGATTTGACAATCATCGAAGAATTAGCATTACGTCTGAAAAATATGAGGCAAAAAATTAAATACCAAAAATTACATTATAATATTAAATTTTACTTTGAAATATAAAAAATATAAATTTTACCCATATTTTGGTATGGGTGGACAATAATACATTTACTTTTGAGCACATTGTCACTCTCTCCCCTTCCCTCTCTCTCAGCCCAGCCCGGCTCAGTTCAGCCTAGTCCGGCCTGAAAAATTTAATCCATTTTTTTTCCCAAAATGTACAATTACACAGTACGTTTATGATCATTTAGTACTGTTTACCCGGTAAGTGGTAAACGAATAATGTCTATTTGTAACTGCATTACACAGTACGTTTATGTTATTTTAGTACTGTTTATCGGTAAGTGGTAAATGAATAATATCAAATTTTAACTGATTACGCAGTACGTGTATATTCTTTTAGTATTGTTTACCAGGCGGGTCAGGCCGACGGGCTGGGGCAGAGCGCGCCGGGCCGGGCTGGTCTGGTACGGTCGGCCCGACCCGGACTGGACTAAGCTGGGCTGCTACTTTACCAACCCTAGGGGAGAGAGAAGAACATTTTTGTCCTCCAAAGCAAAAATTGGGTATTTTTTGTTTAAATTATATTCCAAAGCTAAAATTGATTTTATAAAGTTAAATTGGACAAAAAGGTATATTATCTCGAAAAATTTTAACCCAAAAAAATTTAGCCCAATCAGCCCGAGCTGAAACTTGCTTGAGCTCACGGGTAATTCTATACATAGCTCCCAAATTACTCTTCATAGCCCCCATTAAAAATTAAATAAATAAACAATATTAATTGTCAATATTACCCCTTAGGCCTTAGCCCCCACTTTAAACTTAAACGTGTAGCCCCCAGTTAAATAATTAAACGTGTAGCCTCATTTAACCAATGTTTTAAAACCCGGCCCGGAGGTCGACCCGGTGAGGCATTCGGGTCACGGTTCAATTGGTTGAACCAGTTGAATCGGGGTTGGACCGTTTTTTAATTATATTAATAAAATAATAATAATATTAATAATAAATACATGATATATATAAAAATAATAATAATTTCAGCATATAAAGTGAAAAATACATTGAAATCATACCCAATAAATTTCTTCATTACATAAACTTAAATATCACATCTTTAAATTTAATTTTTGTAATGATAAATTCTTAATTATATTTATTTTATATTAAATATTTGTATTTTCAATAGATTAATGAGAAAAATCATAATATTATTTATATTACTGTATAATAATAAAAATTCACATGTATTAATATACGTATAACGGAAATTAAAAGATTATTATAAATTGGGAGAGATGTTTTTATTGCATTAAACATATAAGAATAATAAAATTTGTAATAAATACAAGTAATGGTGGTAGAGGAGATGGCAAGTCCTTTGGACTCTTCTAGAGGTCAAGGGATTGACCCCCACCAACCTCAAACTTTAAATTTTGGGTAAAAAAATTGAACCGGCCAGTTCCTCAGAACTGCCTCCGGTTCGCCGGTTCTTCCGGTTTTGACCGGTTCTACCCGGTTCCGACAGTTCAATAGCGGTTCAACCTGACCACCGGTTTTTAGGCATGGACCGGACCGCTCTCATAGCCGGTTCCCGGTCGAACCGGTCGGACCGGGCGGTCCGATCCGGGTTTTAAAACATTGCATTTAACTATTACTAATTCTAATAAAATAATGATAAGCCCTAAAAACTTACACCATAATCCCCACATATGATTATACTACTTGGTTAGTATTCTACAGCCTTAGAAACGGCGAAGGTTCTTAACACCTACGAGAATTCGATCACATCTTCTCACTGTATAACCCCCAACATTTTTTTGTAACCAGAGAAAAAATATTGTATGCGAATGAAATTGGTTCTATGCTCTCTTCCTCTTTTCATAGTTTGTATGATTGAATCTTAAGAAATTTTCTTAAATTTTTAAAATTGCAGTGATGTTCGGATGAACACAATTGGTATCACCGTATCAGATATGTATACGTAGATAAAATTATCCATAATTGATTGTAGTTTAAATCTCTACATCTCGATTATCCAGAACATATTTAGCCACACAGAAGTGAGAAGACGAACACATAGAAAGATTAGGAGAGGAAGAAGAGTCTAGAGTAAAAAGAATACATATGATATTGAATTTTGCGTGCACGAATATTCTTCGATTAAGTTCTTAAAAACAAGAGAAGAGGTTTTCAGTCATAGCCCCCATTTGCGGCCGCTGTGGTTGATGGAGTAGCAAATATATTTAATTGAATTTTATTTTGTGGGCTATAAGGACAAAATAGTACATTCAAAATTATTTTTTATTTTATTTTAAATAGGGGGCTATGAATAGAATTACCCGGCTCACTAGTGTTGGCCCAAAAACCGAGTGGGTTATTCGATCCAATCCCTGAGCTTACGAATTAAAGTTGGGATCAAGGAAAAGCTATTTGGGCCTTAACTTATGACTTATGAGTTATGATGGTGTAAATTTGAAATTGCATACAAAATGAAAGAAATAGAACGAAATTACAATATGGGCCGGGCCTATTGGGCCTTGAAGCCATTTGTCATGCCTTAATAATTTACTTTTATCAATCGCTTTCTACCATCCGGGCTTCAATCGGCCCAATCATAATCCCATTCCCCCAAATCAAATATTTGATTTTGTTATTGGTATCTATCTATCTTCTTTATTGATCAATGCCCAAAGATAAACTTTACTTCAGAAACCATGCATTAATTTGAACTAGATAGATTCTTTAATCTGTATGCATAAATGTTTTGATGATGAAAATGCATGAAATTGATGTATATGTAACAAACTTCTTAAAGTGTTAAAGTGATTGTGAGATCTACATTTCAAAATGGAAATGGTCTGTAAATGGTGAATATCTCAATATAGTAATAGTGTCAGTAAATGGAGGACGGATGGAGTAAATGAAATCATCATTAATTCAACCCCCAAAATTATTTTATAATACCCCTACGATAAACGGACTCCAATTATTTTTTGTACTACAACATTTGTAGATTATATTTCGAAATTTCACTCTTAAATCCATCATTACAAAATATTACTCATTCTGTCTCACCGAAAGTGAGACATTATTTATTCATATGTGATGTATATTTTAATAAAATACCTCATTTTCGGCGAGACGGAGGGAGTACTATTTAAAAAAAAATTATAATCCGTTTATCGGAAGAAGGTAGTAATATTATTGATTAGTGACCAATATATGAATCAAAAATTAATTATGGAGCATAGAATGATCAATTAACTGAATGCTTCAGCTTTCACCACTATTGAAATTAAAGCCTCTCTAAGTGGGATAGTGTGTGCAAGCCTAGACGGCTTATAAGGAAAGAAGAGGTGGATTTGCCATTGAAGAAGTTGTGGTGCAAAGAAATTCCGACTAAGGTTCCTTCTTTTCTTTGTAAAGCTCTACGATATCGGATTCCAATTAAAAATAATCTGCTAAAAAGAGAAATTGTTGTTGATGATCGGGATAAAATCTGCACTTTGTGCTTTCACCATTTGGAGGACATTGACCATCTACGTGTTGTTGTAGCTTTTCATATGATGTGTGGCGAAAATATTTTGGTAGGTTTGGTTTTGAGATGGTTAGCTCTAATATCTTTAGAAATCATATTTGTCAATTTGTTACTCGTCAAGGGGGAAAGACAAGGAAGATGATGATAAATATCATTTGACAGTGTGTTTGTTGGAACATTTAGAAAGTAAGAAATTATGCAATTTTCAAGGGGATCAAGCCAACCGTTGATAATACTATGGAAGGAATTAAACTTCGTACTTGGAAGTGGATTCGATCTATTTTTCATTCTTCCTTTATATACTCTTTTCATGATTGGTGTATTAATATGATTTCGTGTTGTCCGAAGAGACTATTATGAGTAGATCGGTAATAGAATTGTTTTTGTAAGATATTTGAATACTTTCTTTAATGTTATTTCGACATTTAAAAAAAAAAACATTGAAGGGACGATTCCTCTCTAAATGCCATTTAATAAGCTGCAGTTGAAAACTAATTAGATATATATGTTTTTATCTTTATAGTTTTTGATGACTGTCACAACTTTATTTCACACCTTAAAACTCTGCAAACGATTAAAACCACTAATTATTGTGGTTTTTAAAAATATATATTCGTATTAAAGAAAATACTATTAATAATAGTGAAAATGGGTTAGAATAGCCACTTCCTCAAAAGAAAAATAAAATCTAGCCACTCTTAGAAAAAAAAAAAAAAAAATCCAAATTTTATAAGAAATTATTAAATTACCCTTCATAATTATGATACATTTATTTTTTAATTAGCCTACTTAATCTCTCACGCCTAAAGCCTAACCGTCACCCTCCATCTTTCCTAATTTCCTCTGCACCCTCTCTATCCTTCCAAAATCTTCTCCATAACTTGCACCGGTCATCTCTCTCTAAATGTTTCTTCTCTCTTTTCTCCATATTTTCTGAGAAAATCTGCCGCCCCTTCATCTCCGGTCGCCAGCACAACACACTTCCAAAAATTACTCGACGACACAACACTCCTCCAAAAATCACGATTGCCTGGAGATTACATGAGTTTGAACTCGTACGTGTGTTCGACTGTCACTGGCGATTTCCGCCGCCATGTTCACCCGTCGGCTCCGCTGCCACCCTCAGCCTATCTGTTCCCCATCCTTCCAAAAACATACAGTTTTGAAGAAAACACGAACTCATCAACTTATGTAATCGTGCAATCCTTTCTCCTTTCATTCCCTAAACTTTAACCACTATCATGATTCGTGGATGCTGATCGTCAGTATCGCCCCTCCACCGATGTTCAAGAATACACGAATACTAATTCACGGGGAGATCTACTTGTGTGTTTCGTGTTTGTTCGTGTAATCGTGCAATCCTTTCTCCTCTCATTCTCTAAACTTTAACCATTATTTACATGATATGCATGCTGATCGTCGACATCGCCCACCACCAATGTTCAAAAGAATACACGAATACTAAATCATGGGGATTGCATTTGTGTCCACTTGTGTGTTTCGTGTTTGTGTATTTGAATTCTGCTCACGAATCACGTTATGAATGAACGATTTTGAGATATGTTCGTGCTTGTGTATATGGTTCGTATTTGGTTCAATTGTGGTTCTTCGATCGACTGTCCTCCGTCAGGAATTTAACAAATCAAACAAAACACGAGTACGAGCGAACTCAAACTTGTGCACTCATGTAATTGTAGAGCTCATGTGATCTGTGTTACTGGGAAAGTCGGCCGTCGACATCGATGTGTGGATGAAGGACGGCAGTTTTGTGGCGGAGAAAGAAGGTCACGCGAGAAGGTGGAGACTGGAGAGAAATGTGATTAAATGATGGTTTGATTTAAAAAATTGAAAAAGGGTAGATTAGTAACTGATAGGATACGGCCTAGCCTAGGCTCAAGCATCAAGCCCAATATAATTGGGCCCCGACAGTTAAGCTCGACTTACGTAGCTCGGCCCAACTAAGAGAAACTTCTTCACCAAGGCAATCAAGACTCCTACATCGACTACAACTCAAGCTCCAAGAGAGATATAGAAGCTCGGTGTCTATCCTAATAAGAGGATCAAGCCAGAGTCCAAATAGGAGAAGACTTTGTATTATAGTCAAACTCCATATAATTACCTATAAATAAGGGTTTAGAATAGATTGAGAAGGGGGGAACAATCTTGTAATCACTGCTCATACAAGCAATAAAGATTCATACTCTTTGCCTGTGGACGTAGATCTATTCCAATAGATCGAACCACGTAAATCCCTTTGTGCTCCGTTTTCTTTCGTGTTCATTAATTCTTTGTCTATGTCCATTAATTACCTTACGAAAATAGGATCGATCAGTAACGATGACTATTTTTTATTTTTTTTAAAAAGTGGCTAAGTTTTATCTTTCTTTTAAGGAAGTGGTTACTTTAACTATTTTCTCTTCATAATATGATTCAGTTATAAAGTATTGCACCACTACCATTACTGAAGCTCATTAGTACGTAAAACATATACTCCTCTATTGGATCGGATCGGATCCTCTATTGCATCTCCTATTGCACCGTAGGATTCTCGCCACGTGTTAAAAATCTTTCCAAAATCAGTAATAATTAGAGAATTCCTTAAACAAAAATGTTGATTTTGGAAATTTTTTTAAACACGTGGCGAGAATCCAACTGTGTAATAGGAGATGTTATACCGAAATGCAAGAGGATCCGATTATAAGATTTTCTAATTTCAACACTTGGTTTTTTTTAATAAGATTTTTCAAATTTTAAGATTGAAATTTTCAATTTCCTCATCCATTAAATATTATTTTCTCTCTCCTCATTTTGTGAAGTAGGAGATAAAAACAAGATGATATATTTAGCTTTAGTTAATTGTTTTTCTTGGTGAAATACTATATTCTTTGTGAATAATAATAATAATAATAATAATCAAAGTATTAAACTTCCATAATTCTATGCTTGAGCTTCTCATCAAATAAAAAAATGAGAAGATTGTATCAGAAAATAGCTATTACCTAGAAAAGAAAAGAATAAGAGAGAAAATAAAAGGAAAAAAAGAAGGTTGTATCATAATTTCTCAACAGCAATGACAGCAAATTTAGTATCAAATTCATCTGAAAAATAGTACAGAAGCCATGCACTCATTACAACAAAATTTCAAACTGGGAATAATTAACCCTCAGAAATTCAAAATGGTTTCATGTATTAAAGGAAAAAAATGAAGCATTAGGACAAAATTGAATAATTGTTGTGTCCCACAAAATCTCAACAGACAGAAGGCAAATCTGGTAAAGATGGTAAGACAATTAAGCTTTCAAATTCCATTTTCTAAAATACTCTCATAACTGTGATTAATTATAAAAATACAATTAGTGGGATTAATAATAATATCATTGGTGCTTTTGACAACATATATAATACTGTATCAAAATAGGATTTTAATTAAATAAGCAAGCAAATATTATATTTCTGATTTCTCGTACAAACTTGAAGGGGATTTATAACCCAATGATGAGATATGTGCATGGTCTAATAATACAATATCTTATGATATGATTAGTTGTATCATTTAACAAAAGTGGATAAAGAATATATTAATATATTATGTATATAATAAGTTAAGTGTCCCATTCTCGATTTAAATAACATGCAAATGCGTACCCCTAATTACCCACACAATTGACTATTTGTGGGGGCAAAAGATCTGCCAAAATCTCAAAAGATGCTCAAGAAAATGGAAGGCTGACATGAAATACTAGAGCTACTCAAATTATATTGGTGGAATCTTACAACAGATTCATCACTCTGTGTGTGTGTGTGTACATTTTCTTGCTTTCTTTGCCGATCGATGATGGAAAACTTCATAGATCAGAGATCAAGATTTTAATTCAGGTCTCAAAGAAAAAAACAGAGAGAAAAAAAAGCCAAGAATCTAAACAGATTTCATGTTTTAGGGTTTCTAGCTATTTTCTTGTTTCCATGTTTCTCTTCATTTATCCAACTGATTCAGCACAAAATCCTCAATTAATCATAGTTCCCCGTAACGGCGCAAGAATAAAATAACATAATAAAAAAAAATAAGCATATGGAATAATTTACATTTGACATAGAAAATGATTCATTCGATTTTATGTATATATTTGAAAACATGCAATCACTTAACATATACTACTACTATATATATAGTTGAAGAAGAACATCAAGATTCTTGGATCAAGATCAAGAAAAACAAAGGAAATATATATAATTCCGAGCAGAAAATTTACCAAAAACTGGATCGGATTAATCAAGAAAAGGGTGCCGTAGAAGAATTGGATTCATCGTCATTCTTCCTAGCTCCGGATTTCTTCTTCTTCTTGTACGGAATCCCTCTGGCCTTCGCCTGAGTCTCCTTCACCTCCCTCAAGTAAACCCTAATATCGCCGCTTGCAAACGGGTTCGTCTCCGGCGATCCGCCGCTCTCCTCGTAGGCGGCTCGTAGCCTCCCGACGAGCGCGTCGAGGCTGCCCCACGCCTGCCGCAGCGGGCAGGCGCACGGCGCCGGCGGCTCCGGCTGCCCGTAGAACATGCAACCCTGCAGGTGGACCTTTGTCTTCCCGAACTGGTCTAGGTATCGGAGGAATTCCAGCACGTGGTTACTGTTGCAGCGGTGGAGCGCCGCCGGGGGCTGCTGGTTCCTCAGGAACTGGCCGAAGGTGTTCCAGTCCCGCCGCTTCTGCGACTCGTAACGGCTCGGGGCGGCGGCGGCGGATGCCGGCTCGGCTGCTATGTCTTTTCCTCTTTCCATCTGATCCGAATTTGGATTCGATTTTAGGTAGGTGATCGATCCAAGATTAAATTTTGTTTTCAATTTGGTGTTGCGAAAATGTTTGATGTTAAATAGGGTCAGGTTAGAGGAATTGAAGTGAAAAGGAGGAAGAAGATTTATTGAGTTGACATGCATGGGCCACCATCAAAGCTAGCTGTTGCTTTCTACTTCTCTTTTCTCCATTTATTTCAAAATATGGAAAATTTTCTGATTTTGGACTTGCTTATACTGTATATAGGGTTCTCATAATTAATACTGTAGATGAAACTACATTTTGTATATAGTAATATTTTTATTCATCAGCTAGCTATGATGAATACGTGGGATAATAATTTGAGATTATTATTTTTACTATTATCTTTTTCATCGATTAAATTTGATAGTTTATAATTTCGTATGGCAGGAGCTCTGTGTAAAGACAAAAATTTGGGTGAGATCGGCCACATAGTGTGGCCGGGTCAAAGTGTCAATCTTTATACAGAAAAATGCTAATCTATACGAATAAAAGTGTCAATCTTTAACATAATTATTTTACGAATAAAATGCCAATTTTTAAAAGTGTCAATCTTTATACAGAAAAGTGCTAATCTACACGAATAAAAGTGCCAGTGTTTTAGCCGGCCGCACGGTGCCTCTGGCTGACCCAAGTGTGTCCCCTGTGTAAAATCAATTTCTCTTATTATTATTATTTTTTTTTCTCTCTTCGATTTTGATTCGATCTATTCATTAAATCAATTAGAGTTTATTATTTATTTTTAATATTATTAGTTAAAAAATGAAGACAAATTACTATAAAAAAATATGTATATACTCTTGTTGGATATAATGTTAGGACTTCATCTAAAGAGGAACTTAACGGGATGAATATATTTTGATTAGATTTCAAAATCTATCCCAAAACCTTTTAGTACAATTCTCTCAAAAGATGATATAGAATATTGTCAGATACCCTTGAATAGTTCAGCAGGTTCACATGCTAAGGAACCTAGTAGTATAGTCGTGTATTACAGACTCCATTGTAGAATGAAGATTAGTCTTAGCAAAGGAACTTATGTTGTTGACCAGAATGTACTCAACATGATGTTGATTGCAACAGCCGTTGACATCCGAAGAAGTGTCACCCCTCAGTAGAAGTTATGAGGAACACGCTGATAAAAAAAGAAAGAAGACTCCGAACAAAACCAGAAGAAGATCAGCAGAGTCTCCAACGGATAGAAGTTCAGGAAGAAGTAAAGTATATACAAGGTTAGAAGCTACACGACAAGATGTCTGCCACAAATACAACGTAGCCTAGGACGTATCAGAGGAAGCAAAGCAGTGAACCCATGAATACGGCCGGAAATCTGCTCCACCTGCTACCGACATGACCGGCATTGTTACAACATGCAGACTCTCAACGATTACTAATGCATTAATTATTAAAGATGCACTCAACAGTTACCGGACATTAAGTGATGGATTGAAGTGTAGCTCCTCCAACTGTTATATTTAAATCTCAAACTATAAATACCAAAGGCCCTCCATTAAAGAGAAGTGAGAGCATACGTGCCAAAGAAAAAGACCCCGTCGAAGTCTTGCGCTAAAATAGAACTAATCATGTCTCTTAGATCTCCAATTTTTCAAGAGCAAGAACACTCACATTCTTCAAGTGATTTGTATCTTTTGAGATTTAACTTTAGGTTTTTCTTTGTAACTAAGCCTCACGCTTATTATATCTTAGTCAAGCATCCATATCTTTTGTATTGTTCCTAAATGTAAATGGATGTCTCATTAATTGGAAATTATTTTTTCCATTTTTCCAATGTTAAGGAAGAAGAGGTGTCAGGCTTCCACTGCCCGTAAAGCTACACTCGTTTAGGTCTGGTGAGAACTCGTTGTAATTCCACCATAGACTTTGTGAGTGCCCGTGTCAAACTCAATGTGTAAGCTCCTGAGTGATTGTTGTAAACTTACGACGACTGGAGCTCTTGGGTGCCGATTGAAATCCCAAGGAATTCTCAAAGAATTCATCTCCGATGGGAGAACATTGGATAAGTTGTATTGGCCGAACCACTATAAAAATTATGTGTTTATGTGTTTTAGGTTAAACGTTCTTTTAAATAGATTTCCATAAACTACATAATTTTCATAATATAGAGTCGTTGACCATATTCAACGACTCTCTCTTCTTCACTACAAGAAAAACAAATGTCTAGTGACAACAGTTTTGAAAGTTTTGTCACTATACGACCTGTCACTATGCTATATATTGACATTTTATGTCTAAAACGGTCACTGTATAGCATAGTGATAAAACTACTGTCACTAGACACAGTTTTTCTTATAGTGCTTCCAACACACACAGGTTGTGTTCAGCGCCACACTCCTCAGTGCATTATATCTTCAACTAGTGATAAGTCAACATGCATTGTAAAAGACTAAGCTGAGGGCAGAAATCGAAAAGTTGTCATAAGATAACATACGCGTATATTTACCCCCTCTACACATGTGAAAATTTGCTCATCACGTGACCATCAACTCCAAACGAATTAAGTGGCAATGAATTATTGTCAATTACTCCCTCCGTCCATGAAATATGCTCGACACGTATTTCAATGTGTCGAAAAGTAGATGTTAGGATAAAATTTACGTCTCACTTAATATATTGTGTTATTCTACTTAATGTCGGGTATAATATACTATATCAAGTGAGACCTAAATTTTATCCTAACATCTATTTTTCAACACATCAAAATGTGTGGAAAAAAAATCAGATACATTTTTGTTGGAATATTTGTTAGGTGGAAGCGGAATCTATCTATGCTTAATTTAATATTTATACGATTTGTTTTGATTAGATTCCAAAACCCCATAGAACTTTTCCTTATTATTTTTTATGTATACCAATATCGCTTCATGTAATTTTTCAATGTATTAGAAAAGCTCACTTGTTAGGGAGTTATACTCTTTAAGTGTAATTTGTCCCAGCACAAGTGAAGCAGTGCAAAGTGAAGAGAAGCGAAGCGAAGAGAAGCGTAGCGAAGAAAAGCGAAGCCAGGAAAAGCGAAGAAGGTTTATTGTTGCTAGAAGCGAAAAGTCACAAGCAATCACTTTATTGAAAGTGAGAAGCGACTACAGTAAAAGCAACTTGAAGAAAAGCGTTCGTGCAAAGCTGCTCAGAGAAAGTGACATCAGTACAAGCGTTAAGTCAATAGTATCCAGCACTGATGAAGCGCTCATGAGAAAGCACGAGAAGCGACGAAGTGAACTGGAGTTTGAATTTCAAAATTCAAACTCAGCAACAGTTTGTACACTTCATTAATACGGTGTGATAGATAGATTATGCATGGAAGATGGCTATAGGCCAACGGATATTGCCAGAACAGTGCACAACCGCTGTCTCCGCTATACTCTAAGTCGGAAATCTACAGATATCCAGGGTTTCCTCTTCCGGAAAGAAGACAAGCCAGAAAAGCTCTGTTTACTTGCAAAAAGCTGCATTGCCGCTGGACGAAAAGGAAGTGCAGAGCACGCGCCACCAACCTCTCTAATGGGAAGATGGCCGACTCCCACTATAAATAAGGCTGCATTCTCAATGTTGAAGACTTACGAAACTACTCTCGCACATAAGTATCCAGCAAAAACTTCTGAGCCTTCTCGCATTCAACATTCAAAGTTCTTAAGTTCTAGAGTTAGTTAAGTCCTTAGAAACCCTAAAAAGTTTCTAAGTTAGCAGCAGTAAATCCCTTCAACCCTATACTAGAAACTATTCTTTCAAATCTAGGAGGAGAATCCTTATCCTTTTTATGTGATCTTTCATTGATAAAAGATTCTCTAAGTTAGAACTCACAAAAATAAAACCCAAACCCTCGTTCGTAGTTTGTTATTAGATCGAGTTGTAAGTTTGAGTTTGTGTTTGTTTGTTACTGTTTGATCCGAGTTTTTGAAGCTTAAGTCCGAGTACTTAAGTGGAAAATTAAGATCAGTAGTTAGGTGTTTATTAAGTTTCTAGAGAACCCGTTCTAATCTCTAGGTTTTAAGTTCAAGGTCAAACTTAAAACACTTTACCAGGAAGGATAAAACCAGGACGTGTGAGTGTTGGTTGTTTGAAGTTTTGAGTGAAGGAATTTTGAGTTGCTAAGTGAAGGCAACAAGTGGATGTAGGAGCGTAACCTCCGAACCATTATAAAAATCGCTCGTGTCCTTACTGCTTTCATAGCTAAATATTTATTGCTTGATTTCACTTACTTACAAGTTTATTTTATTACATAAGGCACACACTCACTCTAAGCAACCAACATTGTTTTTAACTTAAGCAAGATTTTATAAAAAGCGAGTATAAACCTACTCATCGATTTTCCGCACACTTTTAACTCTGAAAGTGATTTGCTTCTGTGAAGTTTTTACTTCAACAAAAATGAAATGTTTCTCTTTCGAAAACTCACAATTTTAGTTAAGCAAAAATTTTAGAGAAGTCCAAACTTCTGTAACACACGTATTCATCTCCCTCCCCTCTACGTGTGTAAAACTCGCTTCTGAACCAACAAGTGGTATCAGAGCAGGGGTTCTCAACCTCTGTCTCTTGATACTGGTGACATGTTAAAGCGTCACAAGTTAGGTTACCGAACTGATCTGTATTTTTAAATCTTGCATTAAAACTCACTCATGAGCATACCTGCATACTACTGATTATTCTGCAAGTATGTCTTTTATGCAGCTTCCACAGTTTTCCATTGAGGGGTACAACACATGGAGCTTTTATGTTCAATCTCATCTCGCCTCACTCCACAACCGCATGTGGGAGGTGATTGAGAATGGACCGATTGTAATCACAAAGGTCGTCATAGCAACCGAGCTGTAGAGCAACGAGATGCTGATGGGAATGTTCAAGCCCAGCTTGAAGGCGTTCCAGATCGTGTGATTCCTTCAAAGTCAACAACCTCAACCGACTCACTCGAAATGTTATCCAACCAACCGTTTCCGATGCTCATCTTGCACGCATCATGATGTGTAAGACAATAAAAGAAATATGGGATACCCTTGCCCTTCTCTCGCAAGGAACTGAGAAGATCAAGGAGAACAAACTATCCGTGCTGATGCGGGAGTTTGAAATTTTATCCATGAAAAACAATGAGAGTATGGAGATGTTCGAGACTCGAGTCTTGAACATGGTATCCGCGCTTGCTACTCTAGGGAAAGACCTCACTCATAAAGAGGTCAACTCTAAAGTGGTGCAAGCACTTACTGGGAAATGGCAAACAATTAAGGAAAATTATTTATTCATGAAGGATCTTGGAGCAGTCTCACCCGAAGCGTTGTTCTCTGACTTCAAAGCGATGGAGTTCGATCTTAATAGAAAAGCATTAAGGGATGAAGATGATAAGCCTCCAGCTCCTACAAGAGGCTTAGCCTTCGAAGCCTATGAAGAACCAAAATCATCCGTGCCAAGTGCCACTTTCTCTCATGGTGACGTAGCTGACATGTCAAAGGAAGAGCTAAAGGAATTTACTTTGAGTCTACTGAAAGGGTTCAATACTTCGAATGCTCATGCAGCAAAGTACAAGCAATTCTATAAGAGCCAGAGAGGTCAAGCAAATCGCTCCGCTCCACGAGATGGGAGAAAGGATGAGAAAAATCGTGGATTATTCCTAAGGAGAAAATGAATATCTAATGCTTTGGATGTCATAAGATGGACCACTACAAAAGCGAGTGCCCAGATCTAACTGAGAAAGAAAAGCAAGAAATTAGAGCTCGAAGAGATAATGCCAAAAGATCCGCTCTACTAGCCGAAGAGTCATTGGAAGCATCGCTTGTCAAACAAGTCAACCATGATGAAGATGAGTTCACTGATGATGATGAAGCAAATGCTCTGGGCATTGACATGAGGCTAATGGCTATAAGTGATAATGATGATGCAAGCATAGAGGAGATATCTATTTATAATTCTAGTACTTCTCAATTTACACTTGCACACGAGCAATGTGAAATATTTGATACCCAAGAAAATTGGGAGGATAATATTTCACATATAGATGACAATGAACTGTTTTATATTATATTGAGTTAACCAAGAATCATGAATCACTTTAAAAGCTCTTAGCTATGACAATTTGAAGGAGAGTCATCGAAAACTTGACAAATTGGTAGTTGATTGCCGAAGCGAGAATAATAAACTCGCAAGACATTCTAGAGGAGAAAGAATATGAACTCCTCAATCTGCGAACTAAGTTCGAAGACCTTCAGCAACGCTTCCAAATTGTACAAGGGGGTGAACAATCCCTCCTAACTAAACTTAATGATCTTAATAATGCATCTCAGCCATTGAGACCATTGAACAATCATTTCGAGTAACTGGCTAAAATAAAGGGATTGGGTTCGTGGATTTCACCAACCATGCCTTTACCTCTGCCGGAACTTTAATTGAGAATTCCTTCAAAGGGAAGAAGAGCAAGCACACTAATACTCTTCCTCCCACCGGCAAAGGAAAAGAGAAGGTTGAACCCAAATCGAATTTCCCAAAGAAATCTGTTTTAAGAACCAAGGGAAAGCGATTGCACCTTTAGAAGCGAATCAAACTGAGAAGCAAAACGCTTCTAATCGCAACCAAAAGCAAAAATAGTTTGAAGCGAATCAAAATGAGAAGCGAAATGCTTCTAATCACAATCAAAAGCAAAAATAGTTTGAAGTGAATTCTAAAGCGGTTCAACAAGACAAAGCGAACGTTTCCCCAAATGGACCAAAGAAAGGTCCAATTCGCTTTGCTCCTGTTCTTTATCACCCTCAATTTTGGCATCCATATGCCAAGGGAGATGAATCACCAAATACTTATATTCCTCCTCATTTTCCTATAAGAAAGAAGAATGTATTTCCTAGTGGTGATTATCATTATTATGAGAGTACACCGGATAGTTATGTTCGCATAACTATTCCACACCCTCATAATATGAAGGAGAAAGTCTATCCTCCATGATTCACTTCACGGAAGGAGAGATGATCTTACTTTATTACACGTAAACGCACTCGTGGTTATAATTCTCAGCATAACCAGATGATTATTAACAAGGCACCCAAACCAAAAGCTACTTCATCTTTGAAGATTAGTCAAGTGTGGGTTCCAAAGATCGCTAACCCTGTAGGACCCAAACAGATTTGGGTACCTAAGGTTAAACCTTGAACATGCAGGGCAAGCAGAAGGACCTCAACAAGCAAGAAAAGAAAAAGAAAGAAGCTGTTTGGTACTTGGACAATGGTTGTTCACGTCACATGACTTGTGAAAAATCTTTTCTCATGGACTACATACATTGAAGAAGAAGGTCCTCCAATAATCTTTGGTGATAATGCAAAAGCTTACACTAAAGGGCATGGTACATTTTGCATCAGACATGTGAAACTTTAAGAAGTTTCATATATTGATGGTCTTAAACATAATCTGCTTTCTATTTCCAAACTATGTGATAAGGGTTATAGTGTTGAGTTTGTTGCTAACAAGTGTATTGTCAAGAATAAATCAACCATGCAGATCGCTCTAACAGGTGTTCAAAAAGGGAGCATGTATGTTGCAAACTGGAAGCTTGTGATAAGAATACCTGTCTAGTGGTGAAGAGTTCTTCAAAAAGAGGATGGATGTGGCATCGCCGGCTAGCTCATCTCAATTTCCAAGCACTCAACAAGATTTCAAGGAAAGGCATAGTTCAAGAAATTCCTAATGAAGTCTTTGACAAAGATCAACAATGTGCAGCGTGTCAAAGCAGGAAGCAAGTGAAAGCTTCATTTCCAAGCGTTGAAGGATCTTCGACCTCACGCATACTGGAGCTATTGCACATGGATCTTTTTGGCCATATCACTCCTATAAGCTTAAATGGAAGAAAATACACTCTAATGGTAGTTCATGATTATTCACACTTCACTTGGGTAGTATTTCTTTTCAGGAAAAAGGATACGCTTGAACAACTTCCAAAACTGTTGAAGTAACTAACCAATGAAAAGGGTCTATCCGTGATCAAAATACGCTCGGATCGAGGAATGGAGTTTCTTAACTCAGTTATTGAAGCGTATTGCACGGAGCATGGCATAAAGCATCAAACCTCAGCAGCATGCACTCCACAGCAAAACGGAGTAGCCGAGCGAAGAAATCACACTATCAAAGAAGCGGCTCGCTTGATGCTTGCTGATGCAGAATTACCAAAATAATTTTGGGCAGAAGCAACTCACACCGCTTGTCATGTTCAAAACCGCACCGCCATCAAGACAAGGCATCAAAAGACTCCATATGAATTATGGACATGGAGTATACCTAATATTTACTATTATTTTCACAGTTTTGATTGTCGATGTTTCATTCACAATAATGGTAAGGTACAGTTGAGAGCGTTTGATAGCAAAGCTGACTTCGGAATATTCTTAGGATATTCTGCAGTAAGCAAAGCTTTTTCGCGTTTACAACAACCAAACTCTTATGGTGGAAGAAACACCTCATGTTGTGTTTGATGAGCCTTCTTTCAAGAAAGCGCAAGAACATGTAGAAGCAAATAAAGGAAAAACGACTACCGGTGGACCAGCAACTCACTCGAGTATGAATGCTGAGCCACCAAGCGCCGTAGATCTTGAAACTCACTCGAGTATGAATGCTGAGCCACCAAGCACCGTAGATCTTGAAGATGCTGAGGAGCGAATGGAACATGATCCAAGCAAATTGCAACAAGAAGAGCATGAACCTAGCTCTTCAACAACCGATCCTCAAACTTCACATGGTGGAAATGGTGAACAAAGTCCATCCTCCGAAGCAAATGGTGGTCAAGGAAATGATGGGAACCAATCAGAAGAGGAGAATGAAGAAGAGATGAATCGAAAGAAATCATGGAGATGATATCATGATCCAACTCATTTTATTGGTGATCTAAATCAAGGTGTGAAGACCCGTGAAATGTTGCACCATGGAGAAAGTTGTTTATTCAGTTGCTTCTTATCAAACACCAAGCCAACCACAGTGGAAGAAGTGATGGCTGATTCTAACTAGATAAACGCCATGCAAGAAGAGCTCAACAAATTCGAGAGAAATAATATTTGGTACATGGTGGATCGTTTGACCCATCAAGAAGTGACTGGTACTAAATGGGTTTTCAAGAACAAGACTGATGAAAACCATAATATGGTTTGCAACAAGGCTCGCTTAGTTGCAAAAGGCTACTACCAAGTGGAATGAATCGACTATGAAGAGACCTTCACTCCAGTTGCCCGCCTTGAAGCGATTTGCATGTTTCTCACTTATGCCGCATCCAAGAAGTTTACTGTTTATCAAATGGATGTGATGAATGCTTTCCTTAATGGATGGTTAAAGGAGGAAGTGTATGTTGAGCAACCCCTAGGATTTGTGAAAGGAGATAAAGTGTATCGCCTGAATAAAGCTGTCTATGGCCTTAATCAAGCACCACGTGCATGGTATGATACACACAATTCCTCGTTGACAGTGGATTTCATAAGGGAAGAGTAGATCAAACTCTCTTCACTATCAATGAAGGTGAAGACATGCTATGGGTTCCAATCTACGTGGACGATATCATCTTTGGATCGCCCAACCCTACTCTTCGTGAAAGATTTGAAGATCTCATGAAGCGTTAATATAAGATGTCGATGATGGGGAAGAAGTCCTATTTTCTTGAATTACAAATCAAGCAGAAAAACGATGGTATCTTCATCAATCAAGCAAAGTATACTCGCGACATGCTAACTAAGTTTGGTATTCAGAATGAAAAAGAGACTAAAATTCCGATGAATACAAACTGGAAGATAGATCCAGACTTAGAGGGCAAATAGTCAATGCAACGGAGTACTGAGCGTTGATTGGATCGCTTCTCTACCTCACAACAAGTCGCCCAATATCACTTTCGCTGTGGGAATCTGTGCTCACTTTCAAAGTAATCCCAAGCAGAGTCACTTAGAAGTGGCAAAGCATATCTTGTGATACCTAAAAGGGACCATCAACTTAGGTCTATGGTATCCTACAGATGATGATCTCACGCTTAGTGGTTATTCAGATGCTGACTTTAGTGGTTGTAGAGTTGATAGAAAGTCCACAACCGGGACTTGTCAATTCTTGGGAAACAAGCTGGTTTTTAGTTTTCTATGAAGCAAACAATTGTTGCAACCTCTACAACTGAAGCAGAATATCAACTGAGAGATTACAAGATCGGAGCCAAAGAAGTTCCTATCTACTGTGACAACACAAGCGCTATTGCCATCACTGAAAATCCCATGCTTCATTCAAGATGCAAGCATGTTAAAATTCGACATCACTTTATTCGGGATCATGTAGAGAAAAAGGACGTCAAGATGATAAAGATACATATTGATTATCAACGAGCGGATATTCTCACAAAACTGCTTGCTCATGCAAGGTTCAATCAGTTATGTATGGAATTGGGTTTGTTAGACCCGGGAGAGGATAAGGTGGAGTGAGGATGGGAAGGTAAGGTAAGTCCTCAATGAAGAGCGTTCTTCCTTATTATCCAAGCAGGAGATTATTGGATATTTGGTTAAGGGGGAATCGATCTTCATTCTAGGTCTAGGAACATGCAAGTGGGTGATTAGGTTAAGTTTGAGGCTAGTAGTTTACACTTGCCACCTACAAGTGAGTGTTTTTCGCTTGTACACTGTTAGCATATGTTTTTGCTATCTTCTGTAAGTGACTGTCTACACTTACCTTAATTTTCCCCAACTAGTCCATCTGTGGAAGGTCAAGTATTCTGCCTCATTCTTTCGTTCGTGGTTAATTATGAGCTCTCCTACCTACAAGTATCTTGAATCAACTCATGAACATGTCACTTCATGGATATATGAGATAGCTTGCCCTAGTAAGGGTTGAGGAAACTCAACGCCCCAACCGGATCCCTTGTGGATTTTGTAGTCTTATGAACATTCCAAGTTGTGGATATATGAGAAGAATCACTCTTGTATGGTTAAAGGATCTCATAAGTTTCCATTTCACTATCTTTTCTTGTGGCGGATTCTCCAATCGCAGAGAAAGTGAAGTTAAACGTGGATTATGTCCCCCCACTATTAGATATCTTATGATACTCTATCATGAGGATTGCATGTTTAACTTTGAAGCGGAAAAGTTGTGAAAGACTCGAGCGGTAGGCTTATATCGCTTTGGCATAGGTCAAGCAATTCGCTCATAAAAAATGCTTTGAAACGTGCCAGGTGTATCACTCGTCATCATGGTATCAGTCAACTACTATGTTTGACTGACCAGTAAGTCTTTCTTTCGTGCTTTTATTTTCAAGTAGATGAATTAAAGCGGATAATTCTTTCAGAGACTGTCGTTTGATTCATTGAAAATATAAACCAGATTGGCATAAGTGCTTATTGAGTTTATCGTTCTCGATTATACTCTTAAGCACAAAATCCAACCACATTTTTTTTCTTAAAAGCAAAATTTCTTTCCTTGCACAAACAAAGTAAGGGGGAAAAAAGCGATTCACTTTCAAGAAAACTTCTTTTAAGTTAATAATTGCTTTTAGAATAATTGCTTTCAGTTTATTATTGTCTTATTAGAAGATACGCACTGTGTGCGATATCTTCAGCATTTAATGTGGCTACAGTGTAGGGTACATGAACCAAGTCACTCGCGCGTGCTCCCCCACTCACATTCTTGAACTGCCAAAATCTCTAAATCCTAACCTTCCATTCAGACCCGCTTTTATTGTGACCATTAGATTAGAATCCCACTAACCCAGGATCTCACTCAAATCTTAACCGTTGAATCTGAAAGGACTACTTCAGATCTAATAGCCCATATTCCTTCCCTCACTTTTCAAACCTCCATATATAAACCTCTATCTCTCACTATTCACTCACTTACTCTCAAACTTTCCAAAATTCCAAAATTCTCTAAGTTCAAATTCTCCAAATTTCCTTTCTAACCATAATATTCAAAGATAGTGAAAGGACAAAAATCCAGGAAACAAGCCGAGAAGCAGGTGGAGGAAAGGGTAGAGAAGACGATGGAGGAGGAGGAAATGGAGGAGAAGGTGATGGAGACAACAGTCAACATTATTTCCGAAGAAATCAAATGATACATACACCAAGAACACATGCTTGATGATTCTAGTGAATGGATTTACAGATCGTGTAGTTAATCGGGTAGAGTTGATGAATTCGCTCACTGTTAAACCCAATAGCATTTACCTTGTGGCGGTGGTAGAATTTCTCAGATTTCTTGATACCGAGAAATTAATAACCAAAGTTTCGTGTGTAGATCTAGTAACACACAGTATAACTATGGTAACCGTGGACGTGAGGAAAGTTTTGATGGAAAAGTTAGGTCTACGTGAATCCGGCAAGAAGGTGGTAGAAGCCAGACATTGGCACTATCTTGTTGAGTTTAGGAGATACGCGAATGATGACAAAGTGAAATTCCTTGCCAAGGATACGAAAGATGGCAAAGTCACGATGGAGACGACAAAGCTCACCAGTTCTCTTCGAAGTCCATACAAGGAACTGTGTGATCTGGTGACAAAGTCGATGATGAGTCACACTGGAAATATTTCATCCGTCACGTGGCCAAAGTTGAGAGTTCTGGCCGCTCTCACCGATGAAGTGGCAAAAATAGAGAAGTACAACTGGTGTCAATTTATGATTGACCAGTTGGTTGATACGTCTAAGAGTGTTACTCTAGCCACATACTATTCCTTCAAAATAAAGATGAAGAAAATTCGCTTTGCTCTCCTTATTTCCTACATGGTGGAGAAAACACTTACACAGGTGAAGAAGGTGAATGAGGTGAATGTCAAAAACACTTTTCTATTTTGAAGTCAAGTGGACAAACCAGAATGCGAACCATGGAAAGCGACGCTTCTCCCTGAGGAGGGGGGATAGCTACCTCCAACTATAGAAGCGGTCACTAGCATGGACAATCCAGTGGTGACCAAACGTACAAAACAGAGGTAAGCGAGACAAGAGCGAAAGGCTGCCAAAAGTGATAAGTCTATCGCTTCTAGGAAAATCACTTCCAAATGTCAACTGGTTAACGAGACAGAAAGCGAGAAAGAAGAAGAAGTTCAAACTGAGGGAGAATGCTAGTTTGAAGAAAATGATGATGATGTGGAGATAGATGATGTAGCTGATGAGTTGAAGAAGTCAACTCTCAGTGGTGATGTAGAAGCAGCAGCTACGAAGGCCTGGATTCGGATAAGCTTGATCAAGGTAATGATGAAGGGAGTGAAGGAGTCTAAATCTTCTACTCCAGCTCATGAAATTGTTGTTGACACCAAGAGATTGGATGAGGTGGTCAACATAATTTCCATGGACGTGTTTCCAAAAAGCACGATCCCCACTCAGCCGAAAACCACAAAATCTCAAGGGAAGCAAGTGATGGAAGAAGCGACTGCACCTGCTTCTAAAATAGTTGAAGTTGAAGATGATGAAGAGACAGAGAGCAATGATGACCAGCCTTTACGTCAAGCGCTGATGCTGAGCAATATACAGGCAACAAATCAAGGCGCATCTTCCTCACAACTTCAAGATACATACATTTTCAAAGACTTGAGCCCAATTGGAGGAACTTTTGATGATGATGAAGCCGATATGATTCTGGATTTTGCAGATCAACCCGTCGATGCGAAAACCATGGTTCAAAAAGTTCTTCAAGCAATGAAGGCTCAAGCAGATGAAGCCATCAAGGGACGATATGCTGGAAAGGAAGTCGGAGATTATCTGCTTGAATCTGCATCAAGCTTTCTTGCCTATGTCTATGTTCGTGGATCAAAATATAGCAAGGTTTTCAAAGCTTGACCATTCTTTGGAGAAGATACAATGACACACATTAAAGCCTAGCATCTTCAGAGATTTAATGTCCGATACTTCAGTGATTTGATCAACATGGATGAAGTCTGGAGGAGGATTGATGCTGTATTGAAGCCTTCCGATCCAGTGTTAATTGAAACTAATGATGAAACAAAGATGTCCTAGGCTGAATGGACTAGCACGGTGTACCAGATCATTACTGTTGCTGAAGCTGAGGTTGCTGAAATTCTTGATTCTTCAAGCAAGGTGATGTGCACAGTAATAGTGGTGAAGGATCTGATGGACATAACAAAGAAGCTGTCATTATGCCAGAAGATTGACACTAATCTGGAAGAGCTCAAGACCTCAATTCAACAACTCGTGAAAGAGAAAGCGGAGATGGAAGCCATCATTCAAAAAAGAGTGATTGTAGAGGAAGCAGAAACTCAACAAATGAATGGATGGTTTGCCGAAATTCACGAATTTCTATGCTCTCTTACTGATGCACAAGACATGATTTGTGCAGAGGTCAAGCTAAAAGAAGAGGCACTCAAATCTCTTGCCAACAAGGAGGTCCTTATCTCCAACAAGGATATCGAACTGCAGCATGTGTGAGAACAGTTGAAGGAGGAGAATGAGAAATTACAAGCTGCAGTTGGCATGGAGGTGCTTATCAAGACTCAAGGCAACGAGATTGATGCCTTGAAACTAAAGGTGGAAATGCTTGAAGCTGATATCCAGACCAGGAAAGAGCGACATAATGGTCTGGAGATCAAGCTTGAAAAAGTGAGCAAAGAAAATAGTAAATTGAGAAGTGAGCTCAATTTTGTAAGGGATGAGAAGAAAGTGATTGAAGAGAACAACTCCGCTAAGAGAGTTTCTGAACTTGAAGTGGAGGTGTTGCGACTTCAATCCAGAGCAAGCAATGCTGAAACCACTCTTTCAACTAGTCAAGAAGCGTACATGGAAATCACTTCAACACTGGATAAACAAGAGCAAGAATACGAGGAAAAAATCAAACTAGCAGTGGGATTCAAGCCAATAATGGAGAAGCTTCTAAAAGAAAGTGTGCAGATGACCACTGATGCCTTAAAGGGAGCGCCTACCATTTCACAAATAGAAAGTAAACTCACTCCAACTGTTGCACTTCAAACTCGAGTATCTACCACTTCACTACCCTTGATTCCCACAGAGATTGTTGGTGAAGCGAAGGAAAGAGGTGTCGAGTATAAGCGATGAATGAAAGGCAAAGAAGTGTAAGTTGAAATCAATTGTAGTCAAAGATGTTGCACCGAAAAGTGCTAAAACTACACAATCTGATGCTTCACTTCAACAGAATATTGGCCCTCACCAACAAGAAGTGACAAGAAGAACAAGAAGAGCAAAGAAGCCAGATGCTGAAGAGAGAGTGTTAACTGCACATGAGAAGGAACAGTTGAAGGTATACGACATGATCTACCCTCAATATCAAAAGAGATAGAGAGATGAGTATTACCTCTCTATCAACGATACGCTCCAGTCAACAAGGATGAAATAAGGTGGTTGAAGAAGAAGGGAATGTTAGGCGATAGGGAAAATTAGGAATGAGAACCATGCTTCTGACAAGGATTCACTCACAAAAGAATCAATTGATAGCATTCTTTTGGGATTCTGTGAAAACTTATTTGAGAATGATGATGACAAAGCTTCATACACCTATGGAATCTTTGGTGTGCACAACCGGACTGCTGAAGAAATAATAGCAAACAGAGAAGCTGATCCACGTGCTCAGTATGTCGAAGGAATTATTGAAGTGGAGGCCTTTGATCCAGAATGGGAGGCAGCCAAAGAGAAGTTCATCAAATGACACTACTTTTGGGATGTATGGAGGACAAAATTCGAGATGAAAGCATTCATCACTTTCATGTAGCAGTATTATAGTCCGCTCTGGACTAGAATCAATGAGGAGGTAAGAAGGAGAGGCATTTTGATCAAAACTCCAGCCAAGACTTATCTCCCAGTTCCAACCAAAATCGGCACAAATGATAAGGACTTTGGATTTCTTGAAGACGAAGTTATCATTTGCTGCAATGCAAGAAGGTATGGAAATAATCCAACAACCGAGCAGTTTAGGGATGCAAGGAAGAGAGTCTATGGTGCATATAATGAGCCACCACCGAAGTTCTAAATATCCTCGCTCATATTTTGTGTATTACTTATCTCTATAATCGCTTCATACCATATATGAGATAACCATTACTTGTCCCCAAACAATATCTTATTGTTTATCGCTTTATGTTGTTTACTATGATGCTTGATTAATTGGTCAAAAGCGAAAATCTCTATTCAACGCTTTACAAAAACTAATTTGCTCTGGTACTAAAATTAAAGCAATTGGTTACAAGCTAAAAATCTCTATTTCTTGCTTGTTATAGCTTTAATACCTTTGTCAAGCAAATTTACTTTGATACCTTAAGCAAGTAAAAGCTTTGGTACCGTTTAGAGTAAGCAAATCGCTCTAATACTTTCTAATGAAAGTACTTCACTTAGAAACCTTAGATTTATTTATTTAGATCTATAGGCTTTTGGCATCATCAAAAAGGGAGAAATTGTTAGAATATTTGTTAAGAGGAAGTAGAATCTATCTATGCTTTAATATTTATACAATTTGTTTTGATTAGATTCCAAAACCACATAGAACTTTCCCTTATTATTTTTGATGTATACCAATATCGCTTCATGTAATTTTTCAATGTATTAGAAAAACTCACTTGTTAGGGAGCTATACTCTTTAAGTGTAATTTGTCCTGGCACAAATGAAGCAGTGCAAAGTGAAGAGAAGCGTAGCGAAGAGAACCAAAGCCAGGAAAAGTGTTTCACCCAAAATAGTGCTAGCAATAGGACTAGGTCTATCGTAGTACTAGTAAGATGAACCCTAAGTCAAATCTCAAGGAAAGCTTAACAGGGAAACCAATTGAGTGATTATCTACCCTAAGAAAGCAAGTAAAAACAGGGGGGGTTTAGATTTGAATTAAGTCCTAGGCTTTAAAATAAAAGAAAGCAATTAAAATTAAGTTCTAGGATTGAAAATAAAAGAAAACAATTAAAAGCAATTAATCTAAAACCTTAATTTTAAAACTATGTAAAAGTAATAAATCTACCTAGGCATAAATTGAAAAGAAAACATTAAAGAAAGTAAATAAATCTACACTAGTGCAATTAAACCTAGACATGCTTATTAAATTAAATCTAGAGAAATTAAACAAAGTTTAATCTTAGAAAAATAAAAGCAAGAGAACATCAAAAGCAATAAAAGATGAATCTAAGGATTTCAACTAAGCTTATGAGAATTTAAACGAATGAAAATTAAAGAATGAACGAAGAACGAAGAACTAAAGAAAAACGAAAACTTGAATTAAACTTGCAAGATCTTGAATCCGGATTCCCAATCTTCAAAAGCAATGCTCTAAACTAAACTAGGGTTTTTGAAAGCTAAAATCTAAGGAATCAAAAAAAAAAAAAATCTTTTTCGTTCATAAGAGTTTACATATATATAGACCTTCAAAAACCTAAACGAACAAGGAAAATAACAAAACAAGCCAGCTAGGGTCCAGCGACCCGCTGGGATACCCTTTCGTGATTTCTTACAAACTGACGGGTCCAGCGGCCCGCTAGGCCCGTCTCTTCGGCCGTCATGTCTCTTTTCTTCATTTCCTCTTCTCGTTTCTTCTTCTCTTCAACGAGCTTCGCTTCCTTTTGTCCTCTTTTTTCCTTTTTCAAATAATTATCCTCTCGACCTGATGTGATCTACAATATGTGGAAGCTTCGAATCAAACACACATCAACTATGATAGATTCAATCCAAGCGACAACTATGAAATATGAATGATAATCCCTAAATTCGACCCACGAGCATGCTGAATAGGCGTCGACAGAAACCTAAGCAATTCAATTCCGATTAAGCTCAAAATTTAACACGAGTTACTGTTGGGGTTATATACTGCAAAGCATACATTTATGCGTGTATATTAACTGTATCTTCCTGTTTTATGGAAATAAATATATTGTCATATGATTTGCATATTAATTCCTGTTATGGTTATGCAAATAAACGTCCGGTACTATATATTATAGATAATATGGTGTGGGTGGTCGCACGGAAGATCATATTATCGGTTTCTTATATGGTTAAATAGTGTTCGCAACCGAAAGTAATCTTGGACAAATTACTTGTTAAGGTTGTAGTATAATGCTGGATAATAGTTGGTCTTGGCTATTAGCTTATACTAGTGCATACGATCAGAGTTGCACTAAACGGGATCGAGGTGAGATAAATCCTTTTATACTGACTTATTAAGGATCACATTTCGGATGATTATTATTTCTTAATTCTAGTTGTCATAATATTCAATTATGTATTTATAATAGTTATTGCTTTGATTTACCATGAGTGAGAGTTATTGCAACTCAAAGAATCTTCGTATCTTGGGTAATAATATTATAAATATGATAATTAATATTATAGCTAGAAATCGTGTCTTGGTGCTCCGAGTTGATGATGTCCCCTTGAGGCGTTCTAAGGATTATTATATCAAACCCTGCAGGTGGATTAAGTTCCGATATAATAATGAGGTCGAACGGGTACTACTCTCGGTATAAGATATTAATTAATTGGAGCAGTCAGTAGCTTAAATTAATTAATGGACATGCGATATCTTAAACACGGGAAATGATATAATTTAAAGAGGAGCCCGGTATGTCATAATTTGGGATTGGACGGCGATGCAATATTATTTTACTATAGTGGAAAGGCTATAATATTAATATAATTAAATAGAGTATTCGGGGCCAGAGAATACTTGGATTAATTAATTATATTGGAAGACCCAGTCCAAATCCTCCTCAAGGTCCCTGGAGTAGCCCAATAGAGCATAGCCTGACCCATTAGCCTTGGCCCTAACCTCTCCAACACTCCACCTCTTATTATAAATAAGAGAGAAGTAGAAATGTTCAGTACGTGATTTCATTCTCACAGAAAAGAGAGAGAGGGGCGGCGGCTTCTGGGAGGCACAGAGAATAGATTTCTGCCCACTCAGAATTTCTCTGGTTGCTAGGGAATACTCCAGAAGACTTTGGGGTCGACGTGAAAGAGCCAGATCTCGTGTGCAGAGATCTGGTACGTGGAAGATCATTTCCTCGACTCAGAATTCCACCGGTGATACGCAAGTAGGTATATATGATTTAGATCGGTTTCTGCTTTCAAGATCTGAATTCATATGTTTAATGTAATTAATTAAATCTACATCCGAGGGATCCCGGATCCAACAACTGGTATCAGAGCAACTCGGCTCTGTAGATTTAATTATGAATAATTATTAGATTCATATTATTTGTATTGGATGCAATTGATTTGATTTTGCAGAGATCCAATTGTCATGGTTAATATGAATGTTTATGGTTTTAATTTTGTATTAAAATCAGCCTGTTTGTGGCTGCGTTTGTAAACACACGAGGGTTGATCATGTTAGATTAGAATTTTATTTTTCGATTTTTGTTGTAAATTCGATGTAAATTCTTGAGATCTATGTAATTCGATCGAGCCACCGTGAACGGAAGACAAAGCAACCGGACATGATGGCTGTCATGGAGGATACAGACGGCAGTCTTCATCGGACGTCGAGAACGACACGGCGGCGCTGCAGCGGTGATTGGACCGCGGCAAGGGTTTCGGCCCTACCGCTGGTTTCCTGCGTTGCTAGTGGCTGTAGCGCCTGTCGTTCGATGTCCTCGACGACAAAGACGTGCCGGAGGGATGGCAGCAGCAGGCAGCAGCGTTCAGCCGCTGTGGGATGGAGACGGCGGCGGCTAGGGTTTCTAAAACCCTAGCGGGCTGCGGCGAATCCAGACGATCACACGGCTGCTCGGCTGCTGTCTGGCATCCTTTTGGACGCCGATGTTGCTTCTGGATGGCGGTTGTTAGGGATCAGGAACGACGACAGTGTTTCGGCGAGACGCCGTGGCGGCGCGTGTAGTGCACGCGTGGCTCGGCGACGGCGTATCGACCGGAAGGTGACCGGCCGTCGAGTAGCTTGTTCAACAAGCTTGTGTTTATCCGGAAAAGATTTGATTTTATCTGGATAGATTTATTCTTATCTTTGAAGATTTAGTATTATCCAGGTAAATATGATCTTATCTGATAAGATTTATTCTTATCAAGAAAGATTTGATCATATTTAAAGGGATATGTTTCTATCTTTAAAGATTTGATGTTATCTAGGTAGATATGATCTTATCTGATAAGATTTAATCTTATCAAGAAAGATTTGATCATATTTAAAGGGATATGTTTCTATCTTTAAGTGATTTGATCTCATCTTGGATAAAATTAATCATATCCAACCACCATGCCTGATTTGGAAATTAGGGTTTTTCCGCACCCTAATAAATCAAGCTGAACAGTGGGAGATCTCCGGCGGGACTCCTCGACCTTGTGTGAAGATGCAGCGGCGGTGGTGGCGGCTAGAGAGGCGGCGGCGGCTGAATTGACGGCTAGGGTTTCGGCGAAGGTTAGGGTTTCTAAAACCCTAAAGGGCTAAACACTAGGCTCGTTTCTCGGCCCAACGATCCACTCAAATATTTTTCAAGCTCGTTCGAAGAAACTGAAGGCCATGATAATTGGATAATTATTTTTAATTAATTATCTTGTGCTTGTTTATTCGATGTTTTGTGGATAGCATGTTGTTTAATTATTCGCGATTTTTAATTACATGCTATGCTTGAAAAATGAAATAAAACCTTGGATTTAAAATGACTAAGTGGTATTATATTAATTTTAAATTTTCGATTAATTTTGTATTTTTCGAAAATTCTAAATTAATCTAGCCTCCATAATTGGTTTAAAAATGAATTAATTAGCATTTGCTCACTGATCCGGGTGTATCCCTACGGAGGTGCTAATTATGGATTTCATTGGTTTAAACTTCCTAAAAAGAATTGGAATTTCAAAATATGGATTAAATAACATTCGCTCACTGATCCGGGCATATCCCTTCGGAGGTGTTAATTAATTTCATTATTTTGAAATTTTGATGGATAATATTGAAAAATAGTTTTATATCGATATCACCTCCCTACGGTAGGGTTATTCTTATAAAATGGTATTTTTCGGAATATTAAATTATGGTATTTCACTTAGATGTAAATTAATTAATTATTTCCCGACGGAAAAGTAATTAATTTAATTTACATGGCTAGGAGTGACCGACTGTTAATTTCATCAATCATAAGGTGAAGGTTGATTGGATAATGAAATTAAAGGCGTAAAAACCTACTTAAAGAGATTATATGTAAAAGTCCACCCTACGTGGCTTGCATATAAAATCTTAAGGAGTTGGGGGTTGCATTTATATTGTCTTTAAGGTTTTACAATATAATTATGCTTCAAAGTATATGACATTAACTTTATGTTAGTTATTTTTATTCCAAGCTATACTATATTTTTCGGTTCACTTGATTAAATACTCAATGAAAAATAAATTCGAGAGTTCAAATTATCACGATTGGAAATGTAACTTGGACATTGTCTTGACTGCTAACGAACACAAGTTTGTCCTTACTGAGGAATGTCCTTATGTGCCAACTAAGGAGAGTATGCCTAAACAGTGTGAAGCTTAATTTCACGGAGATGTTTAGTCATCATGGATACCAAGTTCGACAAAATATTCTTTTGTCGATGAAAATGGTTGAAGGTACTCCTATTAGGGACCATGTTCTTAAGATGATTAATTGTCTTAATAAAATGGAGATTCTAGGTTATGAAATCGATGGGGAAACTCATGTCGATATCATAATAGAATCAATCCCTATGAGTTTTGATGTATTTCGGCTCAACTATAACATGAATCAATTCATGTACAAGTTAATCGAATTGCTCAATGAACTCATCAATGCTGAGATGTTTCAAACCGGTTCTCAAGCATTGATCACCACAGCTTCTACTCCTTTTTAAACCAAAGGATGGTTAAAGGAAGAAGAAGCAAGGTGGTGGTGGTTAAGGAGGTGACGCTCAGAAGGTGAATAACTACTCAAGGTGGGATAAAGAAACCAAGAGGAAAGTGTTACCGTTGTAAGCAGAAAAGACAAATTATGGCGGCCTGTCCTTATTTGAATGGAGGCAATGGTCAAGGTATATCTTGTGCATTTATTCAATGCGGTCGAGATTACCATCACAGTGGGAGACACTACGAAAGTGGTAGCCATTGCAGTGGGAGACGCTACGAAAATAGTGGTCAGTGCAGTGGGAGACACTACAAAAGTAGAGGTCAATGCAGTGGGAGACGTACATTAGTTGTACGCAAACTGCAGTAAATAGCACAACATCAATTCTTTAAATGTAAAGAACCTTCGAGTATGAATCAAACATATATCTGGTATCTAAAGTCTTGGTCACTTAGATCCAAGGGCAATAGATTAGAAAGTATGTTGGATTTGATTCATGCGGACGTGTGTGGTCCAATGTCGGTACAAGCTAAGGGGTGGCTACGAGTACTTCATCATTTCTTGATGATTACTCAAGGCATGGATATATTTGATGAAACAGAAGTCTGAATCCTTGATAAATTCAAGGAGTTCAAGGCTGAAGTTGATTATCATCATGGTAAATATATCAAATATCTTCGGTTTGATCGAAGAGGTGAATACCTTAGCGGTGAATTTTTGGAATACATGTCGGAAGCTGGAATCGCATCCCAGCTTACTGCGCCAGGAATACCACATCAATGTGGCATGGCGGGACGAAGGAACCGAATATTCTTAGAAATGATTCGGTTGATGATGAGCTATTTTGATTTACCTTTTACGTATTAGGGTTTACAAATAACGGCGTATGTTCTAAACTTGGTCCCTTTAAGGACCTCCTACTGAAATATGGTTATTTGTAGGATACCCTAAGGTAACGAGAGGTGGTCTATTCTATAGTCTTGTAGTCCAAAAGATCAGAATTAGCACAAAGACTCGATTTTTTAGAAGAAGGCTATGTGAATAGTAATAAACCCACTAGTGAGATCATTTTAGCAATGAGGGGAAAAGGCGGTGCCGGAACCACCCGTACTAGATGTTACACCAGAACTGCACCACATGTTGACACTAACACAAACTCTTAGGTAAAGCCTTGTCGTAGTGGGAGGGTCATCTTTTCAACCTGAAAGATGGTTGTGTTTGGGAGAATCTTCGGATATCTTACCAGGTAAAGATGACATTGACCCATGGACAAACATAGGCAATCTAAGAGAAAGATGCACAACTTTGGCGAGTTGCAGTGGATTTTGAAATTGAATCCATGCATGATAAAATGTGTATGACATTGTAGAAACTACCTTAAAGGGTAACTCCCGTTTGGGTAAGGGAATCTACAAATGTAAGAAAGGATCTGACGGTAAGGTTGAGACTTTTAAAGCTAGGCTTATGGCGAAAGTCTTGCCTATTGCTATGCTTAAGTCGATCTGGATTTTCTTAGCCATTGCGGCTCATATAGATCTGGGGATTTGGCAAAATGGATGTCAAGATCATTTTTCGAAATGGCAGTCTTGAGAAATCCATTTACATGCGCCAACCAGAAGGATACATTGCCAAAGAGAATGAGCATCTGGTTTACAAACTTAAGCGATCCATTTATGGACTTAAGCAAGCATCTCACTTGGAACACACATTTTGAGGTAATCCAGTCATATGGATTTATTCAAGTGTGATTATGAGAGCTGTGTGTATAAGAAGTGCAACGGAAATGATGTGATGTTTCTAGCACTGTATGTTGATAACATACTCCTGATTGGCAACAACGTGGAGTAGTTATCGGACGTACGGATGTGGTTGTCCAAGAAATTCAATATAAAGGACTTGGGTAAAGCTGTTCACATTCTTGGGATTAAGATCTTTCGTGATCGTAAGGAGAGAATGTTGTGTTTGTAACAAGTGGTTTATATTGATGTGGTAGTAAAGTGTTTTAGCATGGAAAACTCTGAAAAAGGCTAATCACCATTTTGATAAGGAGTTCATTTGTCTAAAGAAATGTGTCCTAGGACATAGAGATAGATAAATGACATGAAGGTGGTTCCCTATGCCTCTGCAATAGGAAGCTTCATGAATGTTATGCTTTACACCAGATCTGATATCTGTTATACCGTTGGCATGGTTTTCAGATACCAATCTAACCCTGATCATGGGCACTAGACTGCTATAAAGAATATAATCAAGAGAACGAGATTATATGTTGATCTTTTAGTTTGACAGTCTATTTCCATTTGGGTTATACTGATTTCTAATCAGAATGGAATTTTCAAAAGTCTACCTCAGGATGTATTTTATATTGGGAGGTGGAACCATTAGTTAGAAGGCTGGATGGCTCCGAAACTTCTTGTTGGACTTGGATATGATTCCAAATTTTCTTCAGACGATCACAATCTATTGTGACAGTTTTGGTGCAGTAGCAAATTCAAAGGAATCATAAGACCATAAGGCCAGTAAATACATCGGAAATAAGTACTTTATATTATGAGTAATCGTAATGAGAGGAGATGTTGTGGTGTCAAAGATTACGTCGGAAGATACCCTAATAATTTCCTTCATGATTAGCATGCCATCAAAGGTTTTCGATAAGGGTGTGAAGGGAAAGGGAATCAGACGTATGGTAGCACTACTTTGAGTATAAGTGGGAGAGAATTTAGTGTAGTGGTATACTTAAAAGCATGCTTTGAGTATAAGTGGGAGATTGTTGGGGTTATATACTGCAAAACATACTTTTATGCGTGTATATTAACTGTATCTTCCTATTTTATGGAAATAAATATATTGTCATATGATTTGCATATTAATTCGTGTTATGGTTATGCAAATAAACGTCCGATACTATATATTATAGATAATAGGGTGTGGGTGGTCGCACGGAAGATCATATTATCGGTTTCTTATATGGTTAAATAGTGTTCGCAACCGAAAATAATCTTGGACAAATTACTTGTTAAGGTTGTAGTATAATGCTGGATAATAGTTGGTCTTGGCTATTAGCTTATACTAGTGCATACGATCAGAGTTGCACTAAACGGGATCGAGGTGAGATAAATCCTTTTATACTGACTTATTAAGGATCACATCTCGGACGATTATTATTTCTTAATTCTAGTTGTCATAATATTCAATTATGTATTTATAATAGTTATTGCTTTGATTTACCATGAGTGAGAGTTATTGCAACTCAAAGAATCTCCGTATCTTGGGTAATAATATTTTAAATATGATAATTAATATTATAGCTAGAAATCGTGTCTCGGTGCGCCGAGTTGATAATGTCCCCTTGAGGCGTTCTAAGGATTATTATATCAAACCCTGCAGGTGGATTAAGTTCCGATATAATAATGAGGTCGAACGGGTACTACTCTCGGTATAAGATATTAATTAATTGGAGCAGTCAGTAGGTTAAATTAATTAATGGACATGTGATATCTTAAACACGGGAAATAATATAATTCAAAGAGGAGCCCGGTATGTCATAATTTGGGATTGGACGGCAATGCAATATTATTTTACTATAGTGGAAAGGCTATAATATTAATATAATTAAATAGAGTATTCGGGGCCAGAGAATACTTGGATTATTTAATTATATTGGAAGACCCAGTCCAAATCCTCCTCAAGGTCCCTGGAGTAGCCCAATAGAGCATAGCCTGGCCCATTAGCCTTGGCCCTAACCTCTCCAACACTCCACCTCTTATTATAAATAAGAGAGAAGTAGAAATGTTCAGTACGTGATTTCATTCTCACAGAAAAGAGAGAGAGGGGCGGCGGCTTCTGGGAGGCACAGAGAATAGATTTCTGCCCACTCAGAATTTCTCTGGTTGCTAGGGAATACTCCAGAAGACTTTGGGGTCGACGTGAAAGAGCCAGATCTCGTGTGCAGAGATCTGGTGCGTGGAAGATCATTTCCTCGACTCAGAATTCCACCGGTGATACAGAAGCAGGTATATATGATTTAGATCGGTTTCCGCTTTCAAGATCTGAATTCATATGTTTAATAATTATTGTAATTAATTAAATCTACATCCGAGGGATCCCGGATCCAATAGTTACAACTTAGGGTTATGAAGAACATATCCAAAATTCAGCGAAAACGCACAAGTAGTTTTCAATTTGGCACGATAGTTATTTTCGGGACAGTTTTAGGGTTCAAAAAATGGATCTAGAATTAATTTAAGGGATTCTAGGATCGGATGGTTATACGAACGATGGGTAATGGATATTTGTGATGTATGAAAGATGAGGAATGGCTAAGAATGAAAATCAAATAAAGGATTAACAAAATTCGAGATTAAAAAGGATGAAAATTACTAGAATCGAACCCTGAATCTACAAGGATCCGAAACACGATTATTAAGAAATCTTTGTGGCTCGACTAACCCGGATACTACGAGATATCACGAACGAGTCGATTGAATTCAAGTTTGAAGTCGCCAACAATCAAACTCTACCAAGAATCTTCAGTTTTTGTGAGACAAGAGAATAGCGTGAAAGCTGTTTTCATTCAATCAAGTCTGCCAAAGTATGAAGGAAAATTAAACATAAATACTAATCTAAGAGGGCCGAAAAAACCAAGTAATGGGCCTAAGAAAAATGGGTCAATTAATCACCTTAACATGTTGTGATAATTGGGCCTAAAATAAAATAATTATAAGTTCAGTTTTGTTTCCTCTTAATGGGCCTCCGAAATATCATCTTCTACACTTGTAAAATTCACCAATTTGTAATGATGACATCTGGTTCCTTCATCTTCCAATCTCTTCGGAATGTAGCACTGCAAATATCCTTGCAGCTTCTTGGCTCTTGATCTCATCACTGGTCCCCCCGAGCTGCAAGTCCCGATTGATTTGTTCAATGCTAGGTCCCGTCTCATCACGACCCCAACTTCACCTAAAATACAAGAAAATAACAAGAAAGACGAACCAAAAGGACTAAAAACAACTCACAAGATACTAGAAAATTCACACAAAAACATACTAAACAAATCTCCCACACTTAATCCTTTGCTTGTCCTCAAGCAAACTATACAAGATATGATATCAAGCAATGAATTATGGAGTGACAATGTATTAGGCTTCAGTATTTTCTACAAATCATACAAGTGAAACATGCAACTTCCCAACAAACTTTTCATAGTAAACTTCAACATTTAGCCTTTTTGAACAAGAATCCTCACAACATGTATAGGTAGGAAAAAAAATCACTCAATTCAAAACAAACACAATGCCTACCATAAGCTTGCAAATCGTCTCACATCTCCATTGCTTAAGTGTGTGCTCAAAACAAAGATCAAAAAGGACTTATTATTGGTTGTAACGCAGGCTCTTTGGTAGGTGAGAAATTTTTGGCTAAAGTGAGTTAATCCCAAAGGTTTCAATTCACTCAACTTTCTTTCTTTTCAACAACTCTTGATCCCCCCACACTACTTCAAACCATGGCAAAATCTTCAAATTTAACACCAAACTTCTTTCAAAGACTCTATTTTCCTTCCTACTCATTTATGCTCTTATTCATTTTTTTTTTTACATATATCTAGAGCTTATATAAGTAGGAGGTTCTAACTTCTCAATCCAATTTCCTAATCATTTTTCTTCTCTTTTTCAAAAGACTTTTCTAACAACACACTCCCAATCCAAACCAAAACTCAATCCCAATGTTAATTCCTTACCCAAGGCTTTCCAAAGAAATTAGATCTAAGTAGTAGATCTCCAAGGCTCAAAGGGGCTAACTAGGATTTTAGTGTTTCAAATTTGGACAAGGTAAAAGGGAAAGAAAAGGCTATGAAAGATGGCCTAGAATCATTTCTTCATTTTTAAGCACATGATGCAACCTCGAGGGAGAAACCAAGGCAAGTTCTAGAGACAATTATGCATGCTTGAACATTCACACACAAGAAAGGAATTTAACTATCATCATGCATTTAGTCAAGACTCAAAATCTCACAATATAGGGTAAAGAGGTGATTCATGTTCGTGGAGGCTAAAGTCTATATTTACCAATCAAATTTATCGAGTCCTAACATGCTCACAAGTAAGTTTTCAATCAAAACAAGCAATCATCATTAGCCTCATCATCACAACAAAACTCATGCTTGACCAATCCACATAGATGTTGAAAGACTCCCAAAAGGATCAAGCAAACAAATCACAATTAAATCACAAATAAATCCTAACACAAAATTTCTACACCCCCCACACTTAAATGCATGCAATGTCCCCATTGCAATAAAAGTAAAGAGAAAGGGATGAGAAAGCTTCACTAATGACGACACAATTCGGCAATCAAGCTTCAAATCCTCAAAGGACCCCATAAGCAAGTTACATACACAAACAAAAACAAAGAAAACTAAGCATAATACCTACTAAAGAAAATAAAACAAAGTAAAAACCAAAAACTAACCAAAAACCAAAATAAAAAGAAAAATAAAACTAACAACTTACCAAACTTACCAAAACTACAAAGGTGGGTTAGAGGGATTAGAGGGATCAGAGGATGAAGCCCAAGGAGTACCGGCCTAAGGATCCGTCTCAGTACGAGGAGTAAGGTTAATACCGGACCAACGAGAAAATTGTGTCTCCAAATTCGAGACTCTCCTATCAAGGCTACTCACACTCGTATTGATGGATCCAATATGTGTGTTAATAGCCCGAAGAGTAGTACCATGCTCATCAAGACGCTCCATGATACGGGCTTGAAAAGAAGCAAAGTCCGTTTGGAACCCCTCATAACCAAAACCGGAGCGATAGTCATAGGTAGGACCCTCCGGTGAGGACTCAGGCTTGTCATAAGCATCTTCTTCCATGGTATCCTTGTGTGATGATTCTTCTGCTCCCGATGGTCCTTCTCCACCATCTCTTGATCCTCTAGCAATCCTCATTTCATCATAAACACAAGGACGGTTGGCAACGGGGAAATATTCGGTAGCCGACTTCAAGATTTTTCCTTTCACAAATTCAGCCAAGCTAATCGACACACTTGGCACTTCATTCATGTTAGCTCCCGGAATTACCATGCCAAAGTGCCTTGCCAAACTGGTAGCGATGTGAGTCAAGGACGGGTGGCTCTTGCTCCTCTTCTTGATGCTATCAATTTGAGCCCAAATAAAAGGTGAAAGACACACCTTTTTTATTGTTCTTAGCACACCAGAGGAGGAAAACCTCATTGCTATTAACTCTATTCGCCTCCTTCTTCCCCGAAATATTATATGCAATAAACTTATGCACAAAGGAAAGAACACCATCTTGAATAAACCCGGCTTGTGTGCCACTAGGATTCCAATTGTTAAATCCCGTCAACTCCTTCCAAGCCGAATACACATGAAAACTCTCAGGCACACCCATAAAAGCCCCCTCATCAATGGAAAATCCAAATGCATCATGCATATCCTTAACAGTGACTTCATACTCAAGCCCCCCAAATCGACATCTCATACTCGAATTCCCGGACCTATAATCACAAGTAACAAGCATCTCCCAACACAAAAAATCATACCCAACATTCACATGCTCGGCTAATTTAAACAAGCACAAATTCTTCAAATATCTAACTAATTGGGCTCTAATTCTCAAACTATTCACCCAACTCCAATCAAAATGATACGGAGGAAAAATGGATAGAGGCAAAAACAAGCTATAAAGTTTACCTTCCGCATGAGATAAGAGTGGGAAAGGACATCGGTACATCCTTGAGAGAGTAGGGTCGATGTTGTGAGCTTGGGAATGTGAGCTCTCTTCAGGTTCTTGAGAACGAGCCGAACGTTTACTACCACGAACCATCTTCAATGGTGGATGGAGTAAGGCGAATAGGGGTGTGGAAACCGGTGCTTGGAGGTCGGATTTGAGGGAAAAAAAAATTGGTGTGGCGTTTATGAGAAGAAGCAGAAGAAATTCAGGGTTAAAAACCCTCGACGCCCGATTTTAACTAGGTCCAGTGGCCCGCTGGTCCTGGCTCTCGCAAATTTTCGGCAGAATTCATCCGGCGGCCCGCTTGGGCCCAGCGACCCGCTGGCCTGAGCTCTCGAATTTCCGACACACTTTTTTTTTTAGTTCCTGCAAAACAATTAAGAAAAATTAGTAAAATTAAAGAAAATGAAATATAAAGAAAAATCAAGAAAAATGAACAAAACGTAGGTTGCCTCCCACAAAGCGCTTGTTTAACGTCATTAGCTCGACGAGAATTAAGTGCTCATTAACGAGGTGGGTCGAAAACCAAAGTTGTCTCCACCGTGTGAGGCATCATTCCCTCCATGTAAATTTTCAGTCGATGCCCATTGACAGAAAATGTGTACCCCGTCGCTTCGTTCATGATTTCCACAGTACCATACCGAAACACCTTTGTAACAGTGAATGGACCACTCCATCTTGACTTCAACTTGCCCGGAAACAACTTGAATCGCGAGTTGAACAACAACACCTTCATTCCGGGCTTGAATTCCTTGAAAGCAATCCTCCGATTATGAATCCTCTTGACTTTGTCCTTGTAAATCTTAGCATTTTTATAAGCTTCATTGCGAAGCGCATCCAATTCCTCCATTTGCAAGACTCGATGATCATGAGCTTCGGTGAGGCCGAAGTTGATTTGCTTGAGTGCTCAATATGCCTTGTACTCAATTTCTGCGGGCAAATGGCATGACTTCCCAAACACCAATCGATAAGGGCTCATTCCCAACACTTCCTTGAATGTCGTTGGGTATGCCCACAATGCCTCATTCAACCTTCCAGACCAATCTTTCCTCGATGGCTTCACCGTCTTTTCCAAAATCCCCTTAATTTGCCTATTACTCGTCTCAGCTTGCCCCGAAGTTTATGGATGATATGGAGTTGCCACCTTGTGAGTGATCCCATTTTTCATCATAAGCTTCTCAAAAAGCCTATTGCAGAAATGCTTCCCTATATCACTAATGATTGCACGAGGAAATCCAAACCTACAAAGAATGTTAGCCTGCACAAACTTCAAGACAACATGAGAATCACATGTTCAAGTGGGCATAGCCTCAACCCACTTGGACACGTAATCAACAGCAAGCAAAATATATTCAAAACCATTGGATTTAGGAAAAGGGCCCATGAAATCAATACCCCATACATCAAAGATCTCGACAGTCAAGATGGGATGAAGTGGCATCTCGTTCCTCCTTCCAATTGATCCTACTCTTTGACATTGATCACAAGCCAAATAGAAGTCTTGGGCATCCTTGAACAACGTCTTCCAGTAGAGCCCACTTTGAAGAACCTTATGTGCAGTCTTTTAGCCACCAAAATGTCCTCCACATACATCTTCATGGCACATCCTCAACACATCCACTTGTTCATGATCCGGAACACAACGCCGAATAACATCATCTTTCCTGATCTTGAACAAGTGAGGATCCTCCCAAAAGTATTGCCTACAATCATGAAGAAACTTTTTCTTTCCTGGCTTGGTTAATACAGGCATTTTCTCATTATCAGTTAAATAATTAGCAGTATCCGCATACCAAGGCTCAATATCAATTGCACACACATTTTCAAAAGGAAAAAATTCATGAATAGCATCATCATTCAAGCATGGAGGGATATTATCGAGACGAGACAAGTGATCAGCCACCAAATTATCGCTCCCTTTCCTACCCTTGATTTCAACATCAAACTCTTGCAATAGCAAAACCCACCTAATAAGTCTAGGTTTGGTTTGTGCCTTAGTCAACAAATGTTTGAGAGCACCATGATCACTATAGATAATTACCTCAGACCCTATGATGTAGGAACGAAATTTATGTAAAGCAAAAACTACAGCAAGCATCTCTTTTTCAGTTGTGGTGTAATTCACTTGAGCAGGATTTAAAGTCAAACTCGCATAGTAAATCACACGCAACATCTTATCGACTCGTTGTCCTAAAACAGCCCCTACAACAGAGTTTGACGCATCACACATAATTTCAAAGGGAAGTGACCAATCAGGACCAACTACAACAGGTGCAGACACTAACTTCTCCTTAAGTGTGGTAAAAGAGGCTAAGCATGCATCATCAAAATGAAAAGGAACATCTTGAGCAAGTAAATGGCACAGAGGTTGACTTAACTTAGAAAAATCCTTAATGAAACGCCGATAAAAACCGGCATAACCAAAGAAACTTCTAATTCCTTTGACATCATGAGGCGGAGGCAACTTTTCAATCACCTCCACTTTTGCTTTGTCGACCTCTATCCCACGACTCGAAACAACATGACCTAAGACAATTCCACTTTTTACCATAAAATGACTCTTTTCCCAACTCAAAGTGAGACCTCTCTCAATACATCTCTGTAAAACTCTCTCTATCTTACGCAAACAATCATGAAAAGAAGACCCAAAGACAGAGAAATCATCCATAAACACCTCAACAAAATCACCTATCATCTCCGAAAAGATAGACATCATACAATGTTGAAACGTACCCGGTGCATTGCAGAGTCCAAATGGCATCCTCCTATATGCGTATGTTCCAAATGGGCTTGTAAATGCTGTCTTATTTTGATCCTCCGGAGTGATGGCGATTTGATAGTAGCCTGACAAACCATCAAGAAAACAATGAAAATCTTGTCCAGCTAATCTATCTAACATTTGATCAATAAAAGGAAGAGGAAAGTGATCCTTTATGGTGGAAGCATTCAACTTCCGATAGTCAATGCACATCCTCCATCCAGTAACAGGACGAGTAGACACCAACTCATTCTTCTCGTTAGTCAAACGGTGATCCCTCCTTTCTTTGGCACAACGTGCACCGGGCTAACCCACTCACTATCGGCGATGGGATAGATAATTCCCTCCGCCAATAGCTTGTAGATCTCCTTTCGCACAACCTCCATCAAAATTGGGTTGAGCCTCCTTTGACCATCTCTTTTAGGTCGAGCTCCTTCCTCGAGGTTGATGCGATGCATGCATGTGGTAGGGCTGATTCCTCGAATGTCCGCCAAGCTCCAACCGAAGGCAAGCTTATTCTGTTTCAAAATTTGAAGGAGATCACCCTCTTCTTCCTTGCTCAACGAACTTGAAATGATCACCGGCTTCCGCTCCTCATTCTCCAAAAAGGCGTACTTTAAGTGTGATGGAAGCTCTTTCAACTCTACTTTCTCTTCCTCTTTCTTGATTTGTTCCCTCTCCTCCGGTGTCGGCTCAGGTAAAGGAAGTGGAACGGATAAACCAAGATCTTGCTCCATTCTTTGCCATTCTTCCTCATCACCGGAACCCCAGAACACCTCTTTCATCTCATCATCATTTCCCTGCACAAAAGAACTCTCGGCCAAGGCATCAATCATATCAATGTAAGAACAATTATCATTATGATTAGCCGAAGATATAACATTTTTATGCACAGAAAAAGACACATCCTCTCCTAACACAGACATCTTAATAGTTCCATTTTTCACATCAATCAAAGTGTTAGTAGTGGCCATGAATGGTTTACCTAATAAGAGTGTGCGATCCTTACCATCTTCATGGACTTCCCCTATCTCTAACACAACAAAGTCAACTGGTACAATTAACCCACCCACACAAACTAAAACATCCTCTACAACTCCCTTAGGATATCGAATAGAACGATCAGCAAGTTGCAAAGTCATGCGAGTGGATTTCAAATTACCTAACCCTAATTGTTTAAAAATAGAGTAAGGCATGAGATTTATTCTAGCACCCAAATCCAACATACCTGAAGCTTGCTTACCGTTTCCCAAAGCAATGTGGATGACGAAACTTCCCGGATCATGTTGCTTTTGAGGTAGAGGTTCTTGCATGATCGAACTTGCAACTTCTGACACGGTCACTTGCTCAGCCTCCTCATACTTCTTTTTCTTTGATGCCAACTCTTTAAAGAATGGAACATAGGCCGGAACATTTCGGATGACATCAAGCAATGGCAAGTTCACATTCACTTTGGACAACATCTTGTAAAAGTCCTCGAATTGTTGATCTTGCTTCTTATTCTTGAGCCTACTTGGGTATGGAATGGGAGGAACATACGGATTTGGAGATTTGTTGAGGAGGTGTTTGTGGTTGATAACCTTGTGTAACAAAAACTTCCGCTCCTCCCTCAAAAGTAAAATTGCCCATGTTCGGGCAGAAATCAGCAAGGTGCCCCAATTGTTGACAAACATCGCACACCTCTATTTCGGGCTCTTGAACATATGAGACAGCCTTTTGCGCCGGAGGTGTAGTGGGCTTGAGAATTTGAACCGGAAGAGTAGATGGTGTTTGTGGTTGAGTTAAAAATGCCTTCATCTCGAGATCCTCCATCTTTCTAAGCACCGCAGCCATTTGTTTCTTCATCTTAGAACCGATGCTAGCCACATTTCCCTCACTGTTTGATCCTCGAGATGTCTTCCTTTGTGAACTCTTTGCCATAGTCTCGAAAATTGCAATCGATTCCCTAGCTATTTTTTCAGTAATGTCTCCTCCTGCTGCACTGTCCACCAAGTTTTGAGTTGTTCGGTTGAGTCCCTCGTAGAAAAACTGTTGTAGCATCTCATTCTCGAACTTGTGGTGTGGGCACTTTTGCAGCAATCCTTGGAATCTCTCCCATGCCTCATGAAATTCCTCATCAGGGGCTTGGAAAAAATGCATAATCTTGGACCGGAGCTCAAATGTTTTCTTGCTAGGGAAGAACTTAAGCATGAACTTCTCAAAGACAGCGCCCCAAGTAGTCAGTGAATTGGGCGTAAGGGACCGGTACCATGTCTTTGTTTGATCCTTCAATGCTAATGGGAAGCACTTCATCCTCAATTGCTCCTCAGTGATTTGTCCAAATGGGAAGTTGTGGACAATCGAGCAAAATTCCTCAATGAAATCCAGGGTGTCCTCATTCTCCATTCCATGGAATTCGGGGAGTAGCTTTTGGTGTTGCGGTTTGAGCTCATGATCCCTGTCTGGAGTAGTCAGGGCAATCGCCGACGTAGCGGTAATGACTGTGAGTCTGCCAAATTGACAAATCGGAAGTTCTGCCATCTCAGGATCTACTACCACGACCGGCTATTCCAACGGTTGCTCTAGCTTTTCCTCAAAAATTGGTGTATCGAGAATGCTAGACTCATCGTCGGAGTTCTTGAATTCTCCTCCTTCCTTGGATGTTGAAACTGCTGCCAGAATGTCCTTTCTTCGGTTGATGTTTGCAATGTAAGGTGCCAATGGTTCGTCTTGACTTTGGGTACCTCGCATGCACAACACTCAACAAACAGATCAAACGCACCGATGGGAAGAACGAAATTCAAGATCAAAGAAAAAATATATATATATTTATTTTTTAATTATTTATTTATTTATTTTTAATTTTTTAAATTTTTTTTAATTTTTTTTTTGAGAAATAAAAACAGAAAATAAAATCACACAATTAATCGCCTAAAGCTATTCCCCGGCAACGGCGCCAAAATTTATTTCACCTAAAATAGTGCTAGCAATAGGACTAGGTCTATCGTAGTACTAGTAAGATGAACCTAAGTCGAATATCAAGGAAAGCTTAACAGGAAAACCAATTGAGTGATTATCTACCCTAAATGAGTTTACATATATATAGGCCTTCAAAAACCTAAATGAACAAGGAAAATAACAAAACAAGTCGGCTCAGCCCAGCGGCCCGCTGGGATACCCTTTTGCGATTTCTTACAAACTGACAGGTCCAGTGGTCCGCTGGCCCATCTCTTCGGCCTTCATTTATCTTTTCTTCATTTCCTCTTCTCGTTTCTTCTTCTCTTCAACGAGCTTCGCTTCCTTTTGTCCTCTTTTTTCCTTTTTCAAATAATTCTCCTCTCGACCCCAACTTCACCTAAAACACAAGAAAATAACAAGAAAGATGAACCAAAAAGACTAAAAACAACTCACAAGATACTAGAAAATTCACACAAAAACATACTAAACAAAAAGTGAATAAGGTTTATTGTTGCTAGAAGCGAAAAGTCACAAGCGATCACTTTATTGAAAGTGAGAAGCAACTACAGTAAAAGCAACTTGAAGAAAAGCGTTCGTGCAAAGCTGCTCTGAGAAAGTGACATCAGTACAAGCATTAAGTCAACAGTATCCAGCACTGATAAAGCGCTCGTGAGAAAGCACGAGAAGCAACGAAGTGAACTAGAGTTTGAATTTTAAAATTCAAACTCTGCAACAGTTCGTACACATCATTAATGTGGCGCGATAGACAGAGGATGCATGGAAGATGGCTATAGGCCAACGGATATTGCCAGAACAGTGCACAACCGCTGTCTCCGCTACATTCCAAGTCGGAAATCTACAGATATCTAGGGTTTTCTCTTCCAGAAAGATGACAAGCTGGAAAAGCTCTGTTTACCTGCAAAAAGCTGCATTGTCGCTGGACCAAAGGTAAGTGAAGAGCATGCGCCACCAACCTCTCTAACGGGAAGATGGCCGACTCCCACTATAAATAAGGCTGCATTCTCAACGTTGAAGAGTTACGAAACTACTCTCGCACACAAGTATCCAGCAAGAACTTCTAAGCCTTATCACATTCAACATTCAAAGTTCTTAAGTTCTAGAGTTAGTTGAGTCCTTAGAAACCCTAAAAGGTTTATAAGTTAACAACACCTAAATCCCTTCAACCCTAGACTAGAAACCATTCTTTCAAATCTAGGAGAAGAATCCTTATCCTTTTTACGTGATCTTTCATTGAAAAAAGATTCTCTAAGTTAGAACTCACAAAAACAAAACCCAAACCCTCGTTCGTAGTTTATTGTTAGATCGAGTTGTAAGTTTAAGTTTGTGTTTGCTTGTTACTGTTTGATCCGAGTTTTTGAAGCTTAAGTCCGAGTACTTAAGTGGAAAAATAAAGAATAGTTGGGTGTTTGTTAGGTTTCTAGAGAACTTGTTCTAATCTCTAGGTTTTAAGTTCAAGCTCAAACTTAAAATACTTCAGTGGAAGGATAAAACCAGGACATGTTTGTGTTGGTTGTTCGAAGTTCTGAGTGAAGGAATTTCGAGTTGCTGAGTGAAGGCAACAAATGGATGTAGGAGCGTAACTTCCGAACCACTATAAAAATCGCTCGTGTCCTTACTGCTTTCTTTACTGCTTTCAGCTAAGTATTTATTGATTTATTTCACTTACTTACAAGTTTTTTATAAGGCACACACTCACTCTAAGCAACAAACATTATTTTTAACTTAAGCAAGATTTTATAAAAAGCGAGTATAAATCTGCTCACCGATTTTCTGCACGCTTTTTACTCTGAAAGCGATCGCTTCTGTGAAGTTTTTGTAATGTCCCGCGTTTCCTAACAATCGTTAATAGTATCTTACGACGCTAAAAGGGAATTAGAATCTAATTCGATTCCCTAATTATTATATTATTTATTGGAATCTTTGGAATCTACTTCGATTTCCTAATTGTTATGTTACTTCAAGTAAATAGCAATTTAATTGCTAGTCATTTTATATAACGATTTATTGCTCGATTGAAAGGTTCAGTTAAGTATTTATTCATTGTCGAATATTCTTAGCTAAGAAATCAACTCGAATACCGACTAATTATTCGCAAGATTGACTAGTGAAGAATATAGATATTGGGCCGAAACCCATTTAGATAATAATCGTTGGGCCAATTCCATTACATACTCGACATATGGGAGCAAGTCCGACTTGATGAAGATTATAGGAAGCTATATATATATATATATATACGTAAAGGCACATGAAGTTCATTAAGAGGAAAATATCTTATACCAATAAAATATTATATTACTCCCTTGAGGAGGAACAAAGTACTGTAGCCACTCTACTCAACTCAAATCATATGTCATTAGATAATTAATTAAATAATTACATTCCACTTTGGAATGACTAAGTGCAGCTATTAACCAAAAGATAAACGAACTAATCTTACAAGGAAATGAACCACACGGTTCTTCCTTTCTAATCAAAGAAAAAGGGGGGAAGGGAAGGTGATGACAGCCATCCTCTCAATCCCAACATCTCAGCCCTGCAGCAGTTCCTTGAGCCGCCAAATCTGCAAACAAATCTGCAAAAGAAAAACACAAGTAATCAGCCCCTAAGATTGTGGAAGTTAATTATCCAAAGTGTAAATTTCTACTTAGACTTCTAACTAGTCCAAAGGTTGATTTAATTCTAGTATAAATACCCCTCCCTTGCAGCCATTCACCTCTCTCTCATTTCATCAAATTCTGAAACCTTGCAACCAAAACATAGAGAGTGAGAGTTTGAGTGAGAAGAGAAGAAGAGACTAGAAGAAGGAGAAGGAATAGCTAGCAACTACAACCCTTCTACTTCTAGGTAACCACCAAGAACTCATGATCATTTACTAGCTTCCTTTAAGCATGAACCAACAATTTTCAGCCTAGGAACACTTAAACCTTTCAAAAGCCTGGACCTTGCAATTATGTTATTTTCCTCGACCAAGAAATAAACCACCACATGATTAGTTAGACACCAACAAGCATGAATCAATAGAGCTACAGCCTATGTACAAGTATGTTGCAATCCCTTCCATAACTGAATCCTTTTCACTATTAAAACAAGAGTTTAATTCTTAAAAGTATAAGATTAACAGAACAAAGCAAACAAAACTTCACTCGAGCTTTATTCAGCAAACGTTTTCAGAAGCACTAATAAAATCCTAAAGTCTATAGCTTAAATTCGCCTAAGAAATAAAACACTAAGAATGGTTGAAGAGATAAAGCTGGGGATCGAAAGCGAACCTCCGTCGAAATCAGCAGCGAGCCGGTGAGTGACAACGGGCAGCGGCACATCCCCAACATCGCGGCTGCGGCCATCGCGTTCCGTCATCGTTCGCTGAGACCTGCAAAAATAGAGAAAGAAAACCGGTTAAACAACAAAAATCTGTAATTAAAATATCATAATCATACCCAAACCCTCTTCTGGCAAACCACAGGCATCAATCGAACAAAAAAAAATAAAAATCAAGAGAAAATGTCCCCTGATTCTTCGAATTAGGGATTTTATTTTTGGATTCAAAATCCGAGATAGAGAAAGGGGCTCCGAGTTGCAGGAGTTGCGCCACTGCAGTGGCGGCTGTCGGAGGCGAGATGCACGCGCCGGAGTCGAGGGCCGTCGAACTCAGAGCCATGACTTCCGGACGGCACCCAGCAGTGACGCCGTCTCACCGCAACAAGAGGAGAACGCCGGAGATCGTTATATCACCGGAAATCGATGAAGGGTGGTGGGAGAATCCCAGCCCCATTTCACGATTTGGGTTATTATTCCCTGATCGATCGTGGATTTTAGAGTGTTTTTATGACGGTGAGATTTATAGAAAAGTTAAGAACACAAGAATTTACGTGGTTCGATCTGTGGGTAGATCTACGTCCACGGAGGAAAAGAGGATGTTTATATTGAAGTCTTTCCTGCTAAAACATACAACCCTCCTCTTATCTTACAAGATGGCTCTATTTATAGAGAATTGAGGTCACAGGCGTTTCCTGGATGCTGCTCTCGCATGTCCGTCCGTACTCTGATCATCGCGGGTGGTTGAGAAATCGTGGGGCAGTTGGCTGACTTTGTTGACTCGTTATTGGGCTTCAACCTAGGTGGGCCGAGCTGATCTTGGGCCTCTGGGCCACATCCTATCACATCCCCCCCCAAAAGGTCGGAGAAGCGAGGTCATTGTAGAGTGGTGTAAATTGCCCCGTGGGATTTCGACGAAGTTGAAACTGCACACCGCCTCATTTTGACGAGGTCGAGCTTGAATTGCATTGCCCCGTCGAAAATAAGATTTTGACGAAACCGAACTTCATACCGCCTCGTTTTGATGAGGTCGAGCTCGAATTGCATTACCCCGTCGAAAATGAGATTTTGACGAAACCGAACTTCATACCGCCTCATTTTGACGAGGTCGAGCTCGAATTGCATTACCCCGTCGAAAATAAGATTTTGACGAAGTCGAACTGCATACCGCCTCATTTTGACGAGGTCGAGCTTGAATAGTCGTGATATGAAAAGGCACGACTGTTGGTGTCAGGGTAGGTAGGATACGTGTCGCTCTTTTGTTGGAGCAGGCGGAGAGGCGGGATTTGAAAAGGCGTGCCTTTGCTTATAAAAGCTTCCAGTGTACGCTAAAAAATATTTTCTCCCCTCAATCGTTTCCAATTGTCAGCGAGAGAGAAAACCCTAGACCCAAAATTCTGCAACCGCCGCCGTCCCGTTCAATTTCCCGGTGATTTGTAGTCGGAAAAAGACTTTGACAAGTAAGTACTTTCCTTGTAATGGATTCTTCTTCTTTTCCCTAAGTAGATACTGGTAGGGCCAGCGCACAGATTTCGCCCTCGCCGTCTAGGGTTTTTCCGGCGAGGGTTTGGTTAAATGTACATACACGCACGCTAGTTCCGCCGTCGTTTCGAGAAATCGAATTCCCGCCGGTGGTCCGGTCTAGTGCCTCACTGGCATGTGCCTCGACCATGTCTGTGTCTCATATGCAGGACTTGGCTCGGCATTTTTTGTTTCCTGAGTCAGTGGAGCTGCTCCTGCCTCGTGATGTCGATAGGGGTAGTTCGCCTCCCGTAGGTTTTTTTACCGTTTATGAAGATTATCTTCATTTTGGTCTTCGTTTTCCTTTAAATCGTTTTTTTGCCGAGCTCTTAGAAGAGCTCCAACTGTCGTTAGGTCAGTTGCAACCTCCTTCCATCAAGCAGGTCATTGGTTTTTGTTTCGAGGTCAGCCGCTGTGGTGGTACGCCTACTGTGGATTCTTTCCTTAGGTTTTTTAGACCTAAGCTTGATCCGACGGGGTGGGCTTACCTTTCCCCTATTAGTAGGTTCAAGTTAGGGACTCCTACTAAGGTGACGAACTGGCAGAAGAAATTCTTCTTTTGCCGGTGTGAAGGCGTGCCGTTGTACCCTTGGACCACGGCCAAGTTCGTACTTCGAGACACTGGGAAACCAACCGGTGAGCTTGAGATGAGCTTGGTGAACCTCGGCCTCATTGAGAGGGATTATGCCGAGGCCGAGCTCGCAAATCATGGGTTAAGCCCATATAACTCCGTGTCCGATGTGGACTTGGGTGAGGCTCTGCTTCACTGCTTTGTGTCCTGTGGTCTCTTTCATTTTTACTGATGTAAATCTTTTTTTTTTTTTTTTTGTAGTGGACGCTCAAGCTATCCAGGCTGCTCTTAAGAACAAGAACAAGAGGAAGAGGCAGAAGCCTTCTGCTTCGGTGGTGGAGAAGACGACTTCGGCGACGTCGTCGGAGAGGACAACCGACCTTGGAAGGTCGGTATCCGTGAGCTCGCAGTTGGACGCTCCCGTCCGAAGCTCCTCTCCCCTGCAGCTGGTGGGCCAACGACCTCGACGAACTTTACTCTCGTTGGATGACGAAGTGACGGTCGTCGAGAGTGGCCCGACCTCGGCCCAAATGCATGCACGGGAGATGTCATTTCCCGAGGTAAGCGTCAAACTAGAAGTATTTGTATATGGTGATTTGTACCTTCTACTAAAATCTTGTCACTTGGTTTTGTGTTTTAGGAGGCCGAGGCGGCTTTAGATGGGCTGCGGGGCTTGGCGAACTTCATTAGAAGTGGAGTTGCCAAGTTCCAGACAAAGGCTGCCGAGGCTGCGGCGGTGGAAGATCGGCTAATGGCTAAGATCTCTGTCGCCGAAGCCGCGGCACAGGCAGCAGCGGACAGGGAGGCGACAGCTTTGGCTGTCGCCGAAGAGGAGAAGAAGAAGGTTGCCGATCTTGAGGCAGAAGTGGGTCGACTGAGGACCCTAGGTAGCTGAGGTGGTAGCTGGCCAGGGAGGCGTGTTCCGCGCGTTGGTGGAGCGATTCGTCCGGTCTACCCACTTTTCCCGGATGGCTGTTCAGCTGGTGACTGCCATGAGCACCCCGGTTGTCTCAGCGGTGATCGATGATATCGCCAAGGACATCCCGGACTTGGACAAAACCAAGTACGGGTATGCTACCATGACGGAGGAGGAGACACTGCGAGACTTCGCCGAGGTGCTTCTGGAGCATACCTCTTCCATTTCGGTTGTCGAGCGGCTCTCCGCACAGAGGAGTCTGCTAAATAAAGATGTCATTCGGCGGTGTCCTGTTGACAGGTACGAGCTCCTGGAGACGGTCATTGCCGATTTGCTGAAGACGCCGGTTGGGGAGGGGACCACTGAGGAGCCAGCTCGCGACGACCCCACGGAACCCGAGGTTGAACCAGAGGTCGGCCTAGAAGGAGAAAATCGTGATGGAGTCAATTGACACTTTTCACGATTTTTGGCTTCTTTACCCTTCTCCCCCCTTTTTTTTTTTTTTGTAGCCTTGTACTTCGTCACCATTAGGGTGGCGTTTCATTTGCCGTGTTCGGCTATAAATAAAAAAAGGCTCTCTGTTAAACTTTGCTTGTATTTATTCTGTAGCCTGCCCCTGAGTTTTATGATGCTTCCCACCTTGTTAAAGAAATATCCGAGCTTCGCCGAGCTGTAGAAGTAGCCGAGCTCAATGCTTCGGGCTGGAAGAAGCGAGCTGATAACATCGAGATCGAGGTTGAGGTGAAACTTCAGGCCGCTCAGGAAAAGCTTGATGAGATGCATGCCAGATATATGGAGCTTTAAGACCAGTACCAGCGAGCTCGGGACGACATCAAGACTTGCAAAGTCGAGGAGCATATGGAGTACGAGACCATAATTCACCGAGCTGGGGGATCCATGATTTCCGAGACTTACGATAAGGTCAAGGAGCTCCAGGCCCGATGCCGAAGTTACAGGGAGCAATATGGGAATGAATCCTGGCAGGTTAGAGGTGAGTTTGAAGAGCTCATTCGTGTGGCGAGCATTTATGAGACAGTCCTTGATCGCTTTCTGAAGTTGAAGCGGCGTCTGTCTTTAGAGGCTGGTTCTGCGACTTCAATTTCTTCCGATCCGGATCCGAGGTTGCTCGACCGTACTTCTAGAGAATTTTTGGAAGGTGAATCTTCGAGGTCTGCTGACCCGGACCCGAAGATTGTGACACGTCATTCTCGAGAAATTTATAGTCAAGAGCGGCGATCGGCGTCGGGACGGGGTCGGGGTCGGGCGAGCCAGAATGTCCGAGGTAGAGGCCGAAGTTCGGCTTCTGGACGGGGTCGGGGCAGGTTTAGTATAGACGATGTTTTGAACTTTAATTCCGGCAGGAATTTTGCTAGAGATTGGCTTAGCTTTAGTAAGCCAAAGCCTCCGGGTTCCTCGTCTTCTTAATGTAACAATTGTACATTTGTTTCTATTTAAATAAAATAAATTTTTTTTGTTACATTTGTGCTTAAGAGATGAAGTTTGGGCTTTTTAGGTAGCCACTTCGTCTAACGACGAAGTTTAGGCTTTCTAGGTAGCCACCTCGTCTAACGACGAAGTTTAGGCTTTCTAGGTAGCCACTTCGTCTAACGACGAAGTTTAGGCTTTTTAGGTAGCCACCTCGTCTAACGACGAAGTTTAGGCTTTCTAGGTAGCCACTTCGTCTAACGACGAAGTTTAGGCCTTTTGGTTCCTTATTTGTCGAATTTATCGATAGGGGTGGTCCCCTTACGCGCGTTTAGGTGTTACTCCGAGGTGGAGTTTATTTGCGTATCCTCGTCAGGATTTTAAAATCGAGATACTTAGTATAAATGAGAGAGAGAGAGATGCAAAATGCATGCAAAATAAACAAAAAGTTTTACGAAGTCAAAATAAGACAAAATTTTACGAAGTCAAAATAAGACAAAATTTATCAAGACAACTCGATTCCTATGACCTAAATGAACTTGGACATCACCCTCTGTTTATACAAAGTACCTCTTCAAGTGGGTAATGTGCCATGTACGGGGTATGGGCTCACCAGATAGGTGGGCGAGCTTGTACGACCCTTTTCCGAGGACTTCTTCAACTCGGTACGGTCCTTCCCAGGTGGCTTCTAATTTGCCGAGCTTCTCCGCCCTGCTGACCTCGTTATTCCGAAGTACGAAGTCGCCTGCTTGGAGCTGTCGATGCTTCACCCGGCTGTCATAATACCGAGCTACTTGCTGTTTGTATCGAGCTTCTTGTATGTAGGCTTGTTCTCGTTTTTCTTCTAGCAGATCCAAGTTAGTTCGAAGTCCGTCTTCGTTGTCTTGGGCCGCGAAGTTAAGTGTTCGGGGGCTCGGCAAACCGATCTCTACCGGGATCACCGCTTCGGCTCCATACACCAAGCTGTATGGTGTTTCACCGTGTGATGTCCGCGGGGTGGTTCGGTATGACCATAGGACTTGGGGTAAGTTCACCGTGTGATCAATGCACATCCGCCACCTACCTCCTTGCTTCTTCACCATCACGGGGTTGGGCAACCAGGTCGGATATTTTACTTCGAATAAAATATCGGCCTTCTGTAGTTGGCGAACCTCGTCATGGATCACTTGATTCCTTTCAGCTGCGAAGGCTCGCTGCTTCTGCCGAACTGGTTTCACCTCAGGATCGATGTTGAGGTGATGAGTGATGACGCTTGGAGCCATCCCGGTCATGTCTAGCGGCAGTCCAAGCGAAGACATCTCTATACTCCCGAAGTAGCCGGATAAGTTAACTTCGGAGCTCATTTTCGCCGACTGAACCCTACTTTGACGACCTTGGTAGGGTCATCTTCGTATAATGCGACATCTTCTACCGGCTCAACGGATGGATGCGACGTCGGCCCTACCTCTTCGGGTTTCTATAATTGCTATGCTTGGGGGTGTTGATTCTTAACACCTCGGAGTGCGACCTGCATGCACTCCTTAGCCTGTTGCTGGTTTCCCCGAAGCGTGATCACTCCGTCCCTGGACGGAATTTTAATCATCAGGTGGTAGGCTGAGCAGATCGCCTTCGTTGCTATTAGCCAATCCCTTCCTAAGATGATGTTATAGGGGGAGCTGGCTTTTACGACGAAGAAGTAGATTATCTTCGTAGTGGACAGCGGGCTCTTTCCAACTGTCAAGGGTAGTGAAATGATGCCTTCCGTCGTCGTCTCTTGTTGCGTGAAGCTCCTTAGCAGCATGGGTGCTGGCCTTAGTCGTGCTTCTTCAATATTGAGCTTATCGAAGCAGTCTTTAAAGAGAACACTCACAGAGGCCCCACTATCAATAAATATGCGGTGGACCAATTTGTTGGCCACTACGGCCTCGATTATGGTGGCATCTTGATGAGGTACCGCATGAGGAACTGGGTCGTTGCTAGAAAAGATGACGACCTCTTCCCTTTTGAACCTTTTTTGGGTGGGTTCTTCCCGCTGTTGACTTCGGGCCTCGGCTTTCAACGATGACCTCATCGTACCTTCGGGCAGTCCGGTGATGGCCGTGATGACTGCATCATATTGAGGCTGATCTTCATCCTCATCCTCGTCGTCGTGCTTTGGCCTTTTCTCGTTTCGGGGGGTACAGTTGTTGCCTCCCCTATTTTTCTTTCTCTTGCCCTTCCCTTGAGTTCGGCCCTCTTTCTGGTTGCGACTTTGGTACAGTTTAAGGGTACCGTCGCGTACCATGTGTTCTATGTCCAAGGCGAGGTCCCTGCAGTCTTCGGTTTCATGACCGTAGTCATTATGGAGCTTGCAGTATTTCTCCTTAGATCGGCGTTTCGACCCACCTCGGGATAGGAGCGGTGGCTTCTCGAACAAATTTGAGTGAAGCTCGTATATTTCAGCCCTGGACTTTGTCAGTAGTGTATACTAACTTCGGTCTTGGTGGGGCCGAGGTCCTAAGCGGGACTCGAGAGGTTCTCGCTGTAACCTTTCAAGGGCACTTCGGCGACCTTGCCCAAGGTCGGCGCGCTCCTCTTTTTTTCTCTTATCGTTGTTTTCGGGCCGGTCTGCTGCCCGCTTTTTCCGATCGGCCTCATCCGCCTCCGTGAATGCATCGGCAATCCTCCATAGCTGCCTGGAGGTCGTTGGGCGTGCCTTTACAAGCTCTTTAAAGAGAGTCCCGGACTGAATGGCATTTTGGAATGCCGAGATGAGCATGTCGTCGGAGAGACGATCGACTTTAAGGCTTTCGTTATAAAAACGGGCCAGGAAATCACTGATCGTTTCTCCCCGCCCCTGCCTTAAGGTTAGGAGCTGGGCTGGGCTGATTTTTGCCTCGGCTTTTTGAAAAAAGCGGCGTTCGAAAGCGTCGAGTAGGTCGGCATACGACCCTATGCTGCTATTAGGGAGGCTATCAAACCAGCTCCTAGCGTTATCCACTAGCAGCTCGGGGAAGACTTTACACATGTAAATATCTTCGGCCAATCCCTGGTTCATCATGTTGTATTGGAACCGGGATAGGAAGTTGCTGGGGTCTTGTGACCCATTGTAAAGCGGGATAGGAGGTACTCTATACGTCGACGGGAGGGGAGTATAGAGTATCTTATTAGTGAAGGGAGTCGAGATTCGACCGTACACGGTGAATCTTCCCTGGTAGGCATTTCCTTCGTCACGCCGAGGTGGAATGGCGTTCTGACGAGGTGACATTGATCCGCGCCGAGGTGAAGTGCGGTTATTCCCACGGCGATTGTCCTGTCGCCTTCGGGGAAGTTCGGCTTCCTATCTCCAACGATCTGGAGACTTGGGGGTCGCCCTTGTGATGGTTCGACTCCGTCTTCTCTATTTTGACTTTGTTGTCGATGTTGATCGACGAACTTACGAAAATCCTGCTCGTGGAGGTCCAGGTACGCCTTCAGTGCGTCTCCAAGCTCGGGCTGGAGTTCGGTGTTGCCGCGTCAGGCTGCCACCTTGGTTGGGCCCATCGCTACTAGCTGAATCTCCAGACGGAACATCCTCCAGGTGGCCTTCAGGAGTTCGGCGAATGGGCTGTTGGTCACGTCGGATTTGGGAAGCAGTTTTCTGGGCTTGACTAACGTCACCCTCTTCCTCATTGACTGGAGTGTAGGGTGGATTGGTGAAGGGGTCAGCTTGCTTCTGTTTTGCTTTGGCGGCGGCGGCGGCGGCAGTGGTGGCGGATCGGGTTGGTCTCACCATCGTATCTTTACTCAAAACGCGCTGATCGGTTTCACAGAATTTCATTTCTCACAGACGGCGCCAGTGATCGATCGTGGATTTTGGAGTGTTTTTATGATGGTGAGATTTATAGAAAAGTTAAGAACACAAGAATTTACGTGGTTCGATCTGTGGGTAGATCTACATCCACGGAGGAAAAGAGGATGTTTATATTGAAGTCTTTCCTGCTAAAACATACAACCCTCCTCTTATCTTACAAGATGGCTCTATTTATAGAGAATTGAGGTCACGGGCGTTTCCTGGATGTTGCTCTCGCATGTCCGTCCGTACTCTGATCATCGCGGGTGGTTGAGAAATCGTGGGGCAGTTGGCTGACTTTGTTGACTCGTTATTGGGCTTCAACCTAGGTAGGCCGAGCTGATCTTGGGCCTCTGGGCCACATCCTATCATTCGCCAATCCCAATTTGGGAAAAGAAATCAACCACAGTGAGGAGAAGAAGGCAGCAAGCGACGACAACTATTGCCGCCGGCACGGTGCAAGAACGACGACGAGCCAGAATCGGAGAGGGAGAATTGCATAGAGAGAGAGAGAGGGCGAGTGATATCGCAGAGAAGAGAGTCGGTCGAGTGAAGAAGAAAAGGGGAAGAGGGATTATATTTCATTCTTCTACTTTTATTTTATTATTACTTAATTAATTATTTAGTTATCTAACTGGGCCGGGCCGGATCAGGGGTCGTGGGCTGGACTGCGGAATCCTTGGGTCGGGAAATTATTCTTGAGAGACCGAAATTCTTTTAATTAAATTACGAGCCCAATTCCTAATTAATTATGGATCGAGACGCCACTAATTAAATCGTACACTACCCGTTTTTTTTTTTTTTTTTTTTATAATTCGTAAGAATTATTTTGCTATTAAAAGAATTAACTTAAGATAAGTTAATTAACTAAGATTTAATAATTTAGACTAATTGATTAAGATAATCAATTACACTTTTCCAATAGTAACTTATAATTCTTAAGAGAATTATTACTATTACTATTTTTATTTAACTTATAGTAATAAGTTAAATAAATTAGAAGTTATCTTAGCCCCGATCATTAATTAAGGAAATTAATTATTGAGAAGTTTCTCAATTAATTCCAAGTTAGTAATAAATCAATTATTGATTTATTAAAGAAACATTCCACATAAACCGTTCACATAACGGAAATTATTACTCGAATAGGTAACAGTAACCACGCTATTGAAATTAGAATAACCTCCGATTGAATTAATCACCCACGATCTTAAATAAGATCTTATTTGTTAGAATACGAACCTTACTTCGATTTTTCAATCGAAGGTTGCGTGAAGGAGGGACAGTAACGGAGGCGAAGACCGTCTGTTAATAATCAATAAGAGCAGCAAGGTGGGCTTTCTATAAAACAAAAGCATGTTTTATTAGATGTTAGCTCTTTTATAATTGTCATGCTATAAATGTTTTTCAGTTTTGTATGATGCGTATCTGTTGAATGGCGAAATGCCTATTTAAGAATCGAATTCGGGTCCTTGTGTGATTAGAAGTCATACTTGGACTAGTGTACACATTGGTCGTGCCACTCAGCGTGGTGACCGATCGCGTGACCGAGTGAGGTGGCCAACTCCTCGGGCACAACCAGCTTAGATATGGTAGATTACACATGAAGAGACTGCGCAGTCGCTTTCAAGAATATAAATGTTTTTGTGAACATAGGCATTTTAAAGAAAAACCCTATGATTCACCAGATGATGGCTTGACAATAAATAAATGATTTTGGGCATGTGTCCACTAAGTACTTCGTACTCACGCCCTGTACATTATTTCCGATGTGCAGGTTGAGCAGTGTTGAAGTGAAGTGACCAGCGAAGATTTTGTCAAGAATAAATTAGAAGAAATAACTCTTGGTAGCATATGTCTCCATACATATGTTGAACACCTTTCCGCTGCGTACACTCTTAAATTTCTCTTCAATTTGGTTGTACTAAGTCTGAATCATGACATCTATTTCCATGTGAAAAACCATCAATAATGCTATCTCTATTATATGAAATCTTGTCCCAAGTTAATGAGTCGATTCGTTGTTAACCCTTTCTTTATTCCCGAATTTACTTCATATTACCCATAGTCACGATTTATACCAAACTGAGCTATCGATTAGCAAAGTGCGGTCGTGACAGTTTTTTACTTCAACAAAAGCGAAACGCTTCTCTTTCGAAAACTCACAATTTTTGTTAAGCAAAAATTTTAGAGAAGTCCAAACTTCTCTAACACACGTATTCACATCCCCCCCCCCCTCTACGTGTGTAAAACTCGCTTCTAGGGCCAACAATTTTTCTTGGACGGAGGGAGTAATATACTATGACACTGAAACATATTACATCCAAATTGACGGAAATAAACAGATAAATATCAAGAAAAATAATTTAGCTACACCATAGTTAGGACATATAATACAATTTGAATTAGTTTTGTAATTCACCGGTAATAAAAATTTGAATCATACATATATAAGTCGAATTCTCATAAAATACTAACCGGGGCAAATTAAAATGCTGATGACATAATTAAAATGTTGTTATATTCTCCATATTTAAGTTTCATAATTAGGGATGAACCGGTACGACATATTGAAAAAATTTCGTCATATCGATACCGTACCGAAATGTAATAGCCGTAAATATTCTAACTGGAAAATCGAATTTTCCATCGTCGAAAAGAAATATTCAAATTAGAAAATATTTAATTAAATAAATATTCTAGCTATTTTATTCTCACGAGCTAGAATCTAATTAAGAAATAATATTTCAAGATAGAAATTGTCGAAGCCTCCATAGCAAAAGAGCCACATAGAGATTTTCTTAAGTTATGCTCGAACGAAAATATTATCGAGATTATTAGCACCTTTAGCATTTAAGATTATGTTCGCCGATAACATTTATCATTTTCACTATGGTCCTAAGGACTAATTGATAATGTAGATTCTGCGTTAGCATTTCGAAATTTCCATCAAGATATTAATTAGAAGAAATCGCTACCTTAAGTAAGATAGAAGAAAGAAGCTTAGCTTATTATCGAAGCTCGAATAGTAAAGACACGAATTTATAAATAAGGATGCGATCTCCGAGCAATAGATTATAAGAGCCGAAATTATTCGGAAGTGGAATTAATTGTCGAGCATGAAGGAAAATTATCTCCTTAGAAAGAAAATATGAAATTCGAACATTGAACTGTTGTAGCAATTACAACATGAGCTATTTAATTAATTAAATTGATCCTAACATAAGCATGTGTTCTTTTTTTTTTTTTTTTGGATTAGGCAAACAACACACACGCACCCGAAGTGTCTCGAATCCCCAACCTCTAGGTTGAAGGGGAAGCGTCTTACCAACTGAGTTGCGCTTCGTTGACCATAAGCATGTGTTCTAGTGGTAGATAACCACTAATTAAACACAATAAGATAAGTCTCCTAATAATTTCTACAAAAATAGAGATGATGTAGTAAAATTCCACTACTTAGATTATATAATATTTAATAGCTATGTGAGTAGTGTGTGAATGTGTCTTGTGGAATAAATAATAAGTGTAGAAGAAATCCAGTTCCCAGAACAATAAAATAAAATATTAATAGTGTATGTATGTGTATGTGTATGTGTATGTGTATGTGAGTATCTTGTAGATTAAATAATAGATACATGTGTGTGTCTTGTAGAATTAATTAATATTTGTATGTGTGTGATGTGTCAACACAACAAAGGGGATTAAGTGAAGTGTAAGAGAAATAAAATAAAAGAAAGAGAGGGAGATAGAGAGACCGAGAGAGAGTGGGAGTAGATGATGATATATCATCTTCATTCCTACACTCAACCTCATTCCATCATTCCATCTTTCTCACTCTAGCAACTCCCCCTCACTCTAGAACTCTCCCTTCATCTTCTTCCTCACCACCGAACACCCCCTTCATCCTCCATAACCACCGAAGCTTCCACCTTCAAAGAACCACACTTCCCCTTCTCCGATCAAAGCCAAACTTCACAATCCTTCACCAAATTCGAAGAGGAACAAACCTATGGTGGTAGATTGATGATCAAGAAGGCGGAGATAGGACATGCAAGGATCGAGAGTTGGAGAGGAAGAGACTAACTTCGATTTTCTTTCATCCATTGGTGAGCTTGTTTCATCCTAGGTATTTTGATCATAAATTAAAGCTTAGATCATAATTTGAAACCCTAAAACAAAGAATCATTCTAATAGAGTATGTTGAAGTTCATGCATTTCTTAGATCTTTAAGGATTCATATTCTACTCCTTGAAAGAAGCCGAATTATGTATAAATTACTAAAATCTCTTTTCAATCTTCATAGATCGAATTCTTGTAGCCTCTATACGAATATGATTCTTAACAATCTCTGCATGTTTCCTTCTTCAATTGATGAATTGATATTCAAAGAAAATGATTATGCTCTTGAAGTTTGAACAAAAACTATTTCTTTGATTTTCCGGAAAAACCCGATACATTCGAACTTAATCTCGGAAGAATCTGCTTGGATTATGAATTTGATTCTTATTATATCTTAAAGTTCGTTCTCTTATCTTTCTATAGACACCTTGTTCACTCATATTAAAGCTCATATGAATTTACTATGAATTTTCAAAGAATACATGTCTAAACTCGAAAATCTGCCGAACCTGTTTCTGCATCTGTCTTCAAATGGATTTTTGAATACATTTCCTAATCTGAACTTGAAATGTTCTTGGATGTTTGAACTTTAATTTGGTAGTTTTTACACTTAAAATAGTCGAGTATCGAGTGAGCTACACCCATTTGAAAATCATGTCGAAATCTGTCAAATGTTTACTCGTCCTGTAAATCAGCCTTAAAGATAATTTCGTTTCTCATTCATCTTTCGAGATAAAAATCCCGAATTATTTATTGGAATAGATAATGATCTTAACATTCTAGAACATCTTGAATCATCTCAATTGGTTTTCTAACGAGTGAGATATATAATTATTAATAGAACATCGCCAGTTTGAATTTTAAAACTGAACAGCCTCAGAAACCATGTCATAGCTCACGAATTACTTAATCATAGTACCATTTGAAAGATAAATCTCTTAGCATTCCAAAAATATACTTTTCTTTCAAATCAAGATTATAACGAATGATCTATGCTCATTTTACTAAAAGATCGCCAAACTGTTTTATTCTGCAATTCAGCCTTGAAGATCCTTTTTACTCTAAAAATTGACAATTTCTAAAAGTGATTAGCCTTCATTACTTCGAAGATTCAACACTTAACTTTCCGCTATAAATTTTGCAGCCCCATTTGAACAGCCCCTACACAAGAAATAAACATTTCATTAGAAGATTCCAAATATGATCTCGAATGAGCTAGGAACCTAAATCCTTTCTATCCTTTTAAAGTATGCAACTTGTTTAATAAATAACCACTATTCCAAGAGTGAGTATGTTCGTGTATTAAGTTGAGATATTAGATAAGAAAGAGTAATTATAAGATTAAGCATGAACTAAGCTTAAGTTAAGTCAAATGATCTAAGTAATTAACTAGAAATAATTAAGCAAAGTATGAGTTAAATATTAATGATAAGCTAGTACTAACTTGTTATTACTAATCTAAGGTGCTAGTTTTGGAGATCGAATTAGCAAGGTAGAGGACCAGCCACCATCTACTTTCGATTGGCGAACTGTGAGCTCTATTTTAATATAAAATGCATGATGCATGAATCGTTTTTCATGATAAAATCAAAGTATGAAATTGCATGATTTTGAGCATGAAGCTCTATTTTAATATAAAATGCATGATGCATGAAACGTTTTTCATGATAAAATCAAAGTATGAAATTGCATGATTTTGAGCATGAAGCATGATTTATACGTTGTTAGACTTGCCAAGTTTTAGCATGCATGTGACCGATCTACAACAGCTCGATGATATCGGCCCACCTGAATTGAGACGTCAGTTGGATGTGTACACGAAAAAGGTAAAGTGCTCGAGAGGGTGGCCAACCTCCCGGCACACATATTTGTAAATTTGGTATGATATTGATCATGATTATGACTCGAGTCCATGTTGCATTAGATGATTAAGAGTATGCAAGTCATTCCTTTTAAAGTACCAAGCACAATTTATTTCTTTAAAACCCTGTGTCTTGATGAAATTGGGCAAGTCTAAATATAGCTCTAAGTAGCACATTTTATTTTGGCGATGAGCTCACTCGGTACAATTAATGTACTGACGACCTGTGTGTATATCTAAACGTTCAGACAAATTGTGGATGCGAGGATGATGAGGAGGCGAGCCGTGGTTAGGATATTGTGGTTGTAGCCCAGTGGTGTGTCTCCATACATGCGCCACAACTACATTTTTCGCTGATTTTAAAATGTAAATAATATGTCTTTAAGTCTTTATAATCATCATGAAAATTATTTCAAGTATCTTAAGTTGATGAATCAAACTATTAAAGTAAAGATTTGTTTTTCTAAAGCAAATCTAGTTTATAACTTGCGCACTTAGAACTTATGTGTTAACATACTTTCCCAATTATGCTTTTTAAAAGTAAGTTTCTTCTTTAAGTGATTGAATGTGAATTCATTTTCCTAATTAATCAATCAAAAGCTAATATTTCTTTTAACGATTTTTTTTTAGTAATTTACTTGAATAAATTATTCTTTTAAAGTTGATATTTCCTTTAATTGGAATAAATCAAGTATTTTCTTAACAAGTAAATTCAAAAGCAAGTTTTCCGAATTAGCTCAAATGATTCCACCTCATGACGCACCGGTTTCCACTCGCCCGGGGGTCGGGGCGTCACACAAAAATTTTCGATACGAAAATTGTCTACCGTTACCGTACCGAACATACATTTCAGTATACTGATTTTTGACATACTGAAAATTCGGTATTGAACAAAATTCATATCAGTACGTGGTCACTCTACTTTTTAGGTAGAGAAATACAATAATAATCGAATAGTATATCCGAGTCGAACATAAAGAATGTTTGTAGCGTAAGATTTCAAGTAGTAATCTAACTATCTATACTTGCTATCCAAGCTACAAATGGACATGTTTTAGGATTTTCTATAAGCTAACAATTAAAGTAAATAACAACTTCAAACTATAGCAAATGATCAAACAAGTAAACAAACGATCTAAATTCAATAGGTGACAAGGATGATTCCAACTATATTTCGATTAGGCTTAAGTGATGGGCGATTAGAACTCTAACTAGAACCAACCAATTTAATCTAACATCAAGTGGAAAACCTCCTAATTATGTTTCATTCAATTCTCATTGCAACGAAAATAAGTAGATTAATAAAATACCTAATTCTGACTAGGACATCAAGTAATTCACTAACTCCCAATAGCATAATGAGTTCTTTATCCCTACTATCTCTAGCGTGCAATTCTCTTATTTCCTAGCATCTAATCCAAGCTTACTAGGCATTAGATCAAACACTTGATATGCAACTATGGTGATCAAGATTAATTACACAATAAAACATAGCCCCAAGAGAAATGAACACGAAGGTTGGTCGCTCTACTTTTGAGGGTAGAGAGAGAGCAATGATAATCGATGTATTACAATCGAGTCGAATCCACAGGGAATGTTAAAACGTATGGATTTCAACTGGTAACCTAGTTACCTAATTACTATCCAAGCTACCAATTAATATGTTTTTGTGTTTTTGATTTACTATAAGAAATGAAAAGTAATTAACAAACTTAGGACTTAACTACACAAGCAACAAGTATGCAAATAACGAGAATTCCATAAGAAAATGAAAGTGACTCCAATTATACTTCAACTAGGCTTAAGTGATAGGGATGTAGGACTTTAACTAGAACTAGCCATTTTAATCCAATTTCATGTGGGAAGCTACCTAAGTATGATTCACTCAACTCTCATTGTAATGAAATTAAATGGATTAATGAAAGGCTTAACTCCTACTAAGATATCAAGCAATTCATTAACTCCCAATAGCTTATGGAGTTCTTTAGCCCTACTATTCTCTAGCATGCAAATCTCTTGATCCTAGCATCTAATCTAAGCCTCCTAAGCTTTAGATCAAACACTTGATATGCAACTATGACGATCAGTCATAATTACATAATAAAACATAGCCCAAGAGAAATGAACATGAAATTAGAAGGAAAATTCATAGATAAAGCCTAATCCCATCAGTTATCCCTAATCTATATATAATTGGAATCACAAAGAGATCTAGCTAGACATGATTAAGGAAAATAAACATAAGAAATGCATAAAACCATAATCAAAAGATAGAGAATTCAAAGTAGAACAAAATAGTGGAAGGATCTTCAAATCTTCAAAGTAAATCTCCAACAATTGATGAAAATACCAAAGTAGAAAGAGGGAAATGTTTCTAGGGTTCTAAAAATGTTAAAGTATGAAAAGATACCCAAATGGGGGTGAATTTAGGGGTATTAATACATCAAAAATCGAATTTGGGACGAGTTGGGGCGATTCGGGGCGAGTCTAGGCAAGTTTAAGTGAGGAATTTCGGCAAACCGGCGGCCTGAGGGACCGCCGGCGGCCTAGTGGGTCGCCGGGTTAGGTCGCTGAAGTTACTGTGGCTGGTGGCAGTCCAGAGGTGGTTCACGGCGGCCCATTGGGTCGCCGGTTGGGTCGCCGGTCCTCCTCATTTGACCGATCCACTCCTTTGACTTCTTTGCGCGACTTTTCCATTTTCGCTCGTTCTCTCTCGTACGAACTCCGATTCTCGAACCGCTTTTTGCTATGGCTTCCTAACGAACTCCTCTTTGAAATGAAGTGGTTTAATTGGCCAAATAAGTTCTTCATTATTCCTGAAAAAAGCATAAAAAGACTCGAGAGAATGAGGAAAACATAAATGAAATCAAACTAGTGAAACCCTAGCTATATAACTTGACATTCCACATTTTTAAACATAAGTTTCACTCTAATTCAACTCAACATGCACATAAAATATGTGTTAATCACTCCCCCAAACTTAAGCCATTGTTCGTCCCGAACAATGAAATGAACAATCAAAACACTTAACACGTATGGGATGTGCATTTGAGATCAACGATGCCTCACAATTTCTTGCCAAAAACATTTTAAATTCAAGGAAATTATCAAGTCAAGCCAAGCTTTCAAAGAATCACTCACTATCCTAACTTATAACTCAATCACTCAAGCACATTCAACTCTAGACCTCTTAAAAGGTGTTTGTATCACTCGATCACTCGATATAGAAACAAGGATAAGCACTCATCGAAATCATGCAATACACAACTTTAACCATAAGTTTGCCTCTTATCTACTATCTCCACCGCTTAAGCATGTGCATAGAACTAAGATCAAAAAAGACTTTATTAAGCTTGTAATGTCGGGACATTGGTTAAGGTAGAGAATTTTTAGGTTAAGTGACTCAAATTCACATCTAAGTACTTTCACCTTATACTTCTTTCCTCTAAGTATGAATTTCTTCATTTTCTACCTTATCCAACCCTATCTTTCCAATAAGACCTCAAGCTTTTACTAACATTCATCATAATATATGAACTACTCCTTTATGCTCTTTGTTTATCAATTTTTTTTTTTTTTTTTTTTTAAGAACTTTGTTCTTAACTTTTCATTTTCTAAACACGAGCTTATAGGAGTATTCTTTTTCAAGATAAATCAAATTCCAACAACTTTCCCCTTATTTTCCACAAATATTCAACTTTCCCTAAGGTTCCCTTAACCATCCTTTACCCCCATATCCTCCGGTTTTTGAATGAAAGGTTAAATAAAGCTCAAACGGGGACCCTCAAGGGTAAATGGAAGAGGCTAGTGTTTGGGAAAAAAGGGTTTATGAAAAAATGGCCTAAGATCATCTCCTAATTCCATGCACAAATAGAGTAATCTCGAATAAGAACCGAGACAAGTTCTAGAAATGAAGAAGCATGCATGAAAACTCTCAGCAAGGAACATTTAACTATATGCAATGCATAGTCATAGCTCAAGTCCTCACTAGTTAATGTTCAATGCTCAACAATCAAGTTTCATTTTTTACCAACAACTCATGCAACTTGATAAAGAGATATGCTCAATAATGCTTCTCAAATTCAAAACACTTTCAAATTTTTCATATTTCATCATAGGCATCTCCCTCTTATGCACAATGGAATGACAAACACGTGCTTTCGCACTCAAGCATGCAAGCATTCATTCATTATTCAATTCAAAACTTTTCAATTTTCTAAAAATTTCGCATTCATGCTCCAATCAACAACAAAATCATCCACACCAAAGATTTTTCATGCAAGCTCCAATAAAATTTCAAAAAAACAAAACAAACAACAAAGGAAGGAATTTTCATCAATTAAGCTCATCGACCTAAACTCATCACAAAACCAACTTAAACAAGCAAGAATCATCCATTTAGCTCCAATCAACCACAATCATCAAGCAAGCCTAAATATATAATCAATGAAATCATAATGATACCACATCACATAGAATTTGAAAAACCAAGAGTTAAGTAATTTAAATTTCTTATCCTACCCCCCTCCCCCAAGCTTATTTTAGATCATAAAGTCTAAAATGAGTTTGGAGGGAAGAATAATAAGAAATTTAAATTCACTTACAAAGGTCCAAAGCTATGTTGAAGCTATGTTAAATTACTTTATTCTTGGTTTTTCAAATTCTATGTGATGTGGTTTTGAAAGCCATTCAATCCTTTGCTTGCTTGATTGGTTTGATTTCCCTCCTTCACTCGTTCCCATCACGATTCGACCTCGTGCAATGATAATGAAACACATGGAACTTGTGAAGTGGAAAGAAACTTAAGAATATGAAGTATTAACATAGAGATAAGGAACAGGTAGAAGAAATGACTTAATGAAAAATAAGAAACAAAAACCAAAAAATGAACTAAAACTAACTAAAATGAAAAAGAAAAAGATAGTTGTTGGGGTGCCTCCCAACTAGCGCTTAGTTTAATGTCGTTAGCTCGATGATACCTTTTTGCCCTTCAAGGGACTTTGAATGAGGTCCCTCCTCGATCAAACACTAACTCATCATCAAGCTCATCAACTCTCGGTCCATCCATTCTTTTCATTGCATCAAATATTGAGAGTAAAAGTTTCATTATTCACCCTAAAGGTTAGATTTCTCTCTTGCACATCGATAAGAGCTCGACCGGTCGCAAGGAATGGCCTCCCAAGGATAAGAGGCATATCCTTATCCTCCGGCATATCTAAGATAATAAAATCAGCAGGAAATATGAACTCCTCGACTTTCACCAATACATCTTCAACTATGCCTCGAGCATAAGAAATTGAACGATCGGCCATTTGAAGACAAATAGAAGTGGGCTTGATTTCTCCAATGTCCAATCTTCGATAGAGAGAATAAGGCATCAAATTGATACTAGCACCAAGGTCACACAATACATTCCCAAACTTTTAACCTCCAACCATGCATGCAATGTTGAAACTTCCCGGATCCTTTTGCTTCAAGGGAAGTTTCTTTTGAATAACCGCACTACATTCTTCCGAAAGACATATAGTTTCAAATGAATTAAACTTCCTCTTATTAGCAACGACATCCTTAAGAAATTCTACATACACGGCATGTCTCTTAATGCATCAAGCAAATGTATGTTGATTTGTACCTTGTTAAACATCTCCGAGAATTTCTTCATCTTTTCATCCATCTTTGGCTTTGCTAAACGATGAGGGAATGGAGCCTTTGTGATCACATCCTTGGTAGGGATAGCTGCCTCTTTCAACACCTCCTTTTGAGCCTCTTCTTGAAGAACTTCATTTCTTGGTTCCTCCTCAATATGAGGGCTCTTCATAAGGGATATCTTCAACAATAACCTCATCCTTTTCGTTTCTGGATATGGCATGATTCTCATAAGCTCTTCTACTCCTCAATGTAATAGCATTGCATCCCTTTGGATTCATCTCCGTATTGCTTGAGAATTTGCCCGGTGTGTGTTGAGAAGCCGCTTGGTTAGCCATTTGGCTTATTTGTCCTTCCATCATCTTCACTTGCTTGGATAAGGAAGACACCGTGTTCTCCAATGCGTTCACCTTTTGCCCGATTTGAGTGATGAATGTACTTTGTTGAGAGGACATTTGAGCTTGATTCGCCAACACTTGTTGCATCATCTGCTCAATCGATGGAGAATTCTTCTTTGGCTCTTCAATGATTGCTTGAGATACGGAGAATCCGGGAGGTGGAACTTGAGCGTTGCTAGAATTTCCATAGGAAAGATTGGGATGATTCCTATTGCTAGGGTAGTAATCTAGGTTAACCCCTTGATGACCATAAGAATATCCACCTTGTTGATTCCCTTGAAATCCTCCTTGATTTCCTTGAAATCCTTGCTTGTTGTAATTGCCATAAAGCCCTTGATTGACATAGCTCATGTCTTCACGTCCATAGAACTTGTAACGCCCCGTATTTTACTTAACTAGTTTAAGTAAATTAATCTCAATTATTGAGTTATATTATTAACTTCTATATTCAAGAATCCTAGAACAATTGCTTAGAAAGCAATAATAAAATCGAGTAGCGACTCGACTTCTATAAATTGTTACCATCGAACAATCGATTGAGTGCTCGAGTAATTAAGTGGTTGATTAATAAGTCTCGATCATTCTTAGCTAAGTATCGATATATTAAGAATATTCTGGTTACAATTTAATAACTCAATTTCTAACATTTAGTAATTGGGCCGAGGCCCAATTAATTAGAAGTTGGCCTAGCCCACTTGTAGATTAATCGGGTCAACCCGTTTGACTAATCATCGGGCCGAACCCGATAAACAAATCGCTAAAATAGAATAAGTTATGTTGCAACGCATAACTTGGATATATATATATATATATATATATATATATATATATATATATATAACTAAAATAATACAACAAACTCTCTCACAACTTTACAATACAGTTGATAAAACAAATTAAATTGATTCATAATCCTTCTATTAACCAAAAAAGAGTCACATGTTGCGTATACAACCAAGATCAAATCCCCCTTGTTCAGAGAAAGGATCTCAAAGTACAACTTTTAAATTAAAAGAGTACAACATGATACAAGAACCCCTAAGTCCTTAGCTTCTAAATATATAAAAGAATCAGCTTTTGGGGGCTGGAATGTGACTGCTGAAACAGCCCCATCACCAAGTCTTAAACCTGCAAATAAAACAAATGGTGAGCTTACAAAGGCAAAAGCCACACGGCTCCTATCTAATCAAAAGAGGAAAGAAAATCAATCTTCTCAGCCTCAAATCAGCCCCCTCTAACCCAACAAATCAGCCTGCAGCAGCCTCCTTAAGCCTTTCAAATCTGTAAAAAGAAGAAGAGATAATCAGCCAAGATTATAGAAGACTATTAATCATAATATAAATCATAGAATGGACTAATATCTGGATACAAGGGCTGCCAATGCCTTGTATAAATACCCTACTGCGACAGCCCTTTTCTCATCACCCAACACTTTATCAATTTTCAAATAACTAGAGGGAGAACTTGAGTGAGAAGAGGTGAAGAGGCTAGGAAGAGGAAATGTAGAAGCTAGCAACTACAGCCCCTTCTCTTCAAGGTAACATAAACAACCCTCAACCCTCTCAATGAGCATGCTCCAGCTCCTATTAGTCAAGAACATAAAGTATGCTTAGATAATCACCAAAACATTCCATGTTTAAACCTAGAAACTGAAGCCAGCACCTAGTAATAATCATATTCACCTAACTCTTGAAAGAATGAACATGACACTACTTTCCTTCAAGAAACAATAAGATCCTCTAGCATGAAACCATCAACACTCGAATAAACACTAGCATGCTTCTAGTAAGAATGATCCGCCCTCACTTTTGAGGGTGATGGAGATGTAATAATAATCGATTGAGTAATCGAGTCGAACCACAAGGAATGCTATGGCGTGAGAATTTCAACTAGTAATCTAGCTATTTAACTACTATCCAAGCTACCGAATGTCATGTTTTTGTGTTTTCTATAAGCTAATAATCAAATGAAATGACAATTAATCAAGAAACAAACAAGTAACAAATGATTGAAATCAATAAGAGAAAGTATGGTTCCAAATATAATCCGACTTTCACTAGAGAAATAGGTTTTGGAATTTGCAAGGATAAACCGAGTTAATCTAATTCATACGGGAGTTCTTTATAAGATATACACCAACTCTTTTCTCAAGCAATCAATGTAAGTAGATTAACCTATGCCATCTATCTCCGCTAGGTCTCAAGATGCATAAATCAACTCCAAATAGCTCAATTAATATCTAGAATCTCCTATTAGCAAGATTTACTAATATGTTGTGATTTGATGCCAAGTGTTATGAACTAAAGCCTACTAAGCATTTAATCAAACACCTTATATGCACTCAATGATGGTCAATCAATCATGCAATAAAATCAAGTCCCAAACCACAAGACATATGAATTAGAAGGCAAATCCAACTACAATATCCAAAAACCTATTAATCTAGATCATGTCTTCATATATTTGAAACCAAAGGAAATTTATCTAGACATAATTAAAGGAAATAAACCATGGAAAACATATGAAATCATGCTTAAAAGAAAAAGAATTAAATAAGGAAGAAGAAGATGGTCTTGAATTGCAATTCCAATGAGTATAGCTCCACAAATCTTGAATTTACCAAACAGGAAAAAGAGGGAAATGTTTCTAGGGTTCTAGGATATTAAGGTGTATAAGAATTACATCAAAAAGGGAAGAATTTGGGGTTAAATACATTGAAAATTGTGTTTGGGTCGAACCGGGATGAAATGGGACGAACCGGGATGAAACGGTGCGAACCGGGAGCTTTCTCGCGCAACCGGCGGTCCATGGGAGGGGCACCGGCGGTCCAGTGGACCGCTGGTCTGAACCACCGGTCTCTCTGTGGTGTTTGACGGCCTGGGTGCAGTGAACCGGCGGCCCATTGGACTGCCGGTTTGGGTCGCCGGCTTGCCGCCCATCCGTCCTCTCTTGCGCAATGTTTTCGTTTTCGCTCGTTCTCTCTCGTCCGAACTCCGATTCTCGATCCGCTTTGTGCTACGGCTTCCTAACGAACTCCTCTTCAACATGGAATGATCAAAGTTGCCAAATGAGTTCTTCATAAACCTGCAAAAAGACACAAAGAGACGCGAGAGAATGAGGAAAACATAAACGAACTTGAACTAGTGAAAACCTAACTTTATAAATTCAAATTCCACATTATTAACCCTAGGTTTCACCCTAATTAAGCTCTATTCTTCCTTGTTTCTAGCCCCCAATCCTTAGTCACAAGAATGCTCTTTTCAAATTCTTACAAAAATGGATCGAAAACCGGAAAAAAATGAGAAAAGTAGAATATATGCTATAAGTTAAGAAACCCTAGCATTTCTAACCTTTAAGCACATGAATCGAGACTTAAACACAAGCAAAACACACTCAACATGCACATAAAATACGTGTTAATCACTCCCCCAAACTTAAGCCATTGTTCATCCCGAAAAATGAAACGAACAATCAAAACACTTAACACGTATGGGATGTGCATTTCAAGTTCATCGATGCCTCATTTCACTTCAAAACCATTTAAACTCAAGGAAATCATCAAGTCAAGCTAAACAGTCATGAAATACTCACTCTCCTAGCATAGAACTCAATCACCTAAACACATTCGACTCTAGACCTCACAAAAAATGTGTGTATCACTCGATCACTCAATATATGGAAAAGGTAAGCACTCATCGAAATCATGCAATACATAACTTTGACCATAAGCTTGCCTATCAACTCAAGTTTTTAATACTACAATGCATGCACAAATTAGGATCAAAAAGGTCTTTGTTAAGCTTGTAATGTAGGGACATTGGTTAAGGTAGGGAATTTTAGGCTAAGTGGCTTAAATCTTCATCTAAGCTCCTTCACCTCTCCTCTCCACTTCTCTAAAGTATGAATTTCTTCATCTTCCACCTTATCCAACCCCTTTTTAGCTAATGAATTCCAAGCTTCTACCAAATATCTAAAGAAACACCCCTTTATGCTCTTATTCTTCTCTTTTTCTAGTAGGAACTTTGTTCTTACGTTTTTTTTTTTTTTTTCAATAAGAACTTTGTTCTTATTCTTTTCTTTTCTAACATTGAGCTTATAGGAGTGTTCTTTCAACTCAAAACCAATCTCAAGACCTTTCACCATCATCCAACATTTCTCATGAATTTTTAAATTTCACCAAGGTTCCCTTAACCATCCTTCACCCCCTATCATCCGGTTCAAGAAGAAAAGGCTATATTCAAGGCTCAAAATGGGACGACAATGGTAATGAAAGATAGGTTAGTGTTTAGGAAAATTAGGCTATCCAATGATGGCCTAAAATCATCTCCTAATCATGCACACATGTAACATTCATAACAAGAGTATCAAGACAAGTTCTAGTAAAGAAAATGTAACACAAGATCAAGCTCTCAAGATAGGATAGTAACTATGTAAAATGCATAGTTTTAGGCTCAAAATCCTCTCAAGCTTTTTGTCTAGAGCCTAAGTGCCTAAGATCAATCCTTCATGTCATTCAAGTGAAGTAATCTAATCATGCTTGACTTTGACTCGAAAAATTTCAAAATATTTCATCATTTTCATCAATCATCGGCATCTCACTTGAAAACACTAGAGCAAATCAACACGATCATTTCATACTCAAGCATGCAAACATTCATTCACTTAAAAATATTCCTTTCTTAAAAATTTCGCATTCAAAACCACAAACTCAACCATAAACTCATGAAAAATATTCATTTAACCCTAATTCATCCCCAAATGCACAAAATAAAACACAAACTTTCAAACAAATTCAAAAACCATCAAACAAATTCATCGAATAACACAAGATCCTTCAAAATATCCCACCACTCAAACTCATCACCAAACAAATTCATCTCCCACAATCAACAACCAAACATTTTCCTCCACAATCCAAGCAAACATATCTCAATCAAGTAGACACAATCAAACCACAAGAGTGATATCAAATCACACTTTCAAATCAATCAAGAGAGACAACACCCAACACAAGAAGCAAAGAAGTAAAAACAAAGGAGCAAAAGACAAGCATAATTAAAAGAATTGACAAGCATAAGATATAAGTAATTTAAATTCATTATCCTACCCCCCTCCCCCAAACTTATTTTAGAAAATAAATTCTAAAATTAGTTTGGAGGGAAAGATATATAATGAATTTAAATTACACTTACAACTTCTCCGAGCTATTGTGGGGGCGGCCTTGGCCAAGTGCCGCCTTGGCCAATGTGATACTCCCGAAAGCTCTCAAGGAGTGCTTCTATTCTCTCGCTCCTTTGTGCTTCTTCTAGTTGAGTAAGCCACATGGAGGTCACCTCTTGCCTCATCACCGTGACTTGGGCCTCTAAGTTCTTGAATCCACCTTCCATGTTGGACATTCGATCCTCAAGAGCATCGAATTTTTCATCATATAATGGTTCACTTGAACCTTGCTCATTGTCAAAATTCTCCTCCTCCATTTCTTCATCTTCATCATCCCCTCGGTCTCTTTTAACACTTCTTCCATTAAGTGAATATTCACTTCCTTCACCTTGGTTGAAGATCATTTCTCTCATAATCCGGGTGTGCTCATGGGTATCCATATACCAATTCATCCTCTCATGAAAATCCGTGACCAAAATGCTCATAGCATTTGGTAGAGGATAAGTTTCATCCTTGGAAATGTGGAAGTAGTAAGGCGGGGAGCTTGAGTGAAGGAATCTTAAGCATCGAAACTTGACAAAGTCGAGGAGAAAATCGCCTCTCATAGGAGTGTAGCCATTGAGATTAGGTCGAATCTTCCTTGCGATTGGAGTGAGCATGCCTCCAATATTGCATTTTCCAACTTCACCTTTGGCATGCTTCTTCACTTGGTTGAGAAAGAAATCACAAAAACTTATGCTTTTCTTGGTAAGCATAGCATGTAAGATAAACAAATCATCATTTCTCACCGATGTGTTCTCACTCCTTGCCATGACGGTGTGTGCTATAATCTTCAATACCATTCTCAACACCGGATTCCTAACCTTATTTGACTTTGAGAATCCCGCCTTAAATCCTTCCACCGCATTTGGAACAAGGGTACGCCAAATGGCTTGTACATTGAAATCTCTATCCACTATGCGATCACCACCATGAGGGAAGTTGAAGGCATTATCAATGTGTAGGTAGCTCATCGTGTGCTTCTCTCCAAAGAGTTGAAATTTAATTGATTTGTTGATGCGCATATACTCTCCATCAAATGTGCTTAACATCTCTAAAACAACTTTTTCGTAAGTCCTCCGATCTTGATTCTCACCATCTATAAGGCTTCCCCAACCAATGTTATCGAAAAGCTCCTTCACATTATCATAGAGACCGAGGGATTCCAAAACTTCCTTGGAAGGGAATCTTGTGACCTCAATTTTCTTGGTAACAAGACTTGCGAAAGTGGCCTTTTCCTCATTGTTGCTCAAGTGTAAATCATAAGATTCCGGGATCTTTAGATTGTTGCTTGATGTAGTGGACGATGGTCGAGATGAGGAGGAGCCATCTTTCTTTCTCTTATGTGAATAGGTAACCAAGACCTTAGGAGCCTTTTCTTTTCCTTTAGCTCCTTGATTCCTAAAGAAATGAGAAAATCCAAGTGAGATTCAAAAAGATATGTACCATCAAACAACAATCACCCATCATCTATCCATTACCCTCCACTTTGGCTTTTATACATTCAAGAAGTGAAACTTCAAACCAAATCAAGCATTTCATCATGTAAGCCCCATAAGTCCAAAGAAGATTCATCTCAATTCATTCATTCATTTCCAAATGAAGAAATGAATTCAAATGCATATTGAAATTCAACTCAAGAGACTTAAACAATGAATTCTCATATTCAAGAGTTTATGAAATCATCACCTCTTCAAACAATGAACACTCAAGGAATGAATTTTCTATCCAAGAATCCATCATATATATGCATCCATTCATTAATCCCACAATGAATTCAAGAATATCCAAATTCATACCAATTTTTTCCAATGCATAAAGAGACATAATTTGTATAAGAATTTATGCCCAAGATTATCTCTATCATGCTTCCTAAAAATAATAAGCAATGATTCCAACTCATACCAAATACAACATTTTTCATTCAAGAATTCTCCAAGATTTCAAGAAAAACCCTAGCAAGGACTTCCACTTCATTCATGAATTTACCAAGCAATACATGCATATCAATTCATAGAAACCAAGTAGGAACTCATAAAAACAAGGATATAAAATTCATTACCTCATTATCTTGAAGAAACTTGAAGAAATTCACCACTTACAAAATAAAAATTGAATTTTCGTTTTTTTGAGAAAAAGTGGTTGAAAATGTGATTTTCTTGGTTCAAAATGCAAGTTTTGGGATGGGTAATGGACCTATGGAAGGATTTAACTTGATTCCAAGTGATTTGAGAGTATTTGAAGCAAGAAAAATGAAGATTGGGAGAGAAATGAGGTGAATTTTAGAGTGAGAAAGTGGGGTTGAGGTGTAATATCTTGCAAATGAAATAAAAATAGGTATAGAGGGGGAAAGAAGGGGGACCGGCAATTCAGGTGCCATGACCGGCGACCCACTGGACCGACGGGATGGACCGCCTAACAAGATAGAGACGCCGGCGACCCACAACGCCAAAACCGGCGACCCATTGGACCGCCGGTGTGGGCTGGCGGTTGCTCCCGAGCCACACTTCTTTCGGGCCATTTTTCGGCCCTTCCAACCGAAGGGCCGATTCCCGACCCTCAATCGAGACCCCCTAAACATATTTTTATACTTTTCTAATTTTTTAATTTTTAATTTTTCTATTTTTTATGGGTTTTTTCGAAATGAAACGAAAAATGAAACAAACTACTCAAAAATCGAAAATGAAATAAAAACTAAAGAAAAAGAAAAGGAAAGGATACGTGTTGAGGTGCCTCTTAACTAGCGCTTTGTTTAATGTCGTTAGCTCGACATTACCTCCAAAATCAAGGGTCGTTGAGGTAGAAAACTGACTCCTCACGAGTCCTCTCCGGCTTGAAGTAAGGCTTGAGACGATGACCATTGGCAAGAAATTTGGAACCATCTTCCTTCAAGAGCTCAAAGGTGCCATTTTTGTTAGCCTTGTATATCACATAAGGCCCGGTCCATCGAGACTTGAGTTTTCCCGGAAAAAGATGAAGTCTAGAATTAAAGAGCAACACCTCATCTCCCGGACCAAGTTCCTTCCTTCGAATGCCCATATCATGGAATTTCTTTGCTCTTTCCTTATAAATTCTAGAATTCTCATAAGCCTCATTTCTCCATTCCTCCAACTCAACAAGATGATCAATGCGACTATATCCGGCTCCTTTGAAATCAAAGTTGATGGCTCGAGTAGCCCAATATGCTTGATGCTCGATTTCCAAAGGTAAATGACAAGACTTCCCAAATACAAGTTGAAAAGGTGACATACCAATGGGAGTCTTGTACGCCGTCCTATAAGCCCACAATGCATCATCGAGTTTGTTGGCCCAATCCTTCCTAGTGGTCACCGTTTTCTCCAAGATTTGCTTTATTTCCCGGTTTGCGAGCTCGGCTTGACCATTGGCTTGAGGATGATAGGGTGAAGTGATCTTGTGCTTCACTCCATACTTGGCAAGCACATTTCCTAGCCATTTGTTGTTAAAATGGGACCCCCCATCGCTAAGCAATGCTCTCGGAGTGCCAAACCGAGTCAAGATGTTCTTCTTGAGAAACTTGATCACCACTTTTGCATCATTTGTCGAGGTTGGAATGGCATTGACCCATCTCGACACATACTCGATGGCAAGGAGAATATAGGAAAATCCACACGAAGTTGGAAAAGGGCCCATAAAGTCAATCCTCCACACATCAAACAACTCTACCTCAATCATAACATTTTGGGGCATCTCATCTCTGTTAGAGATGTTTCCTATCATTTGGCATCGATCACACATTTTGACAAAGGCTTGACAATCCCGAAATATCGAAGGCCAATAAAAGCCACTTTGATAAATCTTCATGGCCGTTCTATTTGCTCCGAAATGTCCACCACTTGGTCCATTGTGGCACTTCTTGATGATCTTTTGCCAATCAATCTCCATAACGCATCTCCGAATCACACCATCGGCACATCTTCTCCATAAATGAGGATCACTCCAATAATAGAAATTCACTTCACGGAGAAACTTCTTCTTAGCGTAATCCGTAGTGAGATTTGGAGGTAACTAATGAAGAACCAAGTAATTTGCATAATCCGCAAACCAACATTTATTAATCTTCAAAGCAAAGATAGTTAAACAAAAGAGCTTTTCATCGGGAAAACACTCACCAATTTCCAACTTGCCATCATCACCTTCAATTGGATCTTCAAGACGAGATAGATGATCCGCTATGACATTCTCACAACCTTTTCGATCACGAATCTCAACGTCGAACTCTTGTAGAAGAAGAATCCAACGAATAAGGCGAGGTTTAGCATCCTTCTTGGCCATAAGTTGACGAATAGCCGTGTGATCCGAATACATAATGGTTTTGTTTCCAACAAGATAAGCTCGAAACTTATCAAATGCAAAGACAATAACCAAGAATTCATGTTCCGTGGTTGTGTAGTTTCTTTGGGCCGGATCTAAGGTCTTACTAGCATAATGAATAACTCGAAATACCTTGTCCTGGATTTGGCCTAACACAACTCCCAACGCCCAATCACTAGCATCACACATCAATATGAAAGGGTCACTCCAACATGGGGTAATCAAGACAGGAGTTGATATCAAAGCCTTCTTTAGAGTCTCAAATGCTTTCAAACACTTGTCATCAAACTCAAACTTAGCATCCTTCTCCAAAAGAGAACATAGAGATTTTGTGAACTTCGAGAAATCCCTTATGAATCTTCGATAAAACCCGGCATGACCAAGAAAACTCCGAATAGATTTCACATTGGTTGGTGGAGGTAGCTTCTCAATGGCAATGATGTTAGCTCTATCCACTTCCAATCCATCATAGGAGATCTTATGACCAAGCACAATTCCATCCTTGACAATGAAGTGACACTTTTCCCAATTGAGTACTAAAGACTTCTCTTCACATCTTTGCAACACAATAGAGAGGTTGTCTAGGCATGCATCAAAACTCGAGCCAAACACCGAAAAGTCATCCATAAACACTTCCATTATATTTTCAATAAGACCATCAAAAATTGACATCATGCATCTTTGAAATGTAGCCGGGGCGTTGCACAAACCAAAAGGCATCCTCCGAAATGCAAACACTCCATCCGGTGGCCAATCTTGTAGCAATCATCTCATTCTTCTCATTGGTGATCACGGTCATTCCACCCTTCTTTGGGACAACTTGTGTTGGACTAACCCATTCACTGTCGGAGATTGCATATATCATCCCTGTATCTAACAACTTCAAGACCGCTTTCCGAACAACTTCTTGCAACACGGGGTTCAATCTCCTTTGAGGTTGAACCCTAGGACGAAAACCATCTTCCATCAATATTCTATGCATACACACCGATGGATAAATCCCCTTAATATCATCAATGGTCCAACCAATCACATTCTTATACCTTCTAAGCACCCTCAACCATTTATCAACTTCGGATGTAGAAAGATGTTTTGATATGATAACTGGAAAGGAGTCTTCACCAAGGAAAACATACCTTAAGTGATCCGGAAGAGTTTCAACTCATGGCTTGAATGAGGAGTATTTGGAGATGATTTCTCTTGAGTTGAACTTCCAACTTCCCCCGGTTTGTTGATATCAAGGTACTTCACTTCATATTTTGGAGAGCCTTGGTTGGCATCCACCCGTGCAAGTGATTCAAGGAGATCATCACAAGCATCTTCCAAGTCGGAATAGGTATAGATAGAATTGAAGATGACATGTTCCACCGGATCCTTAGCCATAGATGTAGGCAAGGTAATGATCATCTTGCATTCTTCAACTTGAGAATCATCGACCTTCTTCATAGCATCGAATATGGAAAGGGTGAGGGATTCATCATTGACTCTAAAAGTGAGATTTCCCTCTTGTACATCAATAAGAGCCCGTCCCGTTGCAAGAAATGGTCGACCAAGGATGAGAGGCATGTTTTTGTCCTCCGGCATATCTAGAACCACAAAGTCGACCGGGAATATGAAATCTTCAACTTTCACAAGGACATCCTCTACTACTCCATTTGCATAAGTGATAGATCTATCCGCCATTTGGAGAGCTATGGCTATAGGTTTGATGTTACCTATTTCCAATCTCTTAAAAATGGATAGAGGCATTAGATTTATACTAGCTCCCAAATCACACAAAACATTTCCAAATTTTGAACCACCAATCAAACAAGCTATTATGAAACTTCCGGGATCCTTTTACTTTGAAGGCATGTCCTTCTTTTGCAAGATTGCACTACATTCCTCCGACAAGTTTATAGTCTCAAATTGACCAAACTTCCTTTTGTTGGCAACGGCCTCTTTCAAAAACTTAGCATAACTAGGAAAATCCCTCAATGCATCAAGTAGAGGGATGTTAAGATGTACCTTGTTGAAAATCTCTAAAAATCTCTTCATCTTCTCATCCACCTTTGCCTTGGCCAAATGATGAGGAAAAAGAGCTCTAGTGATCACATCTTTGGTAGGAATAGGTGCCTCTACCAAATCATCCTCTTGAAATCTTTCTTGAAGAGTGACTTTCTTTGAACCTTCATCCTTTGCACATGAAGCTTGAACCTCTTTTGATGATTTCTCTTCATATTTTGAGGTTTCTTCTTCATAAGGAATTTCTTCAACAAGAACTTCTTCCTTCCCACGTCCGGATGCAACATGGTTCTCATACCCTTTTCCACTTCTCAACATGATAGCATTACATCCTTTAGGGTTCACTTCCGTATTACTTGGAAACTTGCCCGGAGTATGTTGAGTGGTAACTTGATTAGCCATTTGACTAATTTGACCTTCCATCATCTTTACTTGCTTTGTTAAAGAAGTGAGAGAATTCTCCAATGCACTCACCTTTTGCCCGGTTTGATTTATGAACGAACTTTGTTGATTTGCCATTTGTTGCACAATTTGCTCAAGGGAAGGAGATGTCTTCTTAGGTTCCTCTATCATCCCTTGAGAAACGGAGAATCCGGGAGGTGGTATTTGAGCATTGTTCGGATTTCCATGAGAAAGGTTGGGATGAGTGCGGTTGTTAGGATTGTAGGCTTGATAGCCTCCTTGATGACCATAAGAATTTTCTCCTTGTGGCTTCCCTTGAAATCCTCCTTCCTTGAAAACCACCTTGAGTTCCTTGGAAATTTTACTTGTTGAAGTTTCCATAGAGCCTTTGGTTCACAAAATTCACATCTTCACTCCCGTTGCACTCTTCACTTTCTTGAGATTGAACCACTTGAACATCTCTCTTTGATCTCCTCTCTTCTTCAAATTCCTTCTTGAGAAGGGTATATTGAGAAGCTAACTCATCAATCCTTGCATCTTCAAGTATAGAATTCACCTTCTTTGTAGGGCCTCTCTCCATGGGCCATTGATAACTATTGGATGCCATCTCTTCTATGATCCTTAGAGCTTCCTTGGTATTTCGATTCACAAGGCAACCACCGGAGGTTGCATCCACTATGCTCCGTGTGTGTGGAGAGAGTCCACTATAGAAGTTCACTATTTGTTGAGCTTCGCTAAACCCATGTTGAGGGCACTTGCGTAGCAAGTCCCTATACCTTTCCCAAGCCTCGAATAGTGTCTCATCAATTACTTGTTCAACCTTTGATCTTGAACTTTGAAAGAAGGCATAGAAGAAGGAATTTTATTGAAAAACAAAATATGGCTAACAATCAAGATGTTGAGGCTCTTAGGAAGGAATTGGAAGATATGCGAGCTTGGAGAGCTGAGCAAGAGAGAAGGGCACAAGAGGCTCAACAACCTCCATTAAATCAAATGTTTGAGTCTCCAACGGACCAATTTCAAGGAGGAGCATGGGGACCTCGAGTCAACGCAAATAACTTTGAGATAAAGACCGGCCTTATCCAAATGGTGCAATCGGAGCAATTTAGTGGAAGGCCAACCGAGGATCCTAATGCTCACTTGAGCACATTTTTGGAGATTTGCGACACGGTGAAGCACAATGGAGTGCCGGAGGATGCTATAAGGATGATGCTCTTCAACTTTTCTCTAAGGGATCGTGCAAAGGAGTGGTTTAAAAACCTTGACAAGAGCGAGATCACTACACGGGAGATGTTGTGCAAAGCTTTCCTTGCCAAGTACTTCCCTCCTTCAAAGGCTCAAAAACTCATTTCGGAAATCTCTCACTTCTCACAACAAGTAATCCCTTAGACCTCGTGTGCATAAACCTACAAAACAAAAATTAAAAGAAGCAATGCTTGAATTAGTAACTCAATAACCAAATCGACTATTGAAACTCAAACTAAACATTCCCCAGCAATGGCGCCAAAAATTGATCTGCCCACACTTTTGAGGGTGAGGGAGATGCAATAATAATCGATTGAGTAATCGAGTCGTACCACAAGGAATGCTATGGCGTGAGAATTTCAACTAGTAATCTAGCTATTTAACTACTATCCAAGCTACCGAATGTCATGTTTTTATGTTTTCTATAAGCTAATAATCAAATAAAATGACAATTAATCAAGAAACAAACAAGTAACAAACGATTGAAATCAATAAGAGAAAGTATGGTTCCAAATATAATCCGACTTTCACTAGAGAAATAGGTTTTGGAATTTGCAAGGATAAACCGATTTAATCTAATTCATACGGGAGTTCTTTATAAGATATACACCAACTCTTTTCTCAAGCAATCAATGTAAGTAGATTAACCTATGACATCTATCTCCGCTAGGTCTCAAGATGCATAAATCAACTCCAAATAGCTCAATTAATATCTAGAATCTCCTATTAGCAAGATTTACTAATATGTTGTGATTTGATGCCAAGTGTTATGAACTAAAGCCTACTAAGCATTTAATCAAACACCTTATATGCACTCAATGATGGCCAATCAATCATGCAATAAAATCACGTCTCAAACCACAAGACATATGAATTAGAAGGCAAATCCAACTACAATATCCAAAAACCTATTAATCTAGATCATGTCTTCATATATTTGAAACCAAAGGAAATTTATCTAGACATAATTAAAGGAAATAAACCATGGAAAACATATGAAATCATGCTTAAAAGAAAAATAATTAAATAAGGAAGAAGAAGATGGTCTTGAATTGCAATTCCAATGAGTATAGCTCCACAAATCTTAAATTTACCAAAAAGGAAAAAGAGGAAATGTTTCTAGGGTTCTAGGATATTAAGGTGTATAAGAATTACATCAAAAAGGGAAGAATTTGGGGTTAAATACATTGAAAATTGTGTTTGGGTCGAACCGGGATGAAATGGGACGAACCGGGACGAAACGGTGCGAACCGGGAGCTTTCTCGCGCAACCGGCGGTCCATGGGAGGGGCACCGGCGGTCCACTGGACCTAGGACCGCCGGTCTGAACCACCAGTCTCTCTGTGGTGTTCGGCGGCCTGGGTGCGGTGAACCGGCGGCCCATTGGACTGCCGGTTTGGGTCGCCGGTTTGCCGCCCATCCGTCCTCTCTTGCGCAATGTTTTCGTTTTCGCTCGTTCTCTCTCGTCCGAACTCCGATTCTCGATCCGCTTTTTGCTACGGCTTCCTAACGAACGCTTCTTCAACATGGAATGATCAAAGTTGCCAAATGAGTTCTTTATAAATCTGAAAAAAAAACACAAAGAGACTCGAGAGAACGAGGAAAACATAAACGAACTTGAACTAGTGAAAACCTAACTTTATAAATTCAAATTCCATATTATTAACCCTAGGTTTCACCCTAATTAAGCTCGATTCTTCCTCGTTTCTAGCCCCCAATCCTTAGTCACAAGAATGCTCTTTTCAAATTCTTACAAAAATGTATCGAAAACCGAAAAGAAACGAGAAAAATAGAATATATGCTACAAGTTAAGAAACCCTAGCATTTCTAACCTTTAAGCTCATGAATCAAGACTTAAACACAAGCAAAACACACTCAACATGCACATAAAATATGTGTTAATCAAAGAACACAGAATCAAAGGCTTTAATTATTCGAAACATCAAGATTTCTTCATAAAGCAACCCAAATTCAGAGCCTAAGCATATTTCAAAAACAGTGACCAGCTATAAGCACAAACATATTCATCCAATCTCTCGAAAACAAACCTAAGCTAATAAACTATGATAATCAAGAACAACCAATACAAGAAAAGAAAGAAAGTGAAAAAGGGAAATCGAACCTCCGTCGGAGCTTAAAGCCCTGACGGTGAAGTTTTTGGCTGGAAAAGAAGGCAGCGGCGAGCTGTGGCGAACAACGACAAGCAGCCACAATGCCCCCGCATCGCAGTAACCTGCAAATCTAAAACGAGAAAAGAAAATTAGGTTTTTCATAAAAAAAGAAAAGAAAGATAATATATATATTTATTAATAAATGAGAGAAAGCGGGCGTTCGATCGGAGGTGCAAATGTCCCCTAATCCTTTCGGATTAGGGATTTTAGTGTTAGGGCTTGAGAAGAATAGCCCTCAACGCAGGAGTTGCACCGGAGGAATCCTCCCAACCGGCTCCGTCTCACCACATCTCACCGGAGGCAGCGGAAACTCTACAGAGGCCGAATGCGCCGGAAATCGAAAAAAAAGGGGAGGGAAACTCTGCCCAAATTTTAATTAGGGCTAAACCCCGAAATGTCGATTGGAAAAAAATATGATTCCGGAGAAGAGAGAGAGTAGAGAGACGACGGCCATTGATTGGGACGGCGCTCAGAGTCTCGCCGGAAATGGAAGTGAGAGAAAATCCCTAAATTACTTTCCATAAGGGCTCCTTCTCCCTAAATTGGAATCAAAAATTCAGAAGGGAAGGAAGACTGCAGCGGAGACGATGGCTCGTTAATGGGAGCGCCGCCCGGAGCTATCGTCGGAGAAGATGACCGGAAAACCAAGATGAAGAAATCGCGATTAGAGAGAGGGTGGGTGTTCTGCATAAATAAAGAAGAAAGGTGGGGGAGAGGCTATGTTCATTTTCTTTTCCTTTTCTTTTATTTTCTTTATAGTCAACGGGCCGGGTCAGGTCAAACTACAGGTTCGGGCCGGGCCGAATATCAAATGGGCCAAGAAGATGGGCTGGAATGGAAATTGGGCCGGGATTAATAAGTGGGCCGGTTTGGTCTCTAATCCGGTTAGGATCCCTTAATTAAATTACGAGCCCAATTTTTTTTTAATTAATTACGGACCGCGACGCCACTCAATAAATCGTATTCTACTCTCGATCAAATTCGTAAGAAGTTATTTCACGATATTCGATAATTAACTTGAGACAAGTTAATTAACCAAGACTTAACAATTTAGATTAATTGATTCAGATAATCAATTACACCATTATGATTTTTAATTTATATTTCTTAAGCGAATTATTTTCTTAATTAACTTATGGTAATAAGTTAATCAAATCAGAAGTTATCTCAGCCCTCCGTTTAATAACTAAGCTAATTATTGAGAAACTCTCAATTAATTGACTCCAAGTTAACAATAAATCAATCATTGATTTATTTAGAAATATTCCTTATAAACCGTTTATATAACCGAATTTATAACTCGATGTAGATAATAGTAACCACGTTACTGAAATTAGAATGACATCCGATTGGACCAATAACCTACAATCTTAGATGAGATTTTATTCGTTAGAATACAAACCTCACCTTGATTTTTAATCGAAGGTTACGTGAAGGAGGGTCAGTAGCTGAGACGGACATCGTCTAGTAGCAGTCAAGAAGAACAACGATGTGGGCTTTCTATAAAATAAAAAGCATGTTTTATTACATGTGAGCTCTTTTATAATTGTCATGCCATAAATGTTTTTAGTTTTGTGTTGGGAACCTTTTCTCTCTTTGAACTAAGTTTTGATAATGCTATTAGAAAACC
>CM038119.1:7910567-7928065 GCA_001642375.2 Mentha longifolia
TTGTTATTTATTCATATCTCAGTTTGGCTTGCTTACAAGTGTTTTTCGTCAAAAACTAAGGTATAGAACACAATTATGACAATATTGATAGTTTGACATTTAATTGTTATTTTGTATAGTTTGGAACACAATTGTAAAAAGTTGAATAGTTTGACATTAAATCGTAAATTACCCTTTATAAAAAGTTATGGTGATAAGAGTTAATAAGTTGTCAATGTGTTTCGGTATTACGAGAATAATAAAAAAATAAATTAAAATATCAAGATTAAAAAAAAAAATGAAAGTTTTGGAATTCATAATTTTATGAAAATCAAATGAAAGTATCTATAATACTAGAAATATAAAAAAATATAGTTATCTAATGAAAAGTAAAAATATGAAAAAAAAAGTTGGGCTGAAGAAATTTATCTTTCGGAAAGCTTATTTTGCCAAATACTTTTAGGAGATTATAAGTAGTCACACACTTTATAAGTTGTTTTAAAAACTTATAATTCAGTGGTTAAGAGGATTATTTTTACTTTTATTGTTTGAAAACATCAAGTAAATCACATGTTATTAAACCATTGATTTCATATATAAAACAAACGTTTAATGAAGTATCTCCTTTTGTACGAAATTGGTGTGATACTAAATAATACGATTTAACAATGTGTTTGTTGGAGCATTTCGAAGTTAGAAATGATACTATTTTTAAAAGAACTAACTAACTAAGGTAGATGTGGAAATATTTTAAATATGATCATGTTTAGATTTTGAAAGTGTGTTCGAGCTTCTTCTCTTCGTTTGGTACTCTAGTCTTTTATGTGTACGAGTTTTGAGTACCCCTTGTATTAGCATTTATACTGAATTTTCTTTGACTTCAAAAAAAAAAAAAAAAAAAAAACACGATTTACTAGATGAAGCTAAGCCGCTAGGTAATAAGAGAGGTTTGATTGTACTTCCATAAGCTGGTCTAACTATAATTGCGATTAATTAATTCTAACTTTTGTGTGTTTTTTATCTTTAATATTTAAATTACACTTAATCTCTCTATCTCTAGCAAACTTTTTTTTTTTTTTTTTTTTTTTTTTTTTTTGTTTTTGTTTTTTTGTTTTTAAAAGGGCTATATGAATATTTTATTCGCCGAGGTTTGGTGGGAGGTTTGTTAGACCTCTAAATTGGCGGATGCGGCAGTGCGCTGATACGAACCTTCGCAGATCCGTATAACTTACGCACGCGGAAGACTGAGTCGAACTAATGGAAGTCCCAATACGTCTACGAACTAAACCCCCTAAGTAATATAGATAAGCCGAAACCTCTATATCCCAAAGAGACGGTTGCCGAGCCACACGGGGACGCTGAATGACACACAACGAGGGATGATGAACTCGTTGATTCGCCGGGTAAAGAATTCGTCTTGGAAAAATCAAGAGGAATTCGAAGAACTCTTAAGAGAGAATAAAACTCACAATATTATTAATGATCAATGTTGATTTTCGGCCATGACATAAGGGCCATATATATAGTGCTCAAAAACCTATCTAAACCTAGTCCAACTATGAAATAACTTAAGTATAGTCAAACTATGGGTCAAACCCATCAAATAACATAATAAAGCCCAAAAATAAAGCCTTTTAAGGCACAAAACGTGGGCTGCAAAATAAAGTCACGAAAATAATAACTAAGTCTTTAATCTTCAGCCCGGTCACACTTGATAAGATTAACTACTCGCGGGCTGCCCGATCCACCATCTCCAATGGGCTTCTTCATCAACTCTTGAGCCCAAACTTCTTGAACCAACCCTTGCAAAGCTTCCTTAAACTTCTTAGCTCGAGCTCTTGTCACCGGCCCACTTGGAACTCGAACAGGATCTTGAATAAACGATCCTTGGACTCCATCATTCCCCTCCTCTTGAAGAGGATTTGTCCTCAAATCCAAGTCGTCACCTATATCAAAAGGACTCAAATCAGTAACATTAAATGTAGCACTAACATTATACTCACCGGGCAAGTCCAATTTGTAGGCATTGTCATTGATGCGCTCCAACACTTGAAAAGGTCCATCGCCTCGAGGTAGTAACTTCGAACGCCTTTGCAACGGAAACCTTTCCTTGCGCATATGCAGCCATACCCAATCACCGGGTTCAAACACCACCTTGCGACGTCCCTTGTTTGCTTGCTTGGCGTACTGCTCTGTTCGCCTTTCAATGTTCATCTCTCGCCTTCTCATGAATCTGTTTCACAAAATCAGCCCTTTTCCGGCCATCAAGATCAGTATGCTCATGCTCAGGTAAAGGAGATAAATCCAATGGAGTCAAAGGATTAAAACCATAAACAATCTCAAATGGCGAAAATTGAGTAGCAGAATGAACAGAACGATTATAAGCAAACTCAACATGTGGCAAACATTCTTCCCAAGACTTGATGTTCTTTTTTATGATAGCCCTAAGCAACATAGACAAAGTCCTATTGACTACTTCAGTTTGACCATCAGTTTGTGGATGACAAGTAGTAGAAAACAACAGCTTAGTACCCAACTTACCCCACAACGTCTTCCAAAAGTAGCTCAAGAACTTAGAATCCCTATCAGAAACAATAGTCCTAGGCATACCATGCAGTCTAACAACCTCTCTAAAGAACAAATCAGCAACATGAGATGCGTCATCAGACTTATGACATGGAATGAAATGTGCCATCTTAGAGAATCTATCAACAACCACAAAGATGGAATCGCTACCACGCTTACTCCTAGGCAACCCTAAAACAAAATCCATAGATATATCAATCCAAGGTGCATCAGGAATAGGCAATGGTGTATACAGACCATGGGAACTCACTCTAGACTTAGCTTGCTTACAAGTAACACATCTACCACAAATTCTCTCAACATCACGTTTCATATGAGGCCAAAAGAAATGTTCATGCAAAACAGCTAAGGTCTTAGCAATACCAAAATGTCCCATCAAACCCCCACCATGAGACTCAAGCAAAAGCAATTCACGTAGAGAGCATTTAGGAACACACAACTTATTCTTCCTAAATAGATAATCATCATGCCTAAAATACTCTCCACTAGCAGATTTCTCACATGCTCGATAAATCTCACCAAAATCAGCATCACTCACATAAAGACTCTTGATGCACTCAAAACCAAGCAACTTAGCATCTAGAGTAGAGATCAAAGCATACCTCCGAGAAAGTGCATCAGCCACCACATTCTCTTTACCTTGTTTGTACTTGATAACGTATGGAAACGTCTCAATAAACTCCATCCACCTAGCATGCCTCTTGTTTAGCTTGTGTTGCCCCTTCAAGTGCTTCAACGACTCATGATCGGTGTGAATGATGAACTCCTTGGCCCATAAGTAGTGTTGCCACGTTTTTAATGCCCTCACCAATGCATACAACTCCTTATCATACGTCGGATAGCTCAAAGTGGGTCCATTGAGCTTCTCACTAAAGTACGCAACTGGCCGCCCTTCTTGCATCAAAACTGCACCAATACCAACACCAGAAGCATCACATTCAATCTCAAAAGATTTAGAAAAGTTAGGAAGAGATAATACCGGGGCGTGTGTCAACTTGTACTTCAACAACTGAAACGCCTTTTCTTGCTCTTCTCCCCAATGAAACTCCACATTCTTTTTGATCACTTCCGTCAACGGGGCTGCAACACTGCTGAAATGTGGCACGAATCGCCTATAGAAGCTAGCAAGTCCGTGAAAACTTCTAACATCTCCAATGCTCTTCGGACTCGGCCACTCTTGGATAGCTCGTATTTTCTCCTCATCAACCTGTACACCCTGTGCACTAACAACAAAACCAAGAAAAACAAGCTTGTCCGTACAAAAGATGCACTTCTTTAGGTTAGCATACAACTTCTCTTTCCTAAGTACATCTAAAACAGACCTCAAATGCTGAACATGCTCATCATGACTCTTGCTGTATACTAGAATATCATCAAAATAGACCACAACAAATCTGCCTATGTAAGAACGCAAAACATGATTCATAAGACGCATAAACGTACTAGGAGCATTAGTCAAACCAAAAGGCATAACCAGCCACTCATACAAACCAAGTTTTGTCTTAAAAGCAGTTTTCCATTCATCTCCTTCCTTAATCCTAATCTGGTGATAACCACTACGCAAATCAATCTTAGAAAACACACAAGAGCCATGCAATTCATCAAGCATATCATCTAAACGAGGGATGGGATGTCGATACTTTACCGTTATGTTGTTGATGGCTCGGCAGTCACAACACATCCTCATCGTCGAGTCCTTCTTCGGCACAAGTAACACAGGAACTGCACAAGGACTCAAACTCTCCCTCACGTGCCCCTTTGCCAACAACTCTCCAATCTGCCTCTCTAATTCCTTCGTCTCTTCCGGATTGGTTCGATAAGCTGGCCTATTTGGAAGTGTCGCACCTGGCACAAAATCAATCTGATGCTCTATCCCTCGAATTGGTGGTAAGCCTGAAGGTGTTTCTTCGGGAAAGACATCATCAAATTCCTGCAAAACAAAAGAAATAGAAGGGGGAAGAGAGTCGAGATCATTAGTAGATAAAAAGTTCTCCTTGTACAAAAGTACAATCAAGGGTCTCTCCTCATGAACTGCCAACTTCAGATCACTCGCCCTTGCCAAACACAACTTTTGCACCACTCCCTTCTCCTTATTCTCCTTTTTCTGCTCCTTTGACTTCGCCAACTCTGCCTCTTTTTGCAGCTGCACTTGGTCTTCATACACTTGTTTTGGGGTAAGAGGAAGAAGCGACACCTTCTTCTGCTTATACTCGAAGGAGTATTTGTTGGTGAAGCCATCATGGTTCACTCGTCGGTCGAACTGCCACGGTCGTCCCAACAGAATGTGACTCGCCTGCATCGGAACCACATCACACAAGACCTCATCCTCATACTTCCCAATGCGAAACAGAATCTTCACTTGCTTATTAACTCTGACAACACCAGCATCGCTCAACCACTGCAACCGGTATGGCTTGGGATGCTGCAACACAGGAAGCCCTAATTTCTGAACCATGTACAAACTAGCCACGTTTGTGCAACTTCCCCCATCGATGATCAAACTGCACAACTTATCTCTCACATGACATCTTGTGTGAAAGATGTTCTCTCGCTGCACCATCTCATCCACATGATTGTTGACGCTCAAAGCTCTTCTTGCAATGCCAATGAGACCAGTAGGTGGAATGATCTCCTCATCTTCTTCAGTATCTTCCTCCAAAGCTGGCATCTCCGGGTCAACAGCCTCATCATCTGTAACCACCTCTCCATTATCTTGCATGATCATCACTCTTCGATTTGGGCACTCGCTCATAATATGCCCGAAGCCTTGACACTTGAAACACTTACGATCACGATTACGAGTATCAGGCATTGATGTTTTGCCTTGAGTTGTGGGACTCGCCGAATCTGATCGCGCCTTCACAATCGGCTTCTTCTCTTCTTTCGGCCAATCCTCCTTCTTCCATTGGCTTCCTTTGGATGAGGAACCACTAGCAGTTGTTTGATTCTGCTTCCAATTGCTCTGACCTTGCTTGAAATTGGCCTGGTTCTGCCTTGCACTGCCCCTCCTCTTGAGCTGGTTCTCTACCTTTTCCGCCATGTGTACCATGTCTTCCAGCTCAACATAATTGTGCAATTCTACCACATCCTTGATCTCTGTTCGCAGACCATTCAAGAACCTCGCCATCGTAGCCTCTCGATCTTCCTGAATGTTGGCTCGAATCATGGCTATCTCCATGTCCTTATGATACTCATCCACTGTCCGGTAGCCTTGCCTCAAAGTTTGAAGCTTATTGAACAACTCTCTGTAGTAGTACGCTGGTACAAATCGCTTCCTCATAATGGCCTTCATCTCGTCCCAGTTCTGAACAGGACGCTCGCCATTTCTCCGCCTACTCGTCGCCAACTGATCCCACCAGATGAGTGCATAATCCGAGAATTCAATTGCTGCCAACTTCACCTTCTTCAGCTCGGAGTAATCCTGACACTCAAACATCAGCTCGACCTTTCTTTCCCAGTCAAGATAAGCCTCTGGGTCGTTCCTCCCTTGGAAAGAAGGAATATTCATCTTGATGTTGCCCAAATTATTATCTTGCCTACTCCAACCTCTGTAACCTCCATAGCCGTCTTCATCCACTTCGAGGTTCATATACTCATCATCACAATCAAACTCTAGATCTCTACGTGGCCTGTCGAACTTTGGATCTCTGCGTGGACGCTGAAGTGGAAAACGTAGATGACCTCTACCTCTATCTCTACCAAATCCTCCACCTCTATTACCGCTGCCGTGAGGAGACTCAGCTTGATTTTTCTCCGAAACCTCATGGATCCTCTCATACACATCATCCAATTTTTTTGTGAGCATCTTGTCCAATTCTGATTTCATTGCATCCCACAAAATTTTTTGCTTTGGATCTAAATCAGGCTGATCTTCTGGATGTGTGTTGTTGCCGGAACCATCGTTTGCTGCATTACTTGCCATACCTGTAAATTTTTTTTTTTTTTTTTTTTTTTTTTTTTTTAAACACAAAAAACAAAGAAAAGGTTAGTTAAAAACAGGATCCTCACCACCTCACAAGCACTCGTATATCGCTCAAGGATGATGCACTCAGCACTCATGTATCACTCGAATCAATGGCTTTTACCCTCTAATAATCTCACCTCTCTTGCCTTTTTCCACTCAATTCTCTCTTACAAGCACTCAAACCCTCTCAATCTACCACTGAACTCTTACCAACAAACCAAGGAACACAGAAAGGAATTACCGATTTTTTTTTTTTTTTTTTTTTCAACTGGACGGTATGACCTTCAGACGGGTGTTTTTGGGCCTAAACGCAAACCGAACACGGCAAAGCAATGTTAACTTCTTGGTCTCGTCGAGACGTTTCCGAAATGGTATTATGGAGCTTGAACGGATAAACAGATCAAAAGTTACATCCGTTTTAAGTTCTACCGACGAAAACTCGAAAAACGAATACACAACTACTACCCAATACAAGAATGACTCAAGAACCAATCAAGAAACGAAGAAATTACTATGAACCAACGAATGACACGAAGAAACGAAGCAACAAACGACTCGATCAACTAAAAGATGCAGAATATGGACTTCTCTTATCTAAGGAAACAAATTGACGAAAGAAAGGAAACAAATCAAATATCCCTTAATCAGAAGATCAAATCGAACAAAATTTCTCCTTCAGGATTTACACACTAGAACAGATCTGAATTGTTCAATAAACGAACGTCCTTTTTTTTTTTTTTTTTTTTTTTTTCTTTTTTCAGCAACGAACAACACAAATCTGAAATACGAACTTGTTTTTTTTTTTTTTTTTTTTTTTTTTTTTAATGTGAATTCGACTCAACGAATGAACGCAATAAAATTAACGAGACTCAGATATACGACACGAACGAAGAAAGCAACAAAATTGACGAGACTCAATTCGACTCACAACGAAAACTGGACAAAAGACACGAACGAAAATAAACAAAGGAATAGATACTAAAACCTGAACGCCCGGAAGACGACCTGGCTCTGGTGCCAAATGATACGAACCTTCGCAGATCCGTATAACTTACGCACGCGGAAGACTGAGTCGAACTAATGGAAGTCCCAATACGTCTACGAACTAAACCCCCTAAGTAATATAGATAAGCCGAAACCTCTATATCCCAAAGAGACGGTTGCCGAGCCACACGGGGACGCTGAATGACACACAACGAGGGATGATGAACTCGTTGATTCGCCGGGTAAAGAATTCGTCTTGGAAAAATCAAGAGGAATTCGAAGAACTCTTAAGAGAGAATAAAACTCACAATATTATTAATGATCAATGTTGATTTTCGGCCATGACATAAGGGCCATATATATAGTGCTCAAAAACCTATCTAAACCTAGTCCAACTATGAAATAACTTAAGTATAGTCAAACTATGGGTCAAACCCATCAAATAACATAATAAAGCCCAAAAATAAAGCCTTTTAAGGCACAAAACGTGGGCTGCAAAATAAAGTCACGAAAATAATAACTAAGTCTTTAATCTTCAGCCCGGTCACACTTGATAAGATTAACTACTCGCGGGCTGCCCGATCCACCATCTCCAATGGGCTTCTTCATCAACTCTTGAGCCCAAACTTCTTGAACCAACCCTTGCAAAGCTTCCTTAAACTTCTTAGCTCGAGCTCTTGTCACCGGCCCACTTGGAACTCGAACAGGATCTTGAATAAACGATCCTTGGACTCCATCATGCGCCTAGCCACGGGCGACTATATCCGATTTTGAGATGGCCCGTTGGTCAATACATTCTTGTCTAAATCGGCAGATACAGTTGGTGCGCGTAGCCACGGACGACTCATATTCGATTTTGAGGTGACTCGTTGACCAATATTTGAGGTGACCCATTAGTCAATAAATTTTTGGAATTCTTTTACTATGTATCGATAGTTATAATTGTAAATTCTTTGTAACAAAAATGTATATTTTCAATTTAAGACACTTCATAATAAATTAAAAATAAAATGAGAATCGTTTTAACAAATTATCATAATACTATCATTTTAATAAATATACAATAAAATGATACCTTATCGAATTTCGACGGGATACAAACTAGTTTTATCATCGTAAAAGGAAAAAAGTGCATAATGAGGGAAGATTGAATATAGAGATTCATGGATCGCGCTCCTAATTAGAATATGATAATAATTATATTAATGAGTTAGTTCAATATATATAGTCTTAGAACAAGGGCATTAATTCTCGATCATCTCCTATTTCTCATCATGTAATAATGTGTCTTTTGTTCTTGCATTAACTGCATACTTCCTTTTGAATATATTCACATCCATCAAAGATGATCCATTCACGAACTTACCACAAGAAAATATCAACGATATCTTCTCATTTTAGAATACGCTAAGCTAAGAACAGAATTCATAGAAATGCAGAAAGGAAAGTTGCTTTATTCATGAACCACTACAGCTATTTATACAGTAGCTAGATATATAAGCTGTGCATGTGTGAACGCTCGTGAATCTCACATGATTCCTAACTAATTCATGCTGACTCAACACTTGTTGACTACACCTTTAACTTCTTTGACTTTCATCTAACTAAACTATTTAACTAATATACACCAACACACCCCCACAGAGACCCAACGTCTGTCATTTGCCGACAGTGTGCACACAAAGTTTTCGACGAAGCTCTGCAAACCGATCAGCCGTCAATGGTTTTGTGAAAATATCAGCTACCTGCTCCGCACCAGAGACGTGACTAACATCAAGGAACTTGGACTGAACTTTCTCCCGAACGAAGTGCACATCAACTTCAATGTGTTTGGTCCGTGCATGGAAAACTGGGTTCGAAGCGAGGGCAATAGCACTGATATTATCACACCACATGCGATGTGGTGTGTGAACGATGATACCAAGCTCTGTACACAGCGAGTGTAACCAAAATAAATCGGCAGTGGTGTTTGCGAGAGAACGATATGATACTCGGATTCCGCACTGCTCCGAGATACCACGTCTTGCTTCTTTGAACTCCACACTACGAGGTTCACCCAAAGAAAATGCAGTGGCCACCAGTGGACCGACTAGTGTCTGGGCATCCTGCCCAGTCAGCATCAGCAAAGGCCTCGAGACAATTTGTGGATGACGGTGAGAACCTTAACCCTAGTGATGCAGTCCCTTTGAGATAACGCAACAGTCTCTTGCATGCACTCCAGTGATCCATACTCGGAGAGTGAAGAAATTGACTAAGTTTATTCACAGAGAATGCGATATCCGGCCGGGTGAGAGTTAAGTATTGCAGTGCCCCCACAGTGCTTCTATAGAGGGAGGGATTATCAAATGCTTCACCACTGTATTTGGAGAGTTTAGTGTTGACAGCCATGGGAGTGTTGGAGGGTTGGCACTGATCCATTCCAGTCCGTTCAAGAAGATCATTGAGATATTTCTGTTGACTCAACACAAATTCATCACCAGCCATCTGCACTTCGATCCCTAAAAAATAGTTGACTGAGCCTAAGTGCTTGAGCTTGAATTTTTCCTTCAGTAACTCAATCATATGAAGAGCAGTAGAAGTATCATCACCAGTAACCAAGATGTCATCGACATAAACCAGTACAAGCAACAACCCAGTATCAGAGGATTTAAAGAATAAAGAATAATCAGAGGTGCATCGTTTGAACCCAAAAGCAAGGAGAGAGTCCTTGAGAGTGTCATACCACGCCCGAGGCGCCTGCCGAAATCCATAGAGCGACATCTTGAGTTTGCACACATGAGTAGGATGATGTTTGTCTTCAAATCCAGCTGGTTGAATCATAAAAATTTTATCCTCAAGAATCCCATTGAGGAAGGCATTATGGATGTCCAGTTGTTGAATGTTCCAGCCCTTAGTAGCAGCAAGTGCGAATACAAACCTTATTGTAGTAGCTTTAACCACTGGACTGAAAGTCTCAAGAAAATCAACTCTTGCAAATTGCTCAAATCCACGAGCTACCAGCCGGGCTTTAAGCTTGTCAAGATTGCCATATGCATTAGTCTTCACCTTATATATCCATTTATTGCTTATAAGCTGCATATCACTAGAATAAGGAACAAGATCCTAGGTGTCATTATCCACCAAAGCCTGAAATTCAGCCTGCATGGCCTCTTTCCAAGCAGCAGAAGCTAAAGCTTCTCTAGTAGAGGTTGGTGCAGTAGGCAGTGGTGCACCAGACAGTGAAGAGTTGGAGTTTACAAACACCTTGGGCTTGAAAATACCATGTTTAGCTCTGGTAACCATGTGATGACTGTTGAGAGGAAGGTGAGGGGTAGAATAAGAGTGAGAAGAAGCTGAAGAGGATGATTGAGCAGGTGAAGAATGCACAGAGAGGGAAGGAGAAGAGGCAGAAGAGGAGGGAGAAGAGACAGTAGAAGATGGTGGAGAATCAGAGGAGGTAGATATGGTAGTAGACTGGGAGGATGCAGCAGGTGTGGGAGTAATAATAGGAAGGGAAGGTAGGGAGGGAAGTGTAAGGTGGGGTGAAGTGCTGGTAATAGTAGTAGAAGAAAATAAGGCTAAATAGGGAAATTCATCTTCATTGAAGTGAACTGTGTCTGCAATATATATCCTACCAGACGGATGGAGACACTTATAGCCTCTGGGATTGGGGCTATATCCAAGAAACACACACTTGGAAGATCTAAATTGAATTTTGGTTTTATTGTATGGTCTGAGAAATGGATAGCAAGCACAACCAAAGGGTTTCAAAAACTTGTAGTCTGGAGAAGAGTGATACAAGAGAGAAAAAGGGGAAGAATTGGAGGTAGTGGGAGAAGGTAGTCTGTTAATGAGGTAAACTGCAGTTTGGAAGGCATCCCACCAAAAGGAAAATGGTAGACATGCCTGAGCAAGTAAGGTAAAACCCATGTCTATAATGTGTTGATGCTTCCTTTCAGCCTTCCCATTCTGAGGGTGGATATATGGACACGAATGCTGAAGATGAATACCAAGTGGCTGTAGTAAAGGAACAAGAGGCTTAAACTCACCCCCCCCAATCAGACTGAAGAGACTTAACTATGGTGGAAAATTGAGTTTGAACTAAGGCCAAGAAGTGTTTGACAGTTTGTACAGCCTCAGATTTCTATGTAAGAGGGTAAATCCAAGTGTATCTAGTAAAATCATCCACAAAATGAATGTAGTATCTATATCCATGTGCAGAGGGTGCACTAGAGGGACCCCACAGATCAGTGTGTACTAATTCAAAAGGTGTAGTGGAATTGGTAGGTTTAGAGACATGTGGAAATTAATGCATCTTCCCAAGTTTACAAGCATCACAGAACTTTAATTTAGATACAGAAAAAAGAACTCTGAGTATAGAACAAAGTTTAGTCAATGTAGTATGATTAGGGTGTCCAAAGATCCTGTGTAACACATTAACATCAGAATTTGCAACAGCAGAAAAGGCTATAGGTCTATTTATTACATTGGAATCACACACAGTAGAGCTAGAACTAGCTAGGCTAGAACTAGAGCTAGGAGCAGAAATACTAGACTGAGAATGAAAACATGAACTAGTAGGAGGAACAACAGCATGCAACTGAATGGTGGAAACAGCAAGTGAGGGCTTCAAGGTGGAACCAAGTGCTGCAACCTTGAAAGATGGAAGCCGTGACAGATCCAATTGATACAATCCATTAACCAGATTTCCTTTTAGTAAGATCCTGTGACTGATCTTCTCCTTAACAAAACAATAATTATGATGAAATTCAATTAGTACATTATTATCTAATGTGAATTGAGAGATGCTTAAGAGATTTTTGGTGATATTAAGGACAAAAAGGATATTATTGAGCAATAGAGAAGGTCGAGAACTAGAAGCAGACAATGGAATAGAAGAAGAACCAATAGAATGAATAGAGAGACGGTTACCATTGCCAACCATGACAGATTCAGAGCCGGTGTAATCAGCAGAGAGAGATAAATTTCCAAGCTCATGAGTGATATGGTTGGTGGCGCCACTGTCAATGTACCAGGCTGAATCATCACCAGCACCTTTCTGTGTCATAGATTCAGCAGCAAATGCCTGTGGAGAAGAAGCATCAGTAGGTATAGGTCCAGTAAAATACACATCGATGCCCTTGAAGCACTTAAGTGCAACATGACCAAGTTTTCCACAGAGCTGGCACAGAAGAGACTTGTTGGTTGTAGATTTGGAGAAACCACCACGAATGCCACCAGAGCCGCGACCGAGAGCACCTCGGCCACCACCATAAGAAGCCACATGAGCACTAGGATCCACAATAGCATATTGATTGACATGTTGAGCGAGGCGTAGTTCATATGCTTGAAAGGCCAGCTGCATCTCTTGTAGAGAGACCGAATCAGAGCGCTGCATGAAATTAACCACCATAGCTTCATATTCAATACCGAAACCAGCTAAAATGTACATCTGCAGATCATCATCGGTAACAATTTGACCAACAGCCGAGAGCTGATCGGCGATGCTGTGTATTTTGAGGAAAAATTCCTCAACAGAGAGAGAGCCTTTGCGCGTGGATTGGAGCGCCATGCGAAGCTGCATGATACGTGACTTGGATTGGGAGAATGACAGACGTTCGAGAGTTACCCAGACTTCACGAGCAGAAGTGCAGCGGATGACGTGACCAAGTATGGAGTCGCCGATGGAGGTAAGGAGCCAGCTGAGAAGAAACTGATCACGGCGAATCCACGTAGAGTACTTAGGATTCAGACGAGCTGGAGCGCCGGACTGAGAAGGTAGAAACGGTGACGGCGGCATTCCAGTAGCAGAGATGAAATCCTTGAAGCCATGAGCATGGATGGTAGGGAGCTCTTGCACGCGCCAGAACGAGTAGTTGGTGCGATCCAACTTCAATGGAATGGGATGAAATTGGGGAAGAACAGTAGCGGAAGCGGAAGTAGATCTGGAATCCATCACAGCAAATGTGGAATAAGACGATGAAGAATAAAAAAAAAAAATGCAGATCTAGAGGTGATCGGCGATAGAAACGCCGGCGATTGAAACGCTCGAGAAAACCCTAGATCTGAGTGGCTCTAGATACCTATTTGATGATGTTAAAAAGGGGGAAAGAAAGAAAGGGAAATGCATTCTGAAGAAAAAGCTGCCTGCTGATAAATCAATGGAGCCACTTGTATCTGAACCTGAAGCTCACCCCTCTTCATCTGGTGCTCCTCGTAAATAGGTTGATGAGGATGTGTCCAAGAAGGCTGAAACTGCTCACTCCTTCATGGTGTCACAAATGCTATCCCAGGGTTAGTCCATGGACAATGTATCAAATCCGGAGTTAGTTCGTAAATTCACCAAGGAACAAGCAGATCAAGCCAGAGGAATGAAGGAAATCAACGCTTGGGCAAAGCATACCAGGACCTTCTACCAAGGGAACCTTCAAGCCCAACCTGCTATCTCATGGCTTGATGATGAAGACGCCATCAGGTAGAGAGACCTCAACAACTGCTTCATCATGGAACACTATTTCTTGGGCATTGAAGAGCGACAGGGTGACACTGAATTTGTATTCTCCCAATATATCAACGAGCACCCTGACCGAGAGTTCATCTTGAGAGTGTGCAATCGTGCTGATGTTGCTGGCATCCAAATTCAGGCCCTGGCCAAAGAATTTTTCTCTCATCCATCGCTGTCGGATGGAAAGCATACAGATCGCACCAAGATCAACAACTATGTGATTGCCACTGCTAACCATTTCAATGTACATTGGAGACAGTGAAGCATTTAAGCGGATTCGAGATGGTATTTATACTAGTGTGAATCTAGTCTCTAATGAAAAGAAGATGGAAGATGCGGCTGCAAAGCAGAAGTTTAGGAGATGATCTGTATTTCATTTTGTACTTGTTTAATGTATCGAGCTATAATATTTGTACTTATCATCTGCTCTGATACCTTAATGAAAACGAGATCACTTTTTGCCCTGATGACAATACCTCTTTGTCCAGGCTAATGCCTTTACTGCTTTTCATATCTGCTAAATTTATTGTGATCTTATAACTTGTTATCTGATCATTAATTTATCAGTTATAGGACCTATCTGTAAAGTGTTGGGTTTCAACATCATCAAAAAGGGGGAAATTATTGGGAACCCTTTGCAGTTTGATTTTGATTATGTTTTTTGAAACCACACTTAGTTTTATTTTACTCTCTTAGAGTTTAGGTTGATTAGAACGACCTACCTTGTCTTCTACAGGTCGACCCTACGATCTGTAATAGGTTGATCACCTAGTAAAGGTATGATCGTGTTCAACGATCTATCCTATAGAGATCGACCTAACCTGTTGTTCTTAAGTCAACATGTCACAAGGAGTCCAGCTGCCTTACCTTGAAGACTTCAAGATTGCTGGAGCTCTACAGTTCGAAGGTCAAGCAGATTCACCTACATGAATCCGGACGACCTGTCCTCTGGTATCTGTTGCCAGCTTGGACGAAATCTCCCAACGGCTAGAAGTGAGTCAGCAGTACAGCCTCTCTACCATCACTGACTTTTCCAATGGCTAGAATTCAAATTCGAAGCCTATAAATACTTCAAGCCTCATTCCAAAATCCTTACGGCAAATTTAATATCAAAGCTCAACTTAACACTCGAAATAAGACGATTTCCCAAGTGTTAAGATCTCAAAAATTTTGATTCTGGAATCCTTTGTTCTTAAGTATTCATTGCTGCTTAAGAACATCTTTATTTCTTCACTTAAAAGTTTGTAAAGTCTGAAAGTGTTAGAAAGACTGTTAGATCTCTCAGTTGTTAGGTTTGGATTAACTTAGCATTTTAGAGGTCTGATTGGTCAAAGGTTTGAAATCTCTGTATTAAGAGAAGTCTGTAAGGGTCACGACCTAAAATTCGTGTTTAGTTTTCGTCAAGATTAGACAGAGACTGAAACTGATTCTCAGTCAGTCTAAAGAAGAAGAGAAGTAAGGAATTTTAGTTACGACGGTAGCTGACGTGGATGTAGGGGGATTTCCCGAACCACAATAAAAATCGACTGTCTCAATCTCTCTCTCTACTCTACTTACAGTTGATCTTACTTCTTATTCACTAACCTGCATACATAGCATTCAAACTCTTCATACAAACTTGCAACCTGTTTTTGAAAGAAAAGGATTTTCTAAGAGTAGGCAAACTCACTCACCAACTTCCGCACTGCACCTACGATCTGTAAGCTCAACAGTGAACCTATCTTAGCTGAATAGATCATCCTCATCTGATACTAGTTGACCCGACGAATCAATCTGGTTGTAGATTTATTTTGAAAGTCAAAACTGTTGGCAATTGGTGTATTCCCCCCATAAACCAAATTACTCTTTCTGGGACCAACAAGTGGTATCAGAGCGGTGGTTCTTTTGACCATCGCATTTGTATACTGAAAGTTTTTCAACAAATGGAGGATTACAAGAAGCTTGCAACCATGTTCAAAGAACTAGTCTTGGTCGGAAAGGAATTGGAGGAAGAAAATGAAAAATATAATTTGGTATTAAAAGAACAGTTTGTGCCTTATGATGCTGACAAGGAACAACAGGTGAAAACCCTAGAATCACAAATTGATCAAGCTACATTAAGAGAAGAACATCTAAAGGAGATGCTTACTGAAAAGGATGGAGAAATCAACTCAATGTCACAAAAATTGATAGATCTTCAACAAAAGGTTGACCGCATGTTAAAGGGAAAAGAGAAGCTGGAAGAGATCCAGTCAGTCCAAAGAAACTCAATTATCAAAACTAGATTAGGGTTCAAAGGTCAACAAAAGAACAAAAGTCAATCTGTTGATGGGAGGATTCACTTTGTCAAATCAAAAGACAAACAGATCATCAAGCCATCTCAGCAGACCCTACCAGACAAAAAAATTGAACTGAATAATCCAGCCCGTCAACCTTAAGCTATTTTGATAAAAGAGCACAAGGCTTTAACTTTGAAATATCAGTTCAAGAAGCCAGTCCAGAAAAGTCCAGGTCAGCATGAACCTGTTAAGAAAAAGGCTGAGAAGAAAAAGAGGATTAAGTCTGCTCCGAAGATGAAAAAGAGACAACCTGTCTTCCCAAGACATAAGTACTATGAGCAATGGCCAAATCATCAACATGGCCACCATAAACAGTAGAACGAGCCTCACTGTTCACAACAACAGTTTTTACCCTACAGAGCACTACTACCCGTCCAACCAACAGACCATTTCCCCAGATCAGTGGTACCAGGGAGGTTACAATGAGCAGTTCATGCATCAAAACGACTACTATCCTGCTCATCAACCATTCCTTCAATCTGGTTACCATGAGGACCCATTCTTCTATGCAGATCAGTATCATTTTGCACCTCAAATCTTTAGAAAGAGGTCAAAGAAGAAGAAGCTCCCCAAACCTGCAAAGGAATCACAACCTGCTAACAAGCACCCAAGTTTGAATGGGTTGCTAAATCTATTTAATTACAGGTAGGAAAGCATGAAAGGAGGCGTCAAGCTGTTGGTGGACTTGTCTGGATCATCGACAGTGGATGTTCAAAGCACATGACCTGCATAAAAGCTTGCTGACAGACTTCATCAAATATGACGACCTAAAGTAACCTTTGGAGGCAATGACAAAGGAAAAACTAGAGGCTACGGTAAAATTTATGTTGGTAAAACAACAATTAATGATGTCACATTCGTTGAAGGTCTAATCATAACCTCTTTTCTGTTAGCCAACTGTGTTCGAGTGGTAAAAGAGTGGAATTCACTGCTAATAAATGTTTTGTGAGAAACAAAGAAGGAGAAGAAATTATTCTTACGGGAGTTTTGCAGGACAATCTCTACATAGTTCAATGGACTAATGAACAAGAAACCTGCCTTGTCTCCAAAACATCAAATGAGCTGAGCTAGTTATGGCACAAGAGATTGAGTCATCTAAATTTCAAATCAATCACTAAACTAGCTCGTAGCAAACTGGCGTTAGGAATACCAGATCAAGTATTTCTCAGAGATCATGTTTGTG
>CM038119.1:7928165-7938764 GCA_001642375.2 Mentha longifolia
TGTTCAGAATGGCAGAATACAGTGCGGTGTCTGAGTGTCGAAAGCATATTCTGTGAAGCCCCTACGTCTCGCGAGGGATGAAGCGCTTAAGTCTTGAAGACCAAAGCCATTGAGAAGAGGCGAGAATACGTGGAAAGCCGCCGCACTCCAGTATTGAACACAGTGCAGATTGGAAATGCTCAAAATGGACGAATCAGAAAGGAAGAAGAGGAGGGACAACGCTCCCATGTCAAGTACATAGATGACATAATCCCAGCTGACCTCAAGGAGGAGTGGGATGCTGCAAAAGAAGCTTTCATCAAGCGCTTCTATTACTGGCATGGCTTTCGCACTAATTATGCCCATGGAGTGCCTCGTCACTTACATGGATCATTTCAAAGCTCCTCTCTTCAACAAAATTCTGGAGCTGGCAAAGCATGAGAACCTGAAACCGCCAGAGAAAGAAAAGTTCAAGTTGCCGCTCGTTGGAGGATAATCCCAGATGAAGAGAAGATTGACGAAGAGGTTAATGAATGCGAAGTGGCTGGAGTTATGCCAACATCACAAAACACCTCTAGGCAATCAATTCTAGAAAAGGTATACAAAGCGTATGGGTTGATTCCTCCAATCCCAAAAAGAAAGTTCAAATGAATATCCTGTATATGTATCATGCTTCTCATATCTTCTATATAAGGATACTCTTTACTGCTTTAAAGACAACGTCTCACTGTCTTTATTATTATTTTTTTTTGATACTACGCTTTGCCTAACCCTATCTCTTTCTTACACTCTGCTTATAAATTGTCTAGTTTTGTGTAAGTTTTTGACGTCAGGTTTTGGCATCATCAAAAAGGGAGAAATTGTTGGGATATAATGTTAAGGGGGAACTTGAATCAAGTTAAATAAGCATTTGTTTTGATTCGATTCCAAACCCTTCTTAGAATATTTCCCTTATATTTTTGATAAACTAGACAAATTTCTCTTAGATAAGCTTACATGTTAGGAAGCTTCTTGTAGTCTAGGAGCGCCAAAGTTGAAGCAATCACAGTTTGCGAAGCGGCTCCAGCAGTGAAGCGTCAGCAGTGAAGTTTTGACAAAACATCTTGAAGACGCTTCAGATAAAGACGCTAAGAGCGAGCTTCCGATCAGTGGAAGCGAAGCGCTTTCAAGTCAGTCCACCCAAAGCGTCTCTGAGAAGGAGTTGTACTTAAAAGCGTCAATCAGTGCAGATGATAAGTTTGACCCAGAATTCAAGTTTGAATTTTTGACAAAATAGATTCAGTTCTTACGTGTCAACACGCCATTGCACAATGGATGCGGCTACGTCTGAAAAGTCAAAGCAAGTGAAAGTCGCCATACCTCTAGGAGAGGCGGACATCCCTTCCTAGTTCTGTCAAAGCTGAAAAGAGACTGACACGCTGAATTATCTAAAATTAAGGAACACGCAACCTCTTCTTTCTCAACGGGAAGTAGGGTTCCTTACTATAAATAGAAAGAGTTGCACACACACTAAAACTAACGCACGTACAAACGATTCAAGCATTCACATTTGCAAGAACTCAAGCAAATTTCCTTCTAGTACTTAGTTCTTCCAAAGCGCTTCACTTTAGTGTGTCCTTAAGAACTGTTTCTTAAGTATTGCAACTACCTCACTTTCTAGGTTCAATCTCTTATATCCATAGCCTAGACTCTTGAGAATCCTTATCCCTTAACTTGTGAGTTCATTGTAAAGGATTCTCATACTTACAAAATCTAAAACCCCAAACCCAAGTCTAGAGTGAATAGATTGAGTTGTATGGTTATCGAGCTTTTGTGAAAAAGTGTGTTGTTGTAAGGTTTCTCTAGAGCCAGTAAAATCTCTAAGGATTCAAGTGCAAGTTTGTTATTTGCCTTGAATCACTTCCCCTTGGAAGTATAAAACAAGGAGTACCGAGTGAAGGTATTCATCTCATCGTGGATAAAGTGGACGTAGGAGAGGTGCTCCGAACCACTATAAATTGATCGTTTCTTTATTTTATGTTATTTATTGCTTTGATTATTCGCATACACACACTCACCTTTTTAATATTAACAAGGTTTTAATTTGCAAGATAAGCTTTAAAGACTCACCACATTCCGCATATCACACGAGCGAGAGTTTGGAACCCTTCACTTAGCTTCAAAGCGTCTACTCATCTAAAAGGCTGAAAATTGCAAGAGAAGTTAAACACTTCTCTACACACATATTCACCCCCCCTCTATGTGTGTAAGCGCCTTTCGGGACCAACAAGATCTAATGAGGCTCAACAACCTCCACTCAACCAAATGTTTGAGCCTCCTACTCAACAATTTCAAGGAGGTGATGGGGAACGATAAATGCTAACAACTTCGAGTTGAAATCCGGGCTTATTCAAATGATAAAGAGTGAGCAATTTAGGGGATCACCTATGGAAGACCCAAACACTGACCTTAGCACATTCTTAGATATGTGTGACACGTGAAGCTCAATGGTGTCTCCAACGATGCAATTAGGATGAGGATGTTTGGCTTCTCATTGAGAGATCGAGCCAAAGATTGGTATAAGAGTTTGAATAAGGCGGATATTCACACATGGGATGAGCTATGCAAGGCATTTCTCAACAAATACTTTCCCCTTCCAAGGCGCAAAAGCTTATATCCGAAATATCGCACTTTTCTCAACAAGGCGATGAATCATTGTTTGAAGCTTGGGAGCGTTATAGGGAGCTCTTGAGGAAGTGTCCCCAACATGGTTTCAATGAGGGTCAACAAATCACTAATTTTATAGTGTTTGAAGCCTACACAAGGAGCATAGTGGATGCGACTTCCGGAGGATGTTTGGTGAACCGGAATGCAAGGGAAGCTTTGAGGATAATCGAAGAAATGGCGGCTAATAGCTATCAATGGCCAATGGAAAGGGCTCATCCGAGGAAAGTTTCTTCTATTGTTGATGAAATATGAAGTCATGGCAAAGGAATTGGCCACTATGAAGAAGAAGTATGATGAAGCACAAGCTCAACTCAAAGTTGTTCAATCTCAAGAGATGTTAGAATCCGAGGTGATTGAGGATGCAAATTTGTGAATCAAAGGAGTTATGGGAACTATAGGCAAGGGTTTCAAGGAAACGCTCAAGGGAACTATCAAGAGGCCATTCTTATGGAACTCAAGGAGGGAACTTAGCCTATCATCCCAACAATCGTCCTCATCCCAACTTATCCTATGGAATCCAAATAATGCCCAAAATCCACCACCGGGATTCTCTACTTCTCAAGGGAATGTTGAAGAGCAAAGGAAGACACCTTCTTCTATGGAGCAATTGCTTCAACAACTTGTTGCAAATCAAGGACAAATGGCTCTCAACAAAATAACATGGTCAACCAACAAACTCAAACGGCGAATCAACAAAGCACTTTCATCCAACAAACCGGACAAAAGGTGACTACCTTGGAGAATACTATAACTTCATTGTCTAAACAAGTGAAGATGTTGGAAGGGCAACTAAGTCAAATGGCAAATCATGCTACCACTCAACATACTCCGGGCAAGTTTCCAAGTAACACGGAAGTGAACCCTAAAGGATGCAATGCTATCACGTTGAGAAGTGGAAAGGGTATGAGAACCATGTTGCATCCGGAAGTGGGAAGGAGAAGGTGCTCGTTGAAGATATACCTTATGAAGAAGAAAATCCTCAAAGCATGAAGAGAAATTACCAATAGAGGTTCAAGTTCCATGTGCAAAGAGATGAAGGTTCAAAGAAAGTCACTCTTCAAGAAAAATTTCAAGAGGAATGGGTAGAGGCACCTATTCCTACCAAAGATGTGATTACTAAAGCTCCTTTCCCTCATCATTTGGCTAAGGCAAAAGTGGATGAGAAGATGAAGAGTTTTTAGAAATTTCAAAAGTACATCTAAACATTCCTTTACTTGATGCATTGAGGGATATGCCTAGCTATGCTAAGTTTTTAAAAGAGACCGTTGCCAACAAAGGAAGTTTGGTCAATTTGAGACTATAAACTTGTCGGGAATGTAGTGCAATCTTGCAAAAGAAGGTATACCTTCAAAACAAAGGATCCCGGAAGTTTCACAATAGCTTGCTTGATTGGAGGTTCCAAATTTGGAAATTTGTGTGATTTGGGAGCAAGTATAAATCTCATGCCCTATCCATTTTCAAGAGATTGGAAATAGGTAATATCAAACCTATAGCCATAGCTCTCCAAATGGCGGATAGATCTATCACTTATGCAAATGGAGTGGTAGAAGATGTCCTTGTGAAGGTGAGGATTTCATATTCCCGGTCGACTTTGTAGTCCTAGATATGCCGGAGGACAAGAACATGCCTCTATCCTTGGTCGTCCATTTTTCTTGCAACGGACGGGTCCTTATTGATGTACAAGAAGGCAACCTCACTTTTAGAGTCAATGATGAATCACTCACTCTTTCCATATTCGATGCTATGAAGAAGGTCGATGATTCTCATGTTGAAGAATGTAAGATGATCTTTACCTTGCCTACATCTATGGCTAAGGATCCGGTGGAACATGTCATCTCCAATTCTATCTACACCTATTCTGATTTGGATGATGCTTGTGATGATCTACTCAAATCACTTGCAATGATTGATGCTAACCAAGGCTCTCCAAAGGATGAAGTGAAGTACCTTGATATCAACAAACTGGGGAAGTTGGAAGTTCAACTCAAGAGGAATCATCTTCAAACACTTCTCATTCAAACCATGAGTTGAAACCTCTTCCGGATCACCTAAGGTATGCTTTTCTTGGTGATAAAGACTTCTTTCCGGTTATCATATCACAACATCTTTCTACATCCGAAGTTGATAAATTATTGAGGGTGCTTAGAAGGTATAAGAATGTGATCGGTTGGACCATTGGTGATATTAAGGGAATTTGCCCATCAGTTTGTATGCATAGAATATTGATGGAGGATGGTTTTCATCCTAAGGTTCAACCTCAAAGGAGGTTGAACCCTGTATTGCAAGAGGTTGTTCGGAAAGAGGTATTGAAGTTGCTAGATGCGGGGATGATATATGGAATTTCCGACAGTGAGTGGGTTAGCCCAACACAAGTGGTCCCAAAGAAGGGTGGAACGACTGTGATCACCAATGAGAAAAATGAGATGATTGCTACAAGATTGGCCACCGGATGGCGAGTTTGCATAGACTATAGGGCATTGAATTTGGCTACAAGGAAGGACCACTTTCCTCTTCCTTTTATCGACCAAATATTGGATAGATTGGCCGGGTACGAGTATTATTGCTTCCGATGGGTATTCGGGGTACAATCAAATCATGATAGCCCCCGAAGACCAACACAAGACGGCATTTACTTAACCTTATGGAGTGTTCGCCTTTCGGAGGATGCCTTTTGGTTTGTGCAATGCCCCGGCTACATTTCAAAGGTGCATGATGTCAATTTTTGATGGTCTTATTGAAAACATAATGGAAGTGTTTATGGATGACTTCTCGGTTTGGCTCAAGTTTTGATGCATGTTTAGATAACCTCTCAATTGTCTTACAAAGATGTGAAGAGAAGTCTTTAGTACTCAATTGGGAAAAGTGCCACTTCATGGTCAAGGATGGAATTGTGCTTGGTCATAAGGTCTCTTGTGATCAATTAGAAGTTGATAGAGCCAAGATCATTGCAATTGAGAAGCTTCCTCCACCAACCAATGTGAAATCTATTCGAAGTTTTCTTGGTCATCCGGGTTTTATCGAAGATTCATAAGGGATTTCTCGAAAATCACAAAACCTCTATGTTTCTTTTGGAAAAGGATATTAAGTTTGAGTTTAATGACAAGTGTTTGAAAGCATTTGAGACTCTAAAGAAGGCTTTAATATCAACTCCCGTCTTGATTACCCCATGTTGGAGTGACCCATTCATATTGATGTGTGATGCTAGTGATTGGGCGTTGGGAGTTGTTGGGCCAAATCCAGGACAAGGTATTTCGAGTTATTCATTATGCTAGTAAGACCTTGGATTCGGCTCAAAGGAACTACACAACAACGGAAAGGGAATTCTTGGCTATTGTCTTTGCATTTGACAAGTTTCGGGCTTATCTTGTTGGAAACAAAACCGTTGTGTATTCGGATCACACGGCTATTCGTCAACTTATGGCCAAGAAGGATGCTAAACCTCACCTTATTCGTTGGATTCTTCTTCTACAAGAGTTTGATGTGGAGATTCGAGATCGAAAAGGTTGTGAGAATGTCATAGCGGATCATCTATCTCGTCTTGAAGATCCAATTGAAGGTGAAGATGGCAAGTTGGAAATTGGTGTGTGTTTCCCCGATGAAAAGCTCCTTTACTTAACAATCTTTGTTTTGAAAGTTCACAAATGCTGGTTTGCCGATTATGCAAATTACTTGGTCCTTCATGAATTACCTCCAAGTCTCACTACGGATTATGCTAAGAAGAAGTTTCTCCGTGAAGTGAATTTCTATTATTGGAGTGATCCTCATTTGTGGAGAAGATGTGCCGATGGTGTGATTCGGAGATGCATTATGGAGGTTGATTGGCAAAAGATCATCAAGGAATGTCACAACGGACCAAGTGGTGGACATTTTGGAGCCAATCGAACGGCCATGAAGATTTTCAAAGTGGTTTTTATTGGCCTTCAATATTTAGGGATTGTCAAGCATATGTCAAGACGTGTGATCGTTGCCAAAGGATAGGAAACATCTCTAAGAGAGATGAGTTGCCTCAAAATGTGATGATTGACGTAGAGTTGTTTGATGTGTGGGGAATTGACTTTATGGGCCCCTTTCCAATTTCATGTGGATTCTCTTATATTATCCTCGCCATCGAATACGTGTCTAGATGGGTCGAGGCCATTCCAACCTCGACAAATGATGCAAAAGTGGTTATTAAGTTTCTAAAAAGAATATTTTGACTCGGTTTGGAACTCCGAGAGCATTGCTTAGTGATGGGGGGACTCATTTCAACAACAAGTGGTTGGGAAGTGTGCTTGCTAAAGTATGGAGTGAAGCACAAGATCACTTCACCTTATCATCCTCAAGCTAATGGTCAAGCCGAGCTCGCAAATCGAGAGATTAAGCAAATCTTGGAGAAGACGGTCACCACTCGAAAGGATTGGGCAAATAAGCTTGATGATGCATAGTGGGCTTATAGGACGGTACAAGACTATTGGTATGTCTCCTTTTCAACTCATTTTTGGGAAGTCTTGTCATTTACCTTTGGAAATCGAGCATCAAGCATATTGGGCTACTCGAGCCATCAATTTTGATTTCAAAGGAGCCGGATATAGTCGCATTGATCATCTTGTTTAGTTGGAGGAATGGAGAAATGAGGCCTATGAGAATTCTCGAATCTATAAGGAAAGGGTGAAGAGATTCCACGATATGGGCATTCAGAGGAAGGAACTTGGTGGGAGATGAGGTGTTGCTCTTTAATTTTAAACTTCGTCTTTTTCCGGGAAAACTTAAGTCTCGATGGACCGGGCCTTACGTCATCTACAAAGTTAACAAAAATGACACCTTCGAGCTCTTGAAGGAAAATGGTTCCAAGTTCCTTGTCAATGGCCATCGTCTCAAACCCTAATTCAAGTCGGAGAGTACTCGTGAGGAGTCGGTTTTCTACCTCAACGACCCTTGAAGAAAATGAGGTAATGTCGAGCTAACGACGTTAAACAAAGCGCTAGTTGAGAGGCACCTCAACACGTATCCTTTCTTTTTCGTTTTCTTTAGTTTTCATTTCATTGTCAATTTTGTTGTGTCGTTTGTTTCGTTTTTCGTTTCATTCCGAAAAAAAAACCCATAAAAATTGAAAAAAAAAATTAAAAATTAAAAATTAAAAATTAAAACATGTTTAGGGGGTCTCGATGGAGGGTCGGGAGTTGGCCCCTCCCGTTGAAAGGGCCAAAAAATGGCCCAAAATCGAGCCGGAAAGCAGCTCGGCGGTTTGCCAAACTGCCGAAAACAAGCCCAAACCGCCGAGAATCAAGCTCTACATTTCAGGATAGATGGCGGTCTGGCCGGCGGTCTGCCAGACTGCCGGTTCACCTTGCACAGACCGCCGGTCAACCCCTTCTCCCCCTTATTTCTATTTTTGTGTTATTTTCTCCCATTTTCAATTTCAAACCAAATTTTTCAAGAACAAACCCATTTTCCCTCACTAGAACTTCATTTTTCATCATCCAGTTACTTCCAAATCACTTGGAATTAAGTTTAATCCTTCCATAGGTCCATTACCCATCCCAAAACTTGCATTTTGAACCAAAAAAATCACATTTTCTCCCACATTTACATAAAAAACGAAAATTTTATTTCCTTTGGAAAGAGTTGAATTTCTTCAAGTTTTTCAAGATAATGAGGTAATATGCTCTATACCTTTGCTTTATTGAGTTTCTACTCTATATATGAAGGGATATGAGTGTTTTGCTTTTCATTTTTATGGAAATGAGTAGAAATTCTTGCTAGGTTTTTTCTTGAATATTGAAGACACTCTTGAATGGAAAATGTGGAAAAGGGCATGAATTGGATAGCATTGATTCTTCCCTTTAGGAATTATGCTAACTATACTCTTGAAATTGCACTTTCATATGAATGATGTCTCTTTATGCACTTGGGCATGCTTGGAATAAAGTTGGATGACTTTTGCATCAAGGGTGAACACTTGATTGTATATGTTTGATTTTTGGATAGGAATTTATTTCTTGAATGCTTCAATGTTTGAAGAGATCATGAATTAAGGGAGTTTTGGTTTGTAAGAAGAATTTTTTTCATTGCATTACTCTTTTGAATTGGACTTTTACATGAACTTGAATATCTTTTCACTTGAATATGCTTGAAGGGGTTAGAAGAATTTTTCTTGAATTTGTGGAGGTCATGTGAATAATTTGATAGATGTTGGTTTCAAATTTCACTTCTTGAATGTATGAGTGCCAAAATGGGGGGTAATGGATATGAGATATGTTGTTTGATAAGTGAAAATTCCTTGTTTAAGTTTTAAATCTTATTTGGAATTCTTCACCTCTTGTAGAGAAAAAGGAGCAAAAGGAAAAGGTACTTCAAAGGCATCCTCAAAGGCCTTGGTCACCTACTCATAGAGAGGGTGTTCGACCATAATACTTTTTGGAACAAGCTCGTTCCTACTTCACAAGAAGGGTATAGGTCCGGATATTCTAAATCTAATGAAGTAAGGAACCGGGTGCTCCGAATGGTTTTGAAGATCCTATCTCACACCATCATAGCTCGAAAAGAGAACACTTCGGTGAGAAATGATGACCTATTCGTTCTCCATGCCATGCTCACCGGAAAGGAGTCAGTTTTTGTAAGCTTCATTCCTCAATTGGCAAAGCAAGCTCGTGGTGAAATTGGAAAGATAAATATTGGTGGGATGCTCACACCAATTGCAAGAAAAATCAAAGGGAATCTTGGTGGATATCCTCCGATGAGAGGTGATTTTCTTTTCGATATCATCAAGCTCCGGTATTTGAGGTTCATTAATTCAGTTTCTCCTCCATACTACTTCCGAATAACTAAGGAAGAGTTGTACCCATTGCCCAATGCAATGAGCATTTTGGTGACAAATGTTGAAGAAAGGGAAAATTGGTACTTGACCACCCTCTTGCATTATGTAATCATGAAAGGTCACATATTTAAACATGGTGAGGGGGATCAATACTCACTTGGTAGAAGAGGTCATGTGGAGGTGGAAGAGGAGAACATGGAAGGGATGGATGATGACTCAATGGGAGATGAAGAAGGTCCAAGTGGTTCATTAGATGAAGGAAGGTTTGAGGTTCTTGAGAGTCGAATGGAAGACATGGAGAGTAATTTCAAAGCTTTGGACGCTCAAGTCACGGTTATGAGACATGAAATGACATCACTCCGAATCACTCAATTGGAAGAAGAAGAAGAAGCGAGAGAATGGAAGCACTCCTTGAGAGCTTTAGGGAATATCAAATTGGCCAAGATGCCACTTGGCCAAGACCGCCCCCAAAGTAGCTCGGAATGTTTGTAAGTGTAATTTAAATCCATTATTTATCTTTCCCTCCAAACTCATTTTAGAATTTATTTTCTAAAATAAGTTTGGGGGAGGGGGGTAGGTAATAATTTAAATTACTTACATTTCATGCTTTTAAATTCTCTTTAATTATGCTTTTTTTTACTTCTTTGCTTCTTTGTATGTTTTTTGTCTCTTTAATGTGACTTGGTGATATTTATGTGCCTTGCTTGTCATTCGATGGGTTGATGATTTGGATATGTTGGTTTTGATTGAGTGAATGGAGTTGTTGGATTTTTGGTGAGAAGTTTGGTTTTGGTGGTGGTTCTTGGAGAATGGATTTGTTGTGAAAGATGTTGGTCATGTTGGTTTGTCTTATTGCTTTGTGGTGTGAATTTGTTGAAAATGTTGTTTTGCTCTATTGTATTTGGGGATGAATAGGGGTTCAATGAATAGTTTGTTGATTCATGAGGTTTGTGTGTCGAATCTTTGGTTTTGAGTGCAAATTTTTAGAAAGGGAAAAGTCTTAAGTTGAGAATGAATGTATGCTTGCATGCTTGAGTGTGAAAGAACGTGTTGAATTGCTCAAGTGTATTAGAGTGAGATGCCAATGATTAATGCTAAATGGTGACATTTTTTAAATT